>OY744541.1:27125703-27155703 GCA_963556195.1 Sepiola atlantica | reverse complement strand
TCTATGTATTTATTCCAATTCATGTTGCCTGTGAATGAAGTTTGAACGTTGAGAAAGATGCTATCAGCCATTGGAATCATGAAAAAAAAAATTTTTAACGAACATGTTGTGATCGATTTTTAATCTAAACACTAGACCCCTGACTTTAGGACCAATTAATAGTTTTCTACTTTAGAATTTATAAAGTTTCTTTTTTCTTCCTTTTTTTTTTGTTTTTGGCAAATTATTTTTAAATGTTAAAATTTTTAAATGTACTTTATGGTTCAAGTATGGAGAGTAGAAAGTGGACCCTGCGTTTATTTTGGGAAACCGTGCAACTCACGCTTCCTCTTATTTTGTCCTTCACTCCTCATATTCCACGAGCGATGTTTTTGACAAAGGGGGAAGAATTGCAGCTTTCTGGGTAATATGTGTTAATTTTCAATCTTCTAATAGTATTTATCGTTCAACTGTAAATCCGTATATATCATTAACCCGTATCCTCGAGTTTTTTAGCCTTGACAAGTGGCGGCATTAGTAGGAGTAGTAAGGTACCAGTGCAACAGAGTTTGAGCTAAACGTAGTACGCGCCACTTCTGTTGCTGCATCTTCGTTTTGTCGTGTAAATAAAACAATGTTTTTCTTTTATATCTGTAAAATACACTACGGCATTTCATGCTCGTACGTACATTGTCACCTTTCACACACATTTAACAAAATGAGATCACCCGATCAGCAAAGATGGTGATTGGTGATTAATCTGATGTCGCTAAGGTAAACAATTCCAGATTTACCCATTTTAAAATGAATTGTTCCAAAATCAAACTATGCCGTCCCGTCGACTAAAACAACACAATTTGAAATACGCATTTCAAAAAGACATTCGTTTTATTGATTTGAAGAATATTTAGCTGACAATTATTTTTTTACAATAAGACAGAATATCTATCGTTTTAAAAATAATTTAATTGCTACAATTTTAAATAAAGATAAAAATAATGGTCTTAAAAATAATTTAATTGCTACAATTTTAAATAAAGATAAAAATAATGGTCTTAAAAATAATTTAATTGCTACAATTTTAAATAAAGATAAAAATAATGGTCTTAAAAATAATTTAATTGCTACAATTTTAAATAAAGATAAAAATAATGGTCTTAAAAATAATTTAATTGCTACAATTTTAAATAAAGATAAAAATAATGGTCTTAAAAATAATTTAATTGCTACAATTTTAAATAAAGATAAAAATAATGGTCTTAAAAATAATTTAATTGCTACAATTTTAAATAAAGATAAAAATAATGGTCTTAAAAATAATTTAATTGCTACAATTTTAAATAAAGATAAAAATAATGGTCTTAAAAATAATTTAATTGCTACAATTTTAAATAAAGATAAAAATAATGGTCTCAAAAATAATTTAATTGCTACAATTTTAAATAAATAAAGATAAAAATAATTGTCATTGTCAATTAAATATTCTTTTTATTTTTTAAAGAATATTTAATTGACAATCATCATTATTTTTACGGAAGCAGAAAGAGTCATTTTTTTCTTGATAGTATTTACGCTGACAGACATTATTTCGAAAGGAATATTATTATTGACAGTAAATTATACAGATTGATGTAGAAAGCACCATGGAATTTCCACGGGGTCCTGCTAGTCTGTAGAATAATACACTTATTCCTCCATTTGTAAATGTGTCAACATCACCTTGCACACACATAAAAAAAAAATAATGTACTTTGCTACAGTTGATTTAAAATAAAAATTATGTACTCCCGCTTAGACAATGAGTAAAATGGAAACATTTTTCACTTATGCGCGAAAAAAAATCAAAATCAGTAAGGGGAATAATGCGTTTTTTTTTTAATTGAAAAACATAAGAGTTGTCTCCCTTACAACTAAGATTTCGTTTCTTTTTCTGTATAAGTTTAAAAAATATGCAAACGAATAAAAATTAAAAACTAAAATGACTTCAGTGCATCCCGGGCAACGCCGAGTAGGTACAGCTCGTATTATATAATTACCAAATTAGAATATTCAATTGTGTCCGCTGAATATAAAGTGCTAGATTCATGACCAATCATGATTTGGTGCACATCAATACCGATTCAAGTAGGTGTTTATTGTTAGCATCTGCTATTGTGAATCTGGATATTCAACTTTTGTATTTAGACAAAGATTCCACGCTAATCAGGCTTTGTTTTTACGCAGACGGATCCGAGTAGGTGTGTATTTAGGACTGTTACATCATCCGGCTAATCTTCTTTCGTGATATCTCAGGAAAGCATTACGTCTCCAATGACCTCAATATATGCATTTTCAAACTGGGATGTGAAGTCAGTAGACCAAAAGCTCGATACGGACTTCTAAAATTTTAAAAGGTTTGATTCCAACTCAGGATCATATCTAACAAATCTTTCATTAGTTATAATTTTTATATATATATATATATATATATATATATATATATATATATCTAATATGTAAAGTAAAGTCAGTCTCTTTCTCGATTTTTGTCATCGATGGCTTTCTTCATACAAAATCGATATTTGATTCTGCTTCTTCAGTTCTTTTAGTGAATATTTGCAGCATGTTAAGAACAATAAAATGTAATTCGATTTAATTCCTTCCAGAAAATACTTTGACCCGGTCAGAATTATTTTCATATGGACGCCATCTTAAAATACGGGTGTAACCAATACATAGCTACTTCCCTTTGTTAGAGACAAAAAATATTTTAACGAAGAAAAAACCCAGCATAGTTTAAAAAGAAAAAAAGGCACGTACAAACATTACCGGACAATGCCGGGTAGATACAGCTATTATATATATATATATATATATATATATATATATATATACAATAATATTTTTTTAAAATAAATATTAAATATTTAAATACCTAGAGACATCGATGTTTCATGCTAACGCAATCTTCAGTCTAGGAACTAATTTTCAATGGTCGGTGGGCGCGAACCCCGAACACAAATCGCCACTGATTCGTAGTCGGTGATCTTAACCAAAGGGCCATCGTCAATTAATTAGTAAATGCAGAATAACTTTAACTGTAAATATCGACACGTGGCCGTTATTTACCAGGCAGCTCAGAGTGACCTTCGAACCGGTGTTCGGATCTCGCATATAGCTATTAGTACTGCTTGTTATTAAAGCTACTCGAAAGTGCCCAGCTCTTGTGGGAAGGGGGGCTGATAAACAATAATATTTTTTTTAAATAAATATTAAATATTTAAATACCTAGAGACATCGATGTTTCATGCTAACGCAATATATATATATATATATATTATTAACCCTCTTAGCGCGGCTGTTGCAAAATTGCGACAAATCTATCATCTCTAATAGCAAACGATACATGCGTATTGGCGGCTGAAAACGGCCTTGTTAGCTCGCATCGTGTTAGTGACGTCATGGGGAATCCATAGATGTATAGTTTTGTATATGGTGCTGCGGAAGTTATTGCCGCAATATTTGGTCAAATTTTGTGGATATTTCGCAGATTTTCGAGCTGAAATTGGCTAGGAAATACTATATTCTTGACCAGGCATTAAACATGGTGATCGCTGATAGCGATTCAGGGAGTAAACTGGAGCTTTCGGAGCGTGAAGATAGTGAAAGTGACAATGATTTGAGGTATATACAGTCACACAGTCAGATAGGGATGATTGTGGTAGGGCTAGGGATAAAGGAAGGAAAGCTTGTGCTAGGGGAAGGGCTCAGGGGAGGGGGCAAGGGGACAAAGAGGTCGTGGAAGGGGTAGGCAATCTGCTGTTGATCATGGTGCAGGCTCGCAGAGACTTGATAGAGGGAAATTATGTGCTATGGATAAAGGTAGTTTGGTAGTTTTGTTTTACGGCATATCAACCCTTTTTGGGTTATTTAATGCCGAATCTGGTCATTATAGTAAAAGTTTTTATGCTTCAAGTTCTTTATATCTTCAAATGTTTAATCATCGTTTTTGGTTTGGTAGTTTTGTTTTACGGCATATCAACCCTTTTTGGGTTATTTAATGCCGAATCTGGTCATTATAGTAAAAGATTTATGCTTCAAGTTCTAAAAATAAAATAAAAAAGGGGAGGGAGAAAGGGAGAGGGGCTGTTGTTTTTGTTTTTGGTTTTGTAGAACATAATTAAGTTTTACAAAAAAACAAAAAAAAAACAAAAACGTCAATGTAGGTGAATTTCGTCTCAGGGAGCCACAGGGCAGCCTGATCTGGTATCACCAGGCTATGGATAAAAGATGTCATTATAATAGCTGCTTACACTTGCCCTGATGATTATGAAAACAAGATTCTTATTGAGTTCACACCATTATTTTTGCCTGATGAATTTTGGAATTTTGCTGTCACTGAAACAAATAAGTATAACCAACAGTATTTAGATTCTAATGGCTCTAATTCAGCCACAGAAGCAGAAGTCCATAACTCAAAGTCTGTCACAATTCCTGAAATGAAAGCCGCCTTCTTATTGTCATTCTGAATGGGACTGCATGAGAAAGCAGAAATTGAAGATTACTGGGCCAAATGGTGCGTAACTGAAACTCCGGGATATGGGAAAATAATGCCAAGGGATAGATTTGAATTGATTCTGTCTTTTATTGGTTGGGCAAACAATGATAACCATGTACTGAGGGGTCAGGATGGACATGATCAATTATTCAAAATTCGCCCCTCGATTGATCTTCTTGTGCCAAAGTTAAGCTAGATGTTCTATCCAAGCAGGGATGAGATGACCATAACATTCAAGGGGAAAAGTATCCTGATAGAATACAATAAGAACAAACCAAACAAATCGGTGTACAAAGCCTATGTACTCTCAGAATCAAAATCAGCGTATGTTTTGAGAACAGGAAAAGGAAACCAGGAGAGATGAACGATGGAAACTGTGTGGGCATACCTGGCACACGCTAGGAAGTAAGTGTAGTATCTGTTCCGATGGATACTGCACCCCTATAGATGGATGTCGTCTTGTCCTTCGGGGCTTGATTCCACCTGTCTGTGGGTTTGTCCTGTGCAGTTCTAGGAGGTCCACCCTCCCAGGCTTCGCCTCCCCTCTTTGGGGAGGAGTAAGTTTATTGCTTACTGCTTGAGGCGCCCCTACCGGGGAATGCCGACGGGGCTGCCCAGGCAATTTTTAAATGGCCAGAGTGCTCACCTCTCGAGCGCTGGCTTTTAACCCCACTTACTCGACCCAAGCTGTGGTCACATCTTACTTGTGGGAGTAAGATAAAACTGGCCTTGTGCCTAACTCCTGCAGAGGAGTAAATAAATATACAACGAATTCGTTTGGGGGGGGGGGGTAATGGACTAAAGAATGAAGACCTATCTATCCCCCCCCCCCCAAATGGTATCCTAGAATAGTCAGTTGCCTATTGAGTATTACTACAATAAATGTTCACATTCTCTATTCTCTCAAGAAAACCATTCCGGTTTCACTGAAGAAGTTAATTCAGGAGATATGCACCTCACTATTGGAGGGGTACGATAGACCTGTTGACCCAAGGCCTGGATGCACCATGGTAGGAGACAGGCATCAAAGACTTACCGAGAGACATTTTCCAACAACCATTTGTGAAGAAAGGCCAGATTGAATTGTGAGTAGTGATAGAAGTGTGAGGGGTGGTAGAAAACAAATGCAACAGAGGGTCGCCAATGTCATCTTCCAATGTATGCCGTACCATGCTTTGAACGATTCCACACCCTAAAGGATTACAACTGCTCTCATCTGGACTTATAAAAAATTTTTTGATATGCTGACAAGCAGTTTTGAAGATGAGACAAGGTAGGACATCTTACAATTTACTTGATATCTTGAATTTAGCAATTTTCAGGATTGTGAACTATGTGCCTAAAATGGCTCCAAAAAATAAAATTCACAATTTATTTTTTGCAAAACTGGTTTATTTGCAATATAACACAACAGCAAAAAATCTAAACAATAAATTCAGCAATTGACTAATATCTGCATGAGAAAATGACAATTTTTCATGAGCAGATGGTCAACCTCATTATAAATTCAAGATGGCCGCCATCACAATATGCAAATTAATCAAATTTTATAATTTATTCTGATAGTCCTACTTATATGCTACAAATGTCATACATTGTTTGGGCATACAATGAAAGGTTAAGCTTACAGAGTCATTTTAAAAATGGGTATAAAAAATCATTTTTTTTATAAAAAAAAATTCAGCACTTTTTTAAAAAAAACTGATGTATTTAACGTTTTTAGTGAGTAATCAAGGAAATCTACAGAATTCAATTAAAAAAGTGATGAAAAATACTTCAACACGACAATACCAAAAGAAAATTTTGTAGCAATATCAAATGATGGTTTTTTTTTTGGTTTTTTTAAAGTTTTTTTTTTAATCGGATAATTTTCGCCAACTCTAAAAGCAATGAATTCGTCCGATTCCAACTCCAGAGCTCTGCTTTCAAACCAAATCAGTTTCTAAACTTTTGGTTGCTCACTGTTGAAAGAGCATCACATTTCAAATCACCGTGACCCATAGGTGGGGAGTCGAATGAAAAAAAAAATGTAACTTCCGGCTTTGGAATCTATTTAAAAAAAAAAAAAAAAAAAAAAAATATGACTCCAGACTCCTGCAGAAATTGCTGACTCCCAAATCCAACTTCGCATATCAAAAGCTGAAAAGGATTTGATTCCAAGTCCGACTCAGACACACAACAAAAATAGACTTGAGATTCAAAAAGATTGCCGGATCACCCCCCCCCCCCCACCTAAACTTCTTGCCTCTGTTACAAGCACCTGTTAGATTGGGATTCCCTTTTGTACCTGTCCATTTAAAGATCGTCCCATCCTACCTGGATTTTAAATTATTTTTTTTTTTTAGTTCTTCAACTGTTAGAAGAATTGGAATCCTGGTTTTCAGGTAACATCCACATAATCAGTTCTTTTGGAGGTACAGGGTTTCTAATTCATCTCATTCTCAAATATGTATTGTTTAATTTTTTGATGCATGGAGATGTTACACAATACTAATACTAATAATATTACTAATACTACTAATTATAATACTAATAGTAATACTAATACTACTACTACTAATAATAATAGGTGTTGACCAAGGGAAGAATCTATCAGGCATGTGTACACAGTGTCATGATTTATGGAATTAAAACCTGGCCAAAGAGGGTTATGGATATGTTACATGGAGAGAAATGATATAAGAATGATACGATGGATGTGAGTCTTAAAGACAGGTGTGAATCTGACGACCGCAGTGGAAGGTTAAATCTGAACAGTATAGGGAGATGTGAGACTCTGTTGGTTTGGTCGCGTTGAAAGAATGGATGAGAGTTCTTGGGCTAGTAGATGTAGAACAGTTGAGGGGGGGGGGCATGGTCAATTGGTAGGGGAAGGCCAAGGAAAACATGGGAGGAAGTGATAATGATGAACTTAAGAGAAAGAGGGATAAATAAAGACCTGGCCGAAGATAGGTTAGTTTGGAAGACAATTTCTAAAAGCCGTCCAACACATGCCAGCACGTAAAATCGAATATGATGAATGATGATGAGGTGTTATGTATATATTTATATACTTTTTTTTTATGCAACATCCCATTAACTAAAAGAAAATTCTGACAAAGTTTCACAAACTGATTCCTTGGGTAGATTAATTCGAAGCACATTTCGGACTCTGAAGACGCCCAACCTACCAAGGCAGACTGGGTAAACCCGGCATCATAAAGTTTGTTTTTTATTACAAAATGTCAACATGAAAACCTGATACGTATTAAATTTTTTTTTTAAAGTCATTAATCGAATCACATTAACCGTGAAAATCATTAAAAAAAAAAAAATCTGTCAATGTTGGGTGGGTCGTATTTATTCCTGTTCGAAAATTGCATACATGAGTCAAGAAACGTGTGAAACAGTTTAACAATAAATTTATTTGCGATAATCTCTATCTTCATAAAGTTAGGTATGTTTATATATTTGTATGTACAGGGGTAAAAATGGTGTGTAAATTCAGATATCTCCGATTTTTTGTGAAATTTATACAATAGGTATTAGACATAAATTAATAAATATTCCCCAAATTTCAGTATCTTTGGAATATTTTAAAGGGGTTTTAGGGGCCATAATATGGGCACAGCTTCCCATTGGAAAATTCAAATATCAGATTTGTAATGAATTTGATCCATTTATATCTTGATCTTAATTTTCGTAAGCGGACATAAGAGTGGTGCAAAACTGTTCTGGACCCATCCTGGAATGGATATTTTTCTAGTGTGTGTATTATTATTATTATATATATATATATATATATATATATATATATATACACACACACACACACATACTAGCTGTACCTATCAGCATTTCCTAGGATGCAATGAAGTCATTTCAGTTTTTAATTTTTTTTGGTTTGTACAGAAAAATAAATAAAACTTTAGTTGTAAAAAAGACAATTCTTTTTATGAGTTATTCCCCTTGATGATTTTGATTTTTCAGTCATAATTGAACAAATGTTTCCATATCAGCAATTGTCCCAGCAGAACTACATCATTTTTTAAAAAATAAAGTGTAGCAAATTCTGTTATTTTAGTGCTAATACCATGGGACAACAATAACGAATGAAAATTGGCTAATCAGAAGCAAAGTTTGATTTGTCCAGCTTCAAGTGACATAGGATCGCCTGTGCCATGCATAACAGCTACACTAACTGTGATAAAGGCAGACAGTTGTTCACACCAGCTCACTTCGAACCAGGCCATGAAATTATAGAAAACAACGACAGTTGAAAGAAGATTTGGATCTCCACAAACAAGAGATTATTACCTGCGATTATTACAACGTATATATATATATATATATATATATATATATATATATATATATACACCCACAAACACTAAAATATACCCGTCCCAGGACGGGTAAAATTAATTTCCTGAATAGAACCGTTTTGCACCACTTTTATGCCTCCTTAGGAAGATTAAAATCAAGATATAATGATACTAATTCTTATTCCAAGTTTGATCAAAATCCATTAGATGATTTTGATTCTAGAAAATGTCTAAAATCTAAAGCTTAAGAAATTTAAATTCAAGGAATCTTGCTTAATAGGTTTCTAATGAATATGGATCAAATTCAATGCAAATCTGAAATATTTTAATTTTGGAGGTTGTGCACATATTATGCCCTCCTAAAAACCCTTTAAAATACTCCAAAGAAACAAATTTTGGGAATACTTATTAATTGATGTCGAATACCCATTGGTAAAATTTTCTCCAAATCGAAGGTACCTTTATTTTCATGAAGGGCTTCCACCCCCCCCACCCCCACCCTCTTTGCTCCTTTTCATAAAGCTAAAATAAACTAAATATAGCCCACATTACCAACTCTTACGCCTAGAAGCTGTGTTCCAAAATTCATAATGAACGGTTAATAAGTTTAGAAGTGAATCCTATACACAGAAACATATACACATACCTAACTTATATACATGATGGAAGTGGTGTTGATGTTCTGGGTGGGTTAAGCTGGCTTCTAGAGAATATTCAATTCACGAGTGGTGCCCAGTCGACTGCGAACTTGAAAAATTGCATGCAAGTTCTGCTGCCAGGGACGTTGTATAACTTTTATTAATATCCTTGGGAAACTTATGAATTTGTCTCTCCTCTCTCAACTATTTGTGAAGTAGTAGAGTAGACTAAACCATAGGTAGGGAAATTAGTCCAGAAGGATTACGTTGTTTGGTTGGGTTTTTTTTTTACAGCATATCAACCCTTTTCAGGTTATTTCATGCCAAATCCAGTCATTTTGGTGAAAGTTTTTATGCTTCAAGTTCTTGATATGTTCAAGTATGTATTCATGGTGGTTGGTTAAGTGAAAGAGGGGGAGGAAAATTGTTTTTTGTTTTGGATTTTACAGAACATGATTGAGTTTTGCAAAGAGAATAAAACATCAATGTTTGGTGCATTTTGGGTCAGAAAGCCGATATCTTCAGACAGCCTGATCTGGTAGCACCAGACTCCAGAAGGAAAACGCTAAAATACCACCTACAGGTTTGTAGTTCCGTCATGTGACAAATTATGCACACGTACAGTCGTAACTTGCCTGATGGAGAGAGAGAGTGGGTTCTGTTCACTACAAAACAAATATAATGGAAGAGAGGGGATGAAGTCGTCTAATAGTTCAGACTGCAGGCAGCATTATCAAGCAAGAGACAATGGATACCGCCTGAAAGAGTACTTGTGCAAAGAGATATTTACAATGAAATAACGGTTGAGAAATCTCCATATGCATTTCTCTTGACCAGTCATTGCTTAAGTCCAGTGAAAAGAGAAAATACAAGACTGAAAGCAATGCTGGGACAAGCAGAGAAGGATTGCTTTTATTTTTGGAATATCCCGTCTCCTAGACCTATTGCTCTTCCAAAGCTTTAGAGTCTCGTCTAGTCTACTTTAGCACACATGTGGGGAGAGTGAATTAATACCATTCCAAATTTTACGACACCTGGTATTCATAAATGCTCACCCTTCTAAATACTGACCAGGCTTGACATTGCTTAACTTTGGTGACATAAATATAAATCTGTATTTGGATTATTCGAATTACTATTCTCATCTTGGATGTTATTCTCACAACGTTTCAGCCGATGTAACCTCAAATTTTTTTCTGATATATCTTTCAACAAAAAATAAAACAATTTTTTTTGTAACACTTCTACCCGGTCATGGCTGACAGAATGAGAACAATGTACCCCCTATAGATTAAATAAAGGCTTCAATTCGAAATTCAATACAGATTCCTCAAGTTTGGAAAATGAATAATACAAATTATCAATCCTCATCTAAAAACTTCTGAAACAAAATATAAATATATTTTGACGACAGGTCTGTGGAGTCTGTAGACCAAAAACCTGACTCAGATTCTGGAAATTTTAAAACGGTCTGAATCCAGCTCAGACTCCTTAAGCAAGCTATTACTTTAACTATTCAACTCAACCTCCAGTCCTGTATTAAACTATGATATATATGTTAATGAGTGTATACCCTCCGTCAAAAAAAATCATAGTGTTCGCACGAATATAATATAATATAAAATAACGTATGAATCGGAAAAGGTAAAAAAAAAAGAAAAAGAAAAGAAACGTCTCAAACTGGACAGTTTAAAACAAGAAAAATGGAAAGAAAAACGTATAAATCGGTATAGGAAGCAGAAAACAACCTATCTCATTATGGAAATAGATTGAAGGCGGGAGTTTAACTTGCTACTTGCTTTCTTCTCAATTCCACAAATACTTGAAATGGATTTGTCAGTCAGTTTTGTTCTTTTTTCCTCACTAACTTTTGTGTGATGGGACGGATATATATGTTTTGCTGTTATTCAATAAATTTTAAAATCTTTACTTTTTCTGAAGACGTTCGTTGATCCGAACGAAACTGGTAAACATCTCTCGTTTTTTGATGATTTATTCCTGTATTTGATTTGTTTTCCCTTTTGTCTTTTTCACACATCCTGACTTTGCAGCCTTTCATTTTATGATATATCGTGCGTTTTATCCTCTCACACACACACACACACATTATATATATATATATATATATATATATATATATATATATATATATATACACACACATCACTCTTTATTATAGAGTGGAGGATGCTACTTCAAATAACAGCAAATGTCGCATATATAACAGTGCTCTAAGGGAGGAAGCAAAAAATTGCCTTTATTAATTTTTTTAACTTAGTGATTTAAAAAAATTTCTCCACAATCATTTACAGTGTGTGTGTATATATATATATATATATATATATATAACATACACACACACACGTATTGTAGCAGTTGCATGAGGTACCTATTTTGTTTATATGCACGCGCTGTGTCTTGCATTGATTGAGTTGTGGTTTGTCTTCGCTCTAGACTTATAACTGTGTGCAGACTCGAAATCAATTATGTCTCCACGCTACAATAAAGACTAATTTCAGTTTTTTGTGTGGTTAGGGTTAGATGATTGGTTAGAAAGAAAGTCGGGATGAAGAAACTAACTCCGCAGAGTTAGCTGTGTCTGGCCGCATCTGACTCAAGTTGAATATTGAATAAGAAAAGAGTCAACATCTTCTAAAAAAATAAATAAATAAATAAATAAATAAATAAATAACACCAACGTCTCCGCTACTAAATATGCATCAACTTTTATTCAAGGGAACACTGGAACATAACGAGAATTGTTTGAGCGACTGGCTTTTGTCGATAAATATATGCTGTATCCTGGAGTTACATCTTAGCAGGTCGCTCGTGGCGAAACGAAGAGAACAGGATAACATATCCTATCATGAGACGATCAACTCTGGAATAGATTTTGCACCGTCACGTCTTAACATCCACGCAGTTATAAGTATAGAGCGAAGACAAACCACAGCGCGCATATAAACAAAATAGGTACCTCATGCAATTGCTACAATACGCGTGTGTGTATATATATATATATATATATATATACTTTTATATATATAACTTTTGCATGACGGGATGAATATATATATATATATATAATCGTCACACAAAAGTTACCGATTTAAAAAAATTTCTCCACAAAATAATTTACAGTGTGTATGTTATATATATATAACATATACACACACTGTAAATAATTTTGTGGAGAAATTTTTTTAAATCGGTAACTTTTGTGTGACGATTATATATATATATATATATATATATATTCATCCCGTCATGCAAAAGTTAGTGATTAAAAAATTGTTGGACGAAATCATTTCAAGTGTTTCGAGAAAGGGAGATAGCAAATTAGAGCCCCACCCCTCAATCGCTGTCTGAAATGAATCCATAAAGAAATCCTTCACTATTTCCATAATGAGATGCTTTCTTTCTTTCTTTCTTTCTTTTCCACTTTATATATTTTTCTTTCTTTTAAACTTTCCAGTTTGAGACGTTTTTATTTTATCTTTTAAACTTCACCGATTGAGACGTTAATATTAGTGCAAACACTAGCAAAGAATCCACACCCCCCCCCCCCCCTCCGCCATTTTTAATAGAGGGTGTACACTGGTAAGGAATATTTTCCATGAACTGAATTCTGACGTCAACAAAAAAATTTAGGAAAAAAAACAAAAATTTTAATTAAAAAAATTTTTTTTAATTAAAAAAAAAAAAAAAAAAAAACATTCTTAAGATGCGTCCATTTAATCTGAGCATTTATTGATGAAATGTTATTTAAAACTTAAGCGTCAACAAAAAAATTTAGGAAAAAAATAAAAAATTTTAATTAAAAAATTTTTTTTTTAATTAAAAAAAAAAAAAACATTCTTAAGATGCGTCCATTTAATTTGAGCATTTATTGATGAAATGTTATTTAAAACTTAAGCGTGACAGATCAACCGACTGAGCTTATTATTATTATTATTATAAGGATGCGTGGATGAATGTGAATAAAATGCACCGATTATTTGCCATCTGTGCAACTAATTTCTTAAAAAAAAAAAATTAGACAACAACAAAAATTAGAGAAAAACATTAAGCTGTTGCCACTTTGAACGTGTTGATTTTTAAAGAACGTTAAAAGGCTAACCTAATTAAAAAGTCCAATACAGGATATTTCATAAAAGATACAACCTTAAGAATGCCAAAAGAGAAAGACACACCAAAATCTAATGCAACATTAGTCAAATTGAAAGGCTGTCATCAAAAAGACATTTAATTATAAAAAAAAAATAATAAATAATTTTTTTTATTGAAATTGCTCCAGACAAAGTATGAAGCCACTTGATGCAAGTAGCTAAAAAGAACGAAATATGATTATCACAAAGACAAAAGATGCCTATTGGCCTTAGTTTTGAAAATACCAAGATTATAGGTAGGAGAAAAACAGTCAGTAGGAAGAGAGTTCCACAAGACTGCGGTTCTTGGAAAGAAGCTACTGGAATAGGAAACTATTACAATGAGGTATCAAAACAGCAAATTGACGGAGACCACTAGTCAAACGAGCTGGAACAAAAGAAGCAGGGATTAGATCACACAATTCTGAAGAACACATGCAGAATAGTATTTATAGAAAAGACAGACTAGCAGCATCACGTCTGTGAGAAAGAGGTTGCAGAGAAAAAGAAAGGGTGAGGCCAATCAAATTACAGATACGTTTCTGCACCTTATTAAGAACCCTCAAATGGGACAGAGATTCACCAGCTCAAATATGACAACAGTACCCATTTCTTTTTTTTTTTTTCTTTTTCAAATGCCAGATTTGATTTTTTCCAAAAACAAAAACTTGTTCGCTATTGAGGATATTTCTGATATGACGTATTGTTATTTGCCATACTTACAGGTGTTGCGTCGGAGCTATCTCCCCTTGGATATACATTTTCAGCATCAACAAAGAGGGCGCTTTTTACCGCAAGAGTTTGTAATCTCGTTCTGCCCAAGCGCGAGAAATTCATTCCTTCTCTTTCCACTGTTGTCCTTCAGAGCATGCTTCACAATCCCTCATAGGTAAAGCCTGTGAGGTTATCTTTTTCTGACCGAGTCACTAGACTCCCAAATACTGGTCAAAGAACCAAATAATTTTGCCATACATTTTCTTTGCGTATCCAGAGGAAAATTCAATGGAAGCAGAATTTACATATTCAGTATATCCACACATATTCTCCCTTTTCTTACCTCTCAACACGTGCATTTCTTATTGTAACGGGGGTGATTGTATTCTTTTTTTTTGTACTCATTTCTGAAGTAACTTGTCTACTGTTTATGTTTCTTAACCTTTTATATTCGTCTACAACAAACTGTGATACACGTATACGTTACTGAATCCAACTGTTCATACTAATGTAAATTATCACGGTAGCTTGGGGGTATCACGGAGGCTAAGTGGTTAACAACACAGACTGAGGACCTGAATGTACCGGGTTCGAATCCAGTTCGTTCCACAGAAACACTTTCATCAAAATCCACACCTGACCTTGTGTCTAACCTCCTAGAGAGGAGATAAATAAAATACTAATGTAAACAAATACTTGTTGAGCCGTCCTCTTGGAAAATCAAGACCTCTTAAGTAATCCTCTGCCCATTCCACCAACTGTTTCCAATTCACTCGTGACGGCGGCCAACGTCCAGCCAGAAATCCTTTTAACCCTATCCTTAAATGAACCCCAGACCTTGACAAGCAGTGATCCATCATTAAAAAAAAAAAAAATCTATTATCCTTTTCTTCTTCCAACATACGTGTGTTATCAACGATAAGACTACACAAATAGTGGTGACCACATGCACGGAGAATGACATTCTTCTTGAACTTCTGACACCATTCACTTTGAGACAGTTGAGCCGGCTTGAGCTCCTTCCAATGAGCCAACTCAACTGAAACAGGGCGAATGCCGTCTCAAGTTCAAGAAGAATATGTCATTCTCCATGCACGTGTCATCACTAATAATTATTATACTGATACACTTGATCAGCTAAAATGATAAAATAGGAATATCCAATATTCATATACAAAATTTCGAACTGAACCTGTTATTTAATCCATGGGGGTAGATTGTTCTCGTCCCGTCTGTCATGACCGGGTAGAAATATTAATTTTTATGTTATTCTCAGTTATTATAAACTGCAATAAAGATTGAACTTTCAAAGGACAGTCACTTCAAAATGATTGTTAATCAATGCTTTTAATTGACTGTTATTCCGCGGGTCCACGTGGACAATTCTAGTATTAATTTTAGTCCGAATAATCCAAATTATCAATCTTTATCTAAAAAAATTCTGAAGCATAAAAATTGCAAAACCGAAAACAGAAACTTGACACTGCAAGAAGCAGCATCTTTGAATTTCTCGCGCATGGACAGAACTATTTAAAATGAACATATCCACAGAATATGTGCACACCTTCATTCCACATCAATCTAAAAAAAATATAATGCGATTGTCCAATCACCAAAGTAATTTGAAATATCTGCGCAAGTTTAGAATTGGGACGACGTGAAAAAAAAATGATGTACATACCCGTGATGGAACACATATATCGTATACCAAAAATCGCATAAATTGATCAAGTAGTTTTGTTTTTGTTTTTACAAAAGAAAATAAAGTTATTATTATTATTATTATTATTATTATTATTATTATTAATAGTAGTCTCAACTTTTGGATGTTTTTAGTTGAGGTTTTTTTTTCTTGTTTTTTTTTTTTTGAACATCAAGTCAATTCCCTTGACCATAGATATTCAAGCTGTACCTTAACACTTTCGCCGTTCCTAATAGGCAACCCTTTTGCAGAATTGGAAAAGAAATTGTCTCGTCAATTTGTTTAAGCCATTTATGGTGGCTTTTCGTTATGGTTCCCAGCGCTCCAATTACAACGGGGATAACCTTTACTTCTTTACATTTCCATAGTCTAACTAATTCCCATTTTATATCTTGATATTTATCAATTTTCTCATGTTCTTTCTCCTGCACTCTGGTATCGAAGAAACAGGCTATATCAATGATCAGACAAGTTCTCTTGTTTTTGTTCAGAAAGACTAAGTCGGGTTTAGAATGCTCAAGAACCTTATCAGTTTGTATGCGCATGCCCCAAAGAAGTTTGACATTGTCATTCTCTTGTACCACTTCTGGCTTATGCTCATACCACTTTTCATTGTGGTCCAATTCGTAAAGTTTGCATATATTCCAGTGTAGTACCTGAGCGACTCTGTCGTGTCTCCATTTTTTATACTATTAAAAAAAAATAACTCTTAGTACAGTATCGATATCCGTTAGAACGAAAAAAATAATGTCCGATATTAGGCGGTCAGACTCGACATACTTTCTTTTTTTCTTAACTAAAAAACGCTTTAAAATAAGTTAAAACACAACAAGACTTATGCAGGTAGGTAGAAGAGTATCTTATCTTGCCTTTGGTAACATTTGTTGTATATTTGTTTTATTCACCCCTTTTTTGTATGGCAACCATTATGACATCGATGTATCGACAATCCTTGTTTACCTATAAAAAAATTTTTTTTTTGTAAAAAAAAAAAAAAAAAAAAAAAAAAACTAGATCAATTTACGTGATTTTTAGTATACAATATATTCTGTCACATCATAAAGATATTTCTCCATATTTTTTTCATGTTGTCCCAATTCTAAACTTGCATCGAAATATATGATGTGTTCCAAAATTTCGATTTTTACCCACTTTAAAATGAATAGTTCCATAATCGAATAAAGTTGATTCTGCCGTCGAAATAAAATCATGTCGTCCTGTCGATTTAAACCGTTTATTTTAATGTAATTTTAATGCACATTTAATTGTGATAATTTTAAATATTTGTTTTTAAATGACGTTTGTTTTATTTAACGAATATTGAGCTGAAAATTATTTTTACAGTAAGAAGAAAGAGACTACTTTTAAAAAGATTGAAATCATAACAACCCTCAATTTATAAAGCAAAACCCGTATGTGTGTCGTGGTATCACAGTTACACGGTTGATCCAAGAGCAAAACTAATCGCAGATTTGGAATCAACACCTTCACTATCATGTCAGTAGTTCTTGAACCGTTTTTAAAACTCATTATTCAAAATTAAAAGTATATAAAAATAACATTAGAAACAGATGTTCCGACATTTTTAGCGTTCCTGTTTATCAGACTGAACATCAAATCATCGTACATATTTGACAGTTTACTTTGAAGAGGAAACATCTTTTTATTATTATTATTATTATTATTATAAAACATGGATAAAAAATATTTTATAAATGTTCACCAATATGTTTTTAATTTGATAAGAAATTCTTATTTTATATTTATGTTTCATGTTTATTTATTTTAGACAATCGAACTATTTTAGATTTATGCAGAAAGGTTTTAAAATTTTTTTAAAAACAAACAAAAAAAAAACAACCCTACACCGAACTCATTTAAATATGTTAAAAAGACAAAATATTTTCATCAGATCAGTGGCCTTGTGAATAAAGCGTTCGCCTTCAGTTCCAATATTTTATGCCATTATTGGTTCGAATCTCACATAAGACAATTGTTTTGTTTTTTGTTATAGCAATCCAGTTAGTATAGATCATAAACCTGTTTCGTTTTGTTTTTTTTAATTAAGAAAATGGATGAAAAATATTTTATAAATGTTCTTAACTTCTAATCTTGGTTCTAAAATTTAAGAAAAATTGAGAAACCCGGCAGAGACGAGTACTTTAGCTAGTAAATGGAAGAAGGGGGAAGAATCGCTGTTTTCTTGGTCGGAATCTATCCATCTAACACTTATCGTTGGCTAGTTTTTGACCTTGAAGTGGTATTTTTTTATTTTTTTTTAGCTCCTTACATCAAGTGGCTTCATGCCTGGTCTGGAGCGATTTCCATAAAAAATGAATAATGTTTTATTTATTTAGCTGAAAATATTCTTATGAAAAAAAAGAAAAAAAAGAAATTTTTTTCTTAATATTATTAAACCATACATTGATTTATTATTACAAGAGAAATATCATTGACAGTAAATTATACAGATAGATTAAGAAAACACCGGTGGAAATATCCATAGGATCCTTCTCATCGGAATGGAAAAATGTGCGCTACTTTATATGTAGCAAAAACTTGAAATAACGGAAGACAAAAAACTGCATAATCGGTAGGTGCTGAAGGCACTTGGTGAACGCAATGCTTATAAATACCTGGGCATCTTATAAATCGTCAATGTAGATGCTTCTCTTTCCAGTTTACTTTAGTCCGTGAGATGATTCAGAAAATAATTATTAGCACAGCATGGGTTTGGCGTTAACACTGCTTTCCAATTAAGGCAATTCTGGACATTCATGTATATATCTGTATATGCGTATGTACAGGATTCACTCATAAACTCATTCATTAATCATTATGAATTTGGAAACACAGCAGCTGCTAGGCGTAAGGTGTCATAATGTGCACTATATTTAGTTTAATTTAGTTCTATGTGAAGGAGGTAAAATTGAGGTGGAAGCACTTAGTGAAAATTCAGATAGCTCTGATTTTTGTGAATTTTTAACAATAGGTATTAGGCATCAATAAATAAATATTCCCCCAATTTCAGTTTCTTTGGAATGTTTTAAAAGGTTTAATATGGGCACAACCTTCTATTTAAAAATTAAAATATCAGATTAGCATTGAATATGATCCATACACATTAGGCACGAATTAAGAAAGATTCCCTGAATTTCAATTTCTTCTTAAGAACTCTTAAGATTAAGTTTCTGAATTTTTTAGATGAGGATTGATAATTTGTATAATTTCGATTATTCTCATCTTGAGACACTCAAGATGAGAACAGTAGTCCGAATAACCGAAATTATACAAATCTTAACATTAAGCTTTAAATTTTAAACGTTTTCTTTTGGGTTTTTTTTTTAGAATCAAAATTATGTAATTGATTTAGATGATAATTGGAACAAGAATTCTAGACATAAGGTTTATTTTCATTACATCTACATTTTAATCTTTGTAAGAGGACATAAAAGTGGTGCAAAACTGTTCGGCTCAAGAGAATTCATTTTACCCGTTGTTCTAGTTCAGTATAATTTTTTTATCTATTATTAATTACACGTCCTGTCCTGACATCATCATCATCATCATCATCATCATATTCGGTTCAACGCTTGTTTAACATGCTGACATGTGTTGGACGGCTTTTAGAAATTAACTCCCAAACTAATTTATCCCTGACCAGATCTTTATCTCAATTTCTCCCAAATCCATCCTTATGACTACCTCCCGTGTGTTTCCCTGGTCTTCGCCTGCCAACTGACCCTGCTAGCTCAACTGTTCTACATCTACTAATCCAAGAACTCTCATTTACGCTTTCAATGTAACCAAACGAACAAAGTCTTCTGTTCTGAACACATCACCTTATACTGTCCATTTTTTTTGGGGGGGGCACAAAACATTTACACTTTTCGTGTGTCAAAACAATTTCTTTTAATAGTTGATTCGAGAAGACAGTTCAAAAGGGAGATCCACCCAAAAAGGAATACCAAAAAAATAATGGCAGATCAACCATTTTGGTGGTTTTAAACGCTTTAGCACAGAAACTATTTGTGAATGATTCAGTGTATACAATTAATTAAACACAAGTTGAATATTTTTAACACATAGCAAAAACTAAATTGAACATCCACACTTTTCCCAACAGTATTAGTAATTAGTGAATGACCACAACAGATCTGACAGAATCTGAACTCCGTATCGTCGATTCCAGAGTCTGCACCCGTATCCATTAGATAAATAACGCATGCTGAAAAAGAGATAACTTTCGAAATGACATCCGCTATGTTGGCCTCTTTTCGGTTTTAACAGACAATAGATACGTTCTGTAAGGACACATGCGCAATCGGAACCCCGTCTCTACTAAATCGGCATTGCTTAAGTCCAATGGCAAGGAGATATAACGGACAACTGGAAACACTGCCGGAACAATCAGAGAAAAACTGGTGTTATTTCAGAGTTTTCCATTCTCCTAGACTAGTTGCCCAACTAAGGCTTGAGAGTCAAGTCTATCCTACTACTTAACCACAGATGGAGGGAGTCGGGATATATGGATTCATACTTTTCCCAAGAGTATTATTAGAGAAATCATGCAGTAGCTCCGGCAGGCTGAGCCCCGTGCCCATAACCACTACACCACGTCACTTATTACATCCCTTATTACTTATTATTGATTATATATATATATATGAATATTAAATAATATTTTAAAGATATATATATATATATATGTATATATATATATATAATATTAAATAATATTTTAAAGATATATATATATATATATATATATGTATAATATTAAATTATATTTTAAAGATATATATATATATATATATATATATATATAATATTAAATAATATTTTAAAGATATATATATATATATATATATATATATGTATAATATTAAATTATATTTTTAAGATATATATATATATATATATGTATAATATTAAATTATATTTTAAGATACATATATATACACACACATATATATAATATTAAATTATATTTTTAAGATACATATATACACTCACATATATATATATATAATATTAAATTATATTTTTAAGATAATATTAAATTATATTTTTAAGATATATATATATACACACACACATATATAATATTAAATTATATATACCAAAAACATGAAAATCAATGTCAAATTCAGAACAGACCCAAACCAAGACAGCAGGTCTTGCAAAGACAAAAGTCGGATAGAAATTTATACCAATAATATATAATTAAAAGAGACTTAAAACTTAACTACAGTTTCATGGTAGTCCCGATCGTCAGAAGCATATTTTTGTCCCATACATGTGTATGCAAGCAATTTTTATTGTACATAACTGAGTACAAGTTGCTATTTTACTACTACTACTAATATATATATATATATATATATATACTATAAGAATACTCGTCCCAGGACGAGTAAAATTAATTCACAGAAAAGAATAGTTTTGCGCCATTTTCATGTCCCCTTACACAGATTAAAATCAAGATATAATAATGTCTAGAATCCTTATTCTAATTTTGATCAAAATCCATTACACGATTTTGATTCCAGAAAATGTCTAAAATGGCTTAAGCTTAGGGTCTTAAAAAATTGATATTTAGGGAATCTTACTTAATTGGTGTCTAATGACTATGGATCAAATTCAATGCAAATCTGAAATATTTTAATTAATTGGAGATTATGCCCATATTATTGCCCCTAAAACCCTTTAAAATACCCCAAAGAAACTGAAATTTAGGGAATATTTATTGATCTATATCTAGTACCTACTTTTAAAATTTCACAAAAATCAGGTATCTGAATTTTTACAAAGGGCTTCTACCCTCTTTAGATAAAACTACATTAAACTAAATATAGCCCATATTACCACCCCGTACACCTACCAGCTGCATTCCAAAATTCATAATGATCGGTTCCCTAGTTTACGAGTGAACCCTGTACATAGAAATATATAAATATAGACACAGACATAACGTTATTATAAAAAGAGACATAGCTCCATTTAACAGAATATCGACTAAAAAAGAGTTTTTAATAAAAACTGAATACGTACTTATTTCCCATGAAGACAAGAAAACTAATTACTTGGAAGTTCAATTATGTGAATAAGCACATTTTTGTGATCTACATACATATATAGATATACAGGGTGGGCCAAAATAAGGGTCCTATCTTTAAATTTGAATAACTTGAATTTGAATAACTTCCACAAAATAAAAGTTAAACTCACCAAACTTTATGTGTGTGTAGACTGACCCTTCCGAGATTTTTTGAAATAAACAAAACAAATTTTAGCCGAAAAACACTTCTTAAAACTTACAAAAACTAAAGTATTGTTTTTTACACTGTTTTGAGTTTTTTAAGCAAAAATAATGTTTTCTAAATGAGGGTACGTTCCTTAGGGCTAATACGGCTCATGCTTGCTTCGGAAGGGGTCCTTTACTTATTCTAAAAAAAAAAAAAAAAAAAAAAAAAATCAATAAATAAAAAAGTTATGAATTTTTAAAAATAGGACCCTTATTTTTGCCCACCCTGTATATACATATATCTATACATATATAGATATATTATGATAGATATCTCTAGTAGTTGTTGCTGTTGTTGTTTTCCCATAACGTCCTTGGGTAGTCAGACAGATACTTTATCTGCCCTAACTTTTCTATGCGCATGATAGAACCTGGTAGTGCCTATATCCTCTCCAGGCCACATACAGCACCCGGTGTTCCAAAATGGTCACCCATTTAGTACTGGCCAGGCTCAACGTTGCTTAACTTTGGCTATCTAACGGGGGGGGGGGGGGTCAACGTGATTATGCCGTATAGTAGTAGTTGTATAAAAAATATGCTTATGCCAACTAAACTACATGGACAGATTTGTGTTTCATTCTTAGGGGAAATCAATAGGCTAATTATCGAAAGAAAAGCATAATTTGTCTAACGTATTTTTCGTAATCGTAGAGAGGTACGTACTTCAGCATTTAGTCTGATGATTTTCTCTGAGAATGTAACACAATCTTGCCATAAGTATATTATTACGACAGACATAAAAAAAAAAAAAAAAAGTTGAGTTGCGATCTCAGCTGGATACACTTGCCACACCGAAGAGCTGATACAGCAAAACTATGTGTGGATAAAACACACACACACACACACATATATATATATATATATATATATATATATATATATATATATATATATATATATATATATATTCAGAGTCCTGAACGAGACGTGGAAATGTCGAAACGTAGACCGTTTCTAATGTTTATTTAATTTTACTTATAAAAGCTCTAATTTATACTGAGCACTTTTTGAAAAAAATATTGGTTTAAGTTCATGTTATTTGAACTTATATATATATATATATATATATATATATTTTATTTTGAAAAAAATATTGGTTTAAGTTCATGTTATTTGAACTTATATATATATATTTTTTTTATTTTGAAAAAAATATTGGTTTAAGTTCATGTTATTTGAACTTATATATATATATATATTTTTTTTTTTTTTTGAAAAAAATATTGGTTTAAGTTCATGTTATTTGAACTTATATATATATTATAAGAGAGAGAGAGGGGATGTTTTACCATAAATATCTAAATTCGTTAATTTGTCACTATCGCCAAAACAATAACAAACAAAAATGTATACATTTATGTGCGATAACATCTACTTTTTAGCGATGGTTCGAATCTCGCTAACTTCAGCCACGCTGATGAGCTGTCTTACGGCAAAACACGTGTCCGTGGATGTTTATATATATATATATATATATATATATATATATATATATATATATATGTATGTCATTTACAGAAATTGTTTCGCTACATCAGTTCTTTGGTGTGGGTAGGCAGGCAAGTACTGTAAGCTGAGACCGAGTTTTTCATCAGTGAGAACTTCTATCCTCAATGCCATCAGCACAAATCACAAGGAAGGGAAATTTTAATGTTTATATAAAACAGGGGCGGCCAACCTTTTCAGAGTGAGGGCCAGATGAGACTTTTGGAAGGAGATCGCGGGCCGGAGTGAAAAACGAAATCTCAGAATTACTATATTTTGTTTACATGAATAAATTGTACAAAATTGCATTGAACACTCTACAAATCTGATATTTTTTCTCAAGAGACTTCTGTATGTGATGTTATAAAAGGCGCCGACGAAGAGCCATTTTGGAATCATAAAAAATAATGACGGAGGATGTAGCAAGTTGATCCAGCATTCGTTTTAACACACCTCACATAAGTTCTCTGTTTCATGCCCTTTTCTCGTTTCCCTCTCTCTTTTTCTATTTTTATCTCAGGCCAAGGATTTGAAATTAATAGTTTAAAAAAAATATATATATATATATATACATGCATCATCGCTCACTGATATTTATACATTTTTATCCCACTGTAAATCTTAATCGAAACCTACTTTTACGTCTATGTCACAAAATGATGAGTTTTACTGGGAGGTCCGCGGGCCGGATTGCAATAATAAAGCATAGCAGGGTGGCGGGCCGGACACTAAGACTTTGCGGGCCGGAGGTTGCCCGCCCCTGATATAAAACAATATCAGCTACCGAAACTATTCTATTCATTTACCAAAAGCTTTGCCTTATCGCTAATGGTAGATGGCGATTTCACTTACGATGGTGCTAGAGATTGATCGAAAAATAATTATGAAAACACCTTCAAACAATTTTGTTTTTAATAAGTAAACATTTCAACTAGAATCAGAGGAGCCCGGTTCAACAATGTACGGCGACATTATACAGTTTTGGGACATTATAATCAGAAATAACTTTCTTAAGGTTGGTTCCTAACCTCCTTTAAAATCCAACATCAGAAGTTTCATAAAATATCGGAAAGGTATAATATAATCCAGTGTATATTGCACTAGAAGGGGCACTCAGTGTTGCCTGGCAATGGAAGTGGTCCTTATATAGTAGAAAACGAAAGTAAAACATGTAACTGTTTACGTACCTCCCCATGATACAACATTGCCTCAGTAGAAAAGGATTTCTTCTCTGACCGAGAACAGATACTACACTTTGATTTTAGCTTGAATGTTAGATACAAAGCATGCGTTATATAAATTTGGTATTTAAAAAAAAGGGGGGGGGTATCCTTCTTATAACACTCCATTATTCTTTTACTAGATTTTATCGCAAATTCCCGAAAAACAAGCGCTCAGATTGAGCGACAATTCCCACCATTCCTTGTAAAATCGTGCCCTAGAAAAGTTGTCAAATTTTTTATATAGGGTTTTGTTATATAAAATATAATAAAATAAAACGTAGTCTTTGCTGTTCATGGACGTCCGGCGCGAACGAAGACCCAACAATATTATTAAAAAAATGGCCTAATACCACTATTCGATTCATCATAAAATTTTATCCGAGAAGGGTTGTGTTTGATCCTGTTATAGGACTTCGTTTACACCTGCATCCCAAAAAGGAAAGAGTCACCACATTTATAATATTAGATTATTATATGTGCCCCCCACCACCAAAAAACAAACAAACAAACAAACAAAACATGCAATGAACATATTAATGACTTAAATTTAAAAAAATAAAAAAATAAAAAAAACGATAAATTCCTACAACCTTCTTTCGTCTTCAGATGAAAGATGTTCAGCACATCAAAACACGTGCATGCAATTTTTAAGATACACGCAAGCAGTAAATCCTCCGATCTCATGAAAATCGACTTCTCAAAAATCAGAACAGCGCCGAATCAAGACAGCAGACATGCTCAATATCTTTTCAAATAAAGTCTTATAACAACGATAAGTGTGGCATATCTGAACCCTTTAATGCAATTTCATGTATTATCCAATTACCAGAAATGTACGAGTAGAATCCTGAACGTTTCCTTATTCAAATGTAGGAGAAATCGTTCAGGATTTTAGTTATACAATTTCGATGAGTCATGAAACTGTTGTAAAGGGTTAAGATATGCCACAGTTATATATATATATATATATATAATATATATATATATATATATATATATATATATATATATATATATATATATATACATATAACATACATACACGCATGAGCGCGATGGGAAAACGTGGGCTTGCCGGGATTAAATGAGGAACACCCAACCCATGATACTATATTACATTTTTTTTTTTTTTTTTTTTTTAATATTTCATAAAATTCAATTTTTGGGGTGGGGCTCAAGAATGTATCCGGCATTGATTACGTTTCGGTAAATTTATAGTGTTTAAATCCTCTCTGAGTCACACCCAGCGTGTTCCCAGAAATCCATGAGAACCCTGATGCATTCCTGCTTCAAGCCTCAAACCCTTTTCTAATATTTCTATTCTAAATTTCTACAATTTTCAAGTTATAAATAATTTAAACAAAATGTCTTTTTTAATGGTGTTTTATCAAAACAAAATATACTTATCAATGTATCCTGGGTGATGTAATTTCAAAATATATAAGGTTATAGGATTTTCTTTTTTTTGTTACGGGGGCGGGGGGATACCCCCCCCCCAAAAAAAAAACTTTAGGAGTTCGTGAATAGTTTGTTTGACTATAAGAATAAGCAATATATATATATATATATATATATATATATATATATATATATATATATATATATTTCAATTGACACTAGTGTTGATTGAAATGAAAAAAATATATACGCTCTTGCCTAAGTAATTGAGCACTCTGATTTTCTCCTATAACACGAAATCACACTCACACATATATATGACAGATATGAGTAACAAAATGCACTTATATTTTATAAACTGTCAGATATTTCATCTCACACATAACACACAAGCAAGCAAGCAAGCGATAAAAATTGACCTTTTTTTAAAATAAAAAAAATTAAAAAAATCATTCAATGAAACAGAAATTTAATATACAACACACACAAAAAAAGTCCATGTCCTTATACCAAACTAACACTAAGACGAAGAAAGAAAAGAAATCCTTCTCTGTCCAAATCAGCTGTTCAATAAGACACACAAAAACAGATACACATCCGTATATAAAAATAAATATTTTCTTTCCCGATCAGCCGGGCAAAAGAAAAAAAAAAAAATCCCACGAACATATTAAGACGCGAAAAATAATTACCTGGACGTTTTTTCTTCTTGCTCGCAGAAGTTCCCATTTAAAATCCATAAATTTAAGCATTAAAAAAGGTATCCGTTTGAAAAGCCGGCAGACTGAGCCCAGAGATCCACGATGCTGTTTCCCCCCCTTTTTTTCTTTTTTTTTCAGCGTGTGGTTGCAGTAGAGGGTAGCAGTAACTCTCAATTTGCGCTTGGTGTCTGAACGCAACACATGCACGCACAGGCGGCAGACTCACACGCGCACATGACGGGAGGGGGGGGGGGAGAGACAGAGAGGGAGGGAGAGAGATAGAGAAGGAGAGTGGGAGAGAAGAGAAGAGAGACAGAAGAAACCCTAAAGGAAGTTAGAAAAGCCCTAGAAGAAAAACCATGACCCTCTAAGCGGGCACTGACCCACCTGACCGAGGTAGGAGATCAACAATGAAACTAAGCCCACGAGTGGAGTCGGTCGTTCAACACTTCACATGGAATTATACCTCATTTTGCTATCAAAATAAAATACAAACGCATACACGTTTGATATACGCAGACGCATCAAGACTTAAAGAGAGCGTGGGGAGATAGGGTAGAAAGGACAATGGCGACGGTGGGGGGGGGGGTGATGGCGTACGCAACGCATCTTTCTTTTGAATTGTCTGTCTCGCATGTAATAAAAGCATTATGCTGCAGTTGGTTGGGGGGTTGGGGAGGAGGGGGGATCGGAGAGGGAAAATATTTGGAGAATGAGTTGATACAATGAGGAAGGATCGCATCGTGGGGGGAAAAAAGGGCTTACGAGATGACATTATGGACGAGAAACAAGACATTTGCAGAGAGAGAAAAGGAAAGTGAACGAGTGCACGTGGCCCATATGATAGAATACGAGGGAAGGATAGAGACGGATAGAGAGAGAGAGAGACGGATAGAGAGAGAGAGAGACGGATAGAGAGAGAGAGAGACGGATGGATAGAGAGAGAGACGGATGGATAGAGAGAGAGAGAGACGGATGGATAGAGAGAGAGAGAGACGGATGGATAGAGAGAGAGAGACGGATGGATAGAGAGAGAGACGGATGGATAGAGAGAGAGACGGATGGATAGAGAGAGAGACGGATAGAGAGAGAGACGGATAGAGAGAGAGACGGATAGAGAGAGAGAGGGGAGTGGTAAAGAGAGAGGGGAGGGGTAAAGAGAGAGGGAGGGGTAAAGAGAGAGGGAGGGGTAAAGAGAGAGGGAGGGGTAAAGAGAGGGGGGTAAAGAGAGGGGGGTAAAGAGAGGGGGGTAAAGAAAGAGGGAGGGGTAAAGAGAGAGGGCGGGGTAAAGAGAGAGGGCGGGGTAAAGAGAGAGGGAGGGGTAAAGAGAGAGGGAGGGGTAAAGAGAGAGGGAGGGGTAAAGAGAGAGGGAGGGGTAAAGAGAGAGGGAGGGGTAAAGAGAGAGGGAGGGGTAAAGAGAGAGGGAGGGGTAAAGAGAGAGGGAGGGGTAAAGAGACAAGGAGGGGTAAAGAGACAAGGAGGGGTAAAGAGACAGAAAGGAGAATAAAGTGGGGGAAGAAGAAAAAGGGGAAGAAGAGAGAAAAAGAAAGAGAAACGGGGGAGACACAAATAGTTATGTTTTATGTACCTTGATTATAAACAAACACTAAGTGACAATGAGAAAATAAATTTATAAAGTTTTAAATCTACAAACAACACCTTATAAAAACATTCTCGTCACGCTCCAATCAACTATATTGGTCTAGTCGTGCATGGTCGTTCGTGACTTGAAAAATTAACAGAAAAATCAACAGTTCAACAGTTTTAAGTACATTTGATGCATCAACTTATATGCAATCGACAAATAATCAACAGTCATATTTGAATACACGAAAAACATCACCGCGAATGAAGAATACACCTGAAGAAGGCTGGAGAACATAACGACCGATAACATAGAAGTCACAAAATAAACAATGGTGACGACAATAGTCAGAAGAAAATACAAAACAAAAAATCAAATAAATAGGAGTTCGTTTACATAAACTCTCAACAGCCTTGGCCTTTTGGTTAAGATCAGCGTGTAGTATCTGTTCTTGGAGGTAAACTTGGTCTATTAATGACGCACCACACTGGGGACCATCGTGAATTGACTTGGTTCTACAAGCGCCTCTCCATCGCCACTATTTGAAAAAACTCCTTGAGCCTGATCTCGGCCTGCCTAGCTTGCAGGACTTCCGGTGAAACTTCCTGATGTTCCGAATATTGGCTTTTTAAATTTGGTGGTTCAAAAAGATTTCCATGAATTTTGAATTTAAATCATATTTTGTCTTATGTTGAATTATGTATTTACTAGCGGGAACCTGTAGAAATTCCACGGTGTTTTCCCCAATCCGTATAATTTACTGTTAATAATAATATTCTTTTTGAAATAATAAATGTTTGTCAATACTTAAAAAAAAAAAAAACAATAACTTTCTTCTCCCGTAAACTTAATTGCCATGGCCAATTGAATGTTCTTTACTTAAATAAAACGACTCCACTTTATTTAAAATTGTGGCAATAGAATTCTTTTTAAAACAATATTTTGTCTTCTTACCGAGAAAGTAATTGTCAGCTAAATATTCTTCGAATCAAAAACACAAATGTCACTTTTTGACATTTATTTACTTAAAGTTGTACTTTTTTTGTCGACGGGATGAAATAATTTGATTTTGGAACAATTCATTTTAAAATGGGTAAAGTCGGAATTTGCTGCTCAGATGATCAAGTTGATTTAATGCGTGTGACATGGTGATAACAAAAGTACGAACATGAAATGTCTTAAGAGTATTATTATTATTATAGATTAAAGCTGGGTTAATAAAACGTTTGGATGAAAAAGATTGCAATTATTAAGAGAAAGTAAAGCCAGCCAGAGAGAG
>OY744541.1:27123547-27125503 GCA_963556195.1 Sepiola atlantica | reverse complement strand
ACCTGGACGTTTTTTCTTCTTGCTCGCAGAAGTTCCCATTTAAAATCCATAAAATTAAGCATTAAAAAAGGTATCCGTTTGAAAAGCCGGCAGACTGAGCCCAGAGATCCACGATGCTGTTTCCCCCCTTTTTTTTTTCTTTTTTATTTTTCAGCGTGTGGTTGCAGTAGAGGGTAGCAGTAACTCTCAATTTGCGCTTGGTGTCTGAACGCAACACATGCACGCACAGGCGGCAGACTCACACGCGCACATGACGGGAGGGGGGGGGGGGAGACAGAGAGGGAGGGAGAGAGACAGAGAAGGAGAGAGTGCGAGAAGAGAAACAGAAGAAACCCTAAAGGGAGTTAGAAAAGCCCTAGAAGAAAAACCATGACCCTCTAAGCGGGCACTGACCCACCTGACCGAGGTAGGAGATCAACAATGAAACTAAGCCCACGAGTGGAGTCGGCCGTTCAACACTTCACATGGAATTATACCTCATTTTGCTATCAAAATAAAATACAAACGCATACACGTTTGATATACGCAGACGCATCAAGACTTAAAGAGAGCGTGGGGAGATAGGGTAGAAAGGACAATGGCGACGGTGGGGGGTGATGGCGTACGCAACGCATCTTTCTTTTGAATTGTCTGTCTCGCATGTAATAAAAGCATTATGCTGCAGTTGGTTGGGGGGTTGGGGAGGAGGGGGGATCGGAGAGGGAAAATATTTGGAGAATGAGTTGATACAATGAGGAAGGATCGCATCGTGGGGGGAAAAAAGGGCTTACGAGATGACATTATGGACGAGAAACAAGACATTTGCAGAGAGAGAAAAGGAAAGTGAACGAGTGCACGTGGCCCATATGATAGAATACGAGGGAAGGATAGAGACGGATAGAGAGAGAGAGACGGATAGAGAGACGGATAGAGAGAGAGAGACGGATAGAGAGACGGAGAGGGAGACGGATAGAGAGAGAGAGGGAGACGGATAGAGAGAGAGACGGATAGAGAGAGAGAGACGGATAGAGAGAGAGAGACGGATATAGAGAGAGAGACGGATAGAGAGAGAGAGACGGATGGATAGAGAGAGAGAGAGAGACGGATGGATAGAGAGAGACGGATGGATAGAGAGAGAGAGAGACGGATGGATAGAGAGAGAGAGAGAGACGGATGGATAGAGAGAGAGAGACGGATGGATAGAGAGAGAGAGAGACGGATGGATAGAGAGAGAGAGAGAGAGACGGATGGATAGAGAGAGAGAGAGAGAGAGAGACGGATGGATAGAGAGAGAGAGACGGATGGATAGAGAGAGAGAGAGACGGATGGATAGAGAGAGAGAGAGACGGATGGATAGAGAGAGAGAGAGAGACGGATGGATAGAGAGAGAGAGAGACGGATGGATAGAGAGAGAGAGACGGATGGATAGAGAGACGGATAGAGAGAGAGAGAGAGGGGTAAAGAGAGAGGGAGGGGTAAAGAGAGAGGGAGGGGTAAAGAGAGAGGGAGGGGTAAAGAGAGAGAGGGAGGGGTAAAGAGAGAGGGAGGGGTAAAGAGGGGGGGGGTAAAGAGAGGGGGGGGGGTAAAGAGAGGGGGGGTAAAGAGAGGGGGGGTAAAGAGAGGGGGGGTAAAGAGAGGGGGTAAAGAGAGGGGGGGTAAAGAGAGGGGGGGTAAAGAGACAAGGAGGGGTAAAGAGACAAGGAGGGGTAAAGAGACAAGGAGGGGTAAAGAGACAAGGAGGGGTAAAGAGACAAGGAGGGGTAAAGAGACAAGGAGGGGTAAAGAGACAGGGAGGGGTAAAGAGACAGGGAGAGGTAAAGAGAGAGGGAGGGGTAAAGAGAGAGGGAGGGGTAAAGAGAGAGGGAGGGGTAAAGAGACAAGGAGGGGTAAAGAGACAAGGAGGGGTAAAGAGACAAGGAGGGGTAAAGAGACAAGGAGGGGTAAAGAGACAAGGAGGGGTAAAGAGACAGGGAGGGG
>OY744541.1:27066047-27118547 GCA_963556195.1 Sepiola atlantica | reverse complement strand
TGTACGCTGTCAAGGCGAAGAAAGTGTGCTCCGAGCGGCACCTCCCCAAATGTGGGAGCAGTACTTTAAATAGCACACAACCTAGAATTAAGTGTACCATCTTAGGTTTGCGATGCTAACGACAATTACAAGTCACTAAAATAAATAAATAAATAAAAACTTGGGGTTTCTTCAATAATTTCAGTTTCTATTTTTTTTATTTTTTGCAGATTTTTTTTCATTTACCCTCCCCCTCTCTCTGTTGATTTGATGGCATCCGCTTCCAATGCAGAGAGGAGAGAGAGAGGGGGATACTAAATGAGAGAGAGCGAGCAAAGAGAGAGAGAGAGAGCGAGCAAAGAGAGAGAGAGAGCGAGCAAAGAGAGAGAGAGAGAGCAAAGAGAGAGAGAGAGCGAGCAAAGAGAGAGAGAGAGAGAGCGAGCAAAGAGAGAGAGAGAGAGAGCGAGCAAAGAGAGAGAGAGAGAGAGCGAGCAAAGAGAGAGAGAGAGAGAGCGAGCAAAGAGAGAGAGAGAGAAAGAGAGAGAGAGCGAGCAAAGAGAGAGAGAGAGAGAGAGAAAGAGAGAAAGAAAGAGAGAAAGAGAGAGAGAGAGATAGGTTTTTATAAGTGAGGGAGAGGGAGCGACAGATGAACAACATCAAATGATAGTTAAAAATTCAGATCGATATAAACATTGTTATAGAAAAAAAAAGGTGCAAACACAGGGTCAGAAACAATCAGGGTAACAACAAACCGCAACAGGTGGTGAAGCACATAGCTAGACCCCCCGCACAAGCAGACGGAGCACATAGCTAGACCCCCGCACAAGCAGACGGAGCACATAGCTAGACCCCCGCACAAGCAGACGGAGCACATAGCTAGACCCCCGCACAAGCAGACGGAGCACATAGCTAGACCCCCGCACAAGCAGACGGAGCACATCGCTAGACCCCCGCACAAGCAGACGGAGCACATAGCTAGACCCCCGCACAAGCAGACGGAGCACATAGCTAGACCCCCGCACAAGCAGACGGAGCACATAGCTAGACCCCCGCACAAGCAGACGGAGCACATAGCTAGACCCCCGCACAAGCAGACGGAGCACATAGCTAGACCCCCGCACAAGCAGACGGAGCACATAGCTAGACCCCCGCACAAGCAGACGGAGCACATAGCTAGACCCCCGCACAAGCAGACGGAGCACATAGCTAGACCCCCGCACAAGCAGACGGAGCACATAGCTAGACCCCCGCACAAGCAGACGGAGCACATAGCTAGACCCCCGCACAAGCAGACAGAGCACATATCTAGACCCTCACACAAGCAGACGGAGCACATAGCTAGACCCCCACACAATACGAGGGGCAGATAGCTAGACCACCAGACGGGAAGATAGGGAAGGTAGCTAGACTTCCAGATAGGAAGACGGGACAGAGAGCAGATAGATAGACCCAGAACTAAAGAGGGGAAAAGACAAATAATATGGTTCTTTATTTAATCTACTGGTGTCAACTGCTCACTGTTATCGTAACGTGACAGACTTAAGAAAAACACCTGAACAAGACCATAGAACACAACGTTCGAAACGTTGCGGTCATTACAACCAAGATAAAAAAAATAACTGAACAATGAATTTAAAAACTAGTGGAGAGATTTTTATGAAATCTGGAGCATAGATAGGAGACAAAAAAAGTGGAGTGTAATGATCTGTTTTATTTTGGGGAGCAAAGTGGGGGGAACCCCCCCCCCTCTCTCTCTCTCTCTCTCACTGATTTTAAGTTTACCCACAGATTTAACAAACTGCTCGTCAAATGTTTATGAAATCTAGAACAGATTTCTACCCTGTCTCTATTTACTTGCCTCCCCACGAAAGCCAGAGAAAACTCAGAACGTCTTTAGCGTCCGGGTCATTTTCGTCGAGAGATATTTAACGAAAACAAGTGTTCTTTTGTTTGAGGCGATGTCACTGGTAGACGCGCAGTTTTTGGTCGTTGTGTAGCAGTCTGAAATAGGACCTATTTCTTATGCGTCCACTGTGGGCAAGTTGGTCTTAAACTAACCAATCGGCTCACAGGGCGTATTGATTTCAGCTAGTCCCTTGCGGACTATTTGCACCCCTGTTGAACGGTGGAAAGGATCGTCAGAGAGACCCTGACCGTCAACCTAGAAGGACCTCTTCTTCATCTCTCTCCTGCCCCCTCATCTACTGGATTTCCGAGAACCGCTCCCCAGGCAGTAAAAAAACTTTGTTTCCTTCCACCGGACACCAGGCCTACCTTTTTCTATGCTATACCCCAACGGTATAGGATACCCAATAAAGATTTGTTTAATGTTAAAAGAAGCGTTGAATTTTTCCTTGTATGACTACCGTCTACCGTGCTTATACTTATAGTGAGGCTACGACTACTAGCCTTAGCTATGCAGTCTTGGCCATTTGGCTAAGATCAAAGTGTAGTATCTGTTCCGATGGATACTGCACCCCATACTAGTGTTGTCTTGGCCTTCGGATCTTGATTTACGCCGGTCAATGGTCTGTCCTGTGCAGTTCTGGGAGGTCCACCTTCCCAGGCTTTGCCTCCCCTCTTTATTGCTTACTGCCTGAGGCGCCCCTACTGGGGAATGCTGACAGGGCTGCCCAGGCAATTTTCAAACCCCACTTTCCCGACCCGACCTTGGGTCACATCTTACTTGTTGGAGTAAGATAAAAACTGGCCTTGTGCCTAACTCCTGGAGAGGAGTAAATCAATACTAGCCTTAGCTATAAGAGTTGGACAACTAAAACATATTTAACTTGGATACCATGGAGAGAAAATCCAGAAATCAGAATACGAGCCGCATCCTGTGAAAACCTTCTCACGACAAGATGACAGAGGGTTTCTCATTCAATTCTGAACGACGTTCTTGCTAATTATCAGTAGGTCTAACAACATACAGAAGTTTTATGTTTACGTCTCTATTTACTTGCCTCCCCACAAGGGCAGAGTTATACACAACATCGATTTTTAATACGGGGAAAATCCAGCTCTCAAAAATGGGCACTCGGGATTCAGACAAAAATAAAAATTTCCTCCGTCTAAAAAGAGTTTCTCCTTCACTGACCGAGGACAAAAAAAAAATAGAGTTTAGTATCAGAACAGATACTACACTTTGATCAACATTTTAATAGGTGAAGAAGTATAATTCATGGGGGGGGTCGTTGAAAATCATGCGGTGCCCAGTTTAAAGGCAAGTAACCAAAAAATCCATAAGAATGTGTAAATTAAAAACAAATAATGAATAAAAATAATATAGCTTTCGAAAAATGACAACAATAATAGAAATATTTCTGGATTTTTGAGATGAGGATTTGCATAATTTTGGTTATTCGGACTACATTTCTCATCTTGAGGGTTGTCATCACAACGATGAAAACAAGAATAGGCTCCCAAAATTCATACTATAACTGTCAGCAAGGACCAGTGGATATAGTACTAAGTTAAATTCACTTTCAAGTGAAAGTCACCTGAAGGTTGAAGGTTCAATCCTCGGTGCAGGTGATACGAAAAATTGATGGAACAAGGGCATGCTACCTAAATAAAGGGTTCCATTCGAAATTCGGATATATGTTACGAGACTCAGCAGAGGCGCGAACGGGGTCCAAAAAAAGAACGAGAAAGGGTTTAAAAACATAAATTTGCAACAAGTGAAGTTGACCTACGACGAGAATAGATATTTTTCTACTTACCTATGTAATTTGTTTTTATTTTTACGTATTATAAATGGGTTTTCATTAGATGTAAAAAAAAAATGTCTTGTTTTTTTTTTCCAACGTTTTCACAAAAACAATATGGTCGCTCCTAGTGATTTCGTTAGTAATCCCCCCCAAATCGGCCATGTTGTTTTTCGAAATTACGCTGTCAAAACTATTGATTTCTAATAAATAGCACTTCAAACGGGTTTAAAATACAAACAAATAGCACATGCAAGTTTGAAACTAACTTTTACAGCTTACAGTTACTTTTATTTGTTGTAATTTGTTTTTTTTGCGTTTTTACTCTGCTGAGTCTCGTAAAAGATTCCCCGAAATTCTGTCCAGATTACCGAGTTCGACAGAGATACACCTGAAGAAAGCCGGAGGTTACAGCGGCCGAAACGTTGTGATTATAACACTCAAGATGAGAAATGTCGTCCGAACAACAAAAATATGCAATAACTACTAATGGAGATTTGGTATCTTTCTATTTAAATTGTACTATTGTACTATATGTTAATGCTGAATTTAGTTTATAGTGCCATTTAAGAATAACGTACTATTTATCAATGCTCAATTCAAGAGGGTAGTGTAGTATCTGTTCTGTTGTGAAGAGACCATTTTTCCAGGCATTATCTCCCTTTTAGGGCGAAGTGTAGAATCTTCCTTTTCATCAGACCCTGTTCCCAGGCGTTACCCCCCCCCTGAGGAAGTAGTGTACACCAACAAGAAATTGCCACAATCAGCTGTTCATCAACAAACCCAACATTTATAGTTTTGCTAATAATAAAAATATTGCTTTCAAATCGGCAGTTTAAAGGCATAAAAAGCTTCCATGCAGAAATGTTTGTTTTTTTGTTCCAAACATAAATCTGAACGCTTCACATTTATTTTATATTTTTTTCTTTCACTTGGTTTAAAGCTCGCATTTCATTTCCTTCCACATCCTTCTACAATGGATAGATAAGTGAGTTATTCACACAACCCGACCAACTCAGCAGCTTGTGCTATCTTATATAGCAAGTAAAATCAAATTTTCCCCGTTTAATTGACGGGAATAACTTTAATAACAAAAAGCTACATAATAATCTGTTTCGCCAGAGATTGAGGCCAATTATTGGATCGTGTTTTCAAAAAAAAAATTTTTTTTTTCTATACATAGCGGCCCACTTTAAAGTAGCCCGAACCCAAGTCGACTGGAAGAGTAAAAATGAGGCAGTGGAAGTAGATCTTTCATTGTGTACTTTTATTTGCATACGCATAGGATGAAACAAATAAACAACAACAAAACGCATCGGAAAGCAACAAATTCAGCATATGGCACACAAAAATGTGGCTGAGGATGTGGGCTACTTTTAAGTGGGCCACCCTGTACATGTGAAATATATTTATTTACAAGAAATTAAATTGCAAATCATTTTTATACTCAATTCGCTCATTATGAGGGGATATGAAATGTTTATATTTGTCAGCTAAGTTTCCCAATGTTAACAATTAAAAAACAGTGTTTATTTATTACTTATTGTTTTCATATATTTCCCAGGCAACACCGGTTTAATCCTGCTTGTGTTCATATGAAAGGGGGAAAATTATCTCTAATTTCTTCGCTTTGTGAAGAATAGATTCATGCACACAAATAAAAAAGAAGAATTGCGCCAAAAATGGAAAGTCAGTGAAAAGGCTTCTTGCATCAAAAAAATTTGTAATCAAAATGTAAACAATTTCTCATTGGTGTATTTCGAAATGGAGCAGACGACATGTGCAAAATGATTGAGTGCCGATTAATGAACGGCATTAAAAAAAGGGTGAACCTTTTTTGTGTGCCGAGGTGGTTAAAATATGAGAAATGATAAAAAAAAAAAAAAGGTGTAGAGGATTCGTTGAAAACAATGGAGTGTCAGTTGGAAGAAGAAGAACAGAGGAAGGAAGGTATGAAGAGGGGGAGAGAGTAAAAAGATGGCAGAAAAAAATAACGGGTAAACGGGGAGGGGTAGATTATTAGAATGAGAATAGAGTTGACAGTAAAAAAAATAGATAGAAAAAAAAGAGAAAAAAAAAATGAGAGAGAGAAGAAGAGAGAGAGCATCTGAAGTGGGAGAATAGGAGTGTGTATTCACATACACAGACAGAAAGAGAGACCATGAGTGTGTGTGTGTGAGAGAGAGACCGTGTGCGTGTGAGAGAGAGAGACTGTGTGCGTGTGAGAGAGAGAGAGACCGTGTGCGTGTGAGAGAGAGAGAGACCGTGTGCGTGTGAGAGAGAGAGAGAAGGAGATCGTGTGTGTGAGAGAGAGAGATCGTGTGTGTGAGAGAGAGAGAGATCGTGTGTGTGTGAGAGAGAGAAGGAGATCGTGTGTGTGTGAGAGAAGGAGATCGTGTGTGTGTCAGAGAGAGAGAGAGAGATCGTGTGTGTGTCAGAGAGAGAGAGAGAGATCGTGTGTGTGTCAGAGAGAGAGAGAGAGATCGTGTGTGTGTCAGAGAGAGAGAGAGAGATCGTGTGTGTGTCAGAGAGAGAGAGAGAGATCGTGTGTGTGTCAGAGAGAGAGAGAGAGATCGTGTGTGTGTCAGAGAGAGAGAGAGAGATCGTGTGTGTCAGAGAGAGAGAGAGAGAGATCGTGTGTGTCAGAGAGAGAGAGAGATCGTGTGTGTCAGAGAGAGAGAGAGATCGTGTGTGTCAGAGAGAGAGAGATCGTGTGTGTCAGAGAGAGAGAGATCGTGTGTGTCAGAGAGAGAGAGATCGTGTGTGTCAGAGAGAGAGAGAGATCGTGTGTGTCAGAGAGAGAGAGATCGTGTGTGTCAGAGAGAGAGAGAGAGAGACCGTGTGTGTGTGAGAGAGAGAGAGAGTGTGTGTGTGAGAGAGAGAGAGAGACCGTGTGTGTGTGAGAGAGAGAGAGAGACCGTGTGTGTGTGAGAGAGAGAGAGAGACCGTGTGTGTGTGAGAGAGAGAGAGACCGTGTGTGTGTCAGAGAGAGAGACCGTGTGTGTGTCAGAGAGAGAGAGAGAGACCGTGTGTGTGTCAGAGAGAGAGAGAGACCGTGTGTGTGTCAGAGAGAGAGAGAGACCGTGTGTGTGTCAGAGAGAGAGAGAGAGACCGTGTGTGTGTGAGAGAGAGAGAGAGACCGTGTGTGTGTGTCAGAGAGAGAGACCGTGAGAAGAGATGGAGGGAGAAGAGATGGAGGGAGGTAGATACAGAAATAAGGGAGGAGAAAAGAGGGAGGGGAAAAGAAGAGAGGCAGAGAGGGGAAGAGAAGAGAGTGTGGGAGGGGAAGAGAAGAGAGGGTGGGAGGAGAAGAGAAGAGGAGGTGGGAGGGGAAGAGAAAAGAGGGTGGGAGGGGAAGAGAAGAGAGGGTGGGAGGGGAAGAGAAAAGAGAGAGAGGGGAAGAGAAGAAAGGGGGGGAGGGGAAGAGAAGAAAGGGAGGGAGGGGAAGAGAAGAAAGGGAGGGAGGGGAAGAGAACAGAGGGAGGGATGGGAAGAGAACAGAGGGAGGGATGGGAAGAGAAGAGAGGGAGGGGAAGAGAAGAGAGGGAGGGGAAGAGAAGAGAGGGAGGGAGGGGAAGAGAAGAGAGGGAGGGAGGGGAAGAGAAGAGAGGGAGGGGAAGAGAAGAGAGGGAGGGAGGGGAATAGAGGAGAGAGAGAGAGAGGGGAAGAGAAGAGAGGGAGGGATGGGAAGAGAGGGAGGGATGGGACGAGAGGGAGGGATGGGAAGAGAGGGAGGGAAGAGAAGAGAGAGGGAAGAGAAGAGAGAGGGAAGAGAAGAGAGAGGGAGGGAAGAGAGAGGGAGGGAAGAGAAGAGAGAGGAAGAGAAGAGAGAGGGAGGGAAAAGAAGAGAGGGAAGAGAAGAGAGAGGGAGGGAAGAGAGAGGGAGGGAAGAGAAGAGAGAGGGAGGGAAGAGAAGAGAGAGGGAAGAGAAGAGCGAGGGAGGGAAGAGAAGAGCGAGGGAGGGAAGAGAAGAGCGAGGGAGGGAAGAGAAGAGCGAGGGAGGGAAAAGAAGAGCGAGGGAGGGAAGAGAAGAGAGAGGGAGGGAAGAGAAGAGAGAGGGAGGGAAGAGAAGAGAGGGAGGGAAGAGAAGAGGGAGGGAGGAAAGAGAAGAGAGGGAGGGAAGAGAAGAGAGGGAGGGAAGAGAAGAGAGGGAGGGAAGAGAAGAGAGGGAGGGAAGAGAAGAGAGGGGGGAAGAGAAGAGAGGGGGGAAGAGAAGAGAGGGGGGAAGAGAAGAGAGAGGGGGGAAGAGAAGAGAGAGGGGGGGAAGAGAAGAGAGAGAGGGAAGAGAAGAGAGAGAAGGAAGAGAAGAGAGAGAAGGAAGAGAAGAGAGAGAAGGAAGAGAAGGAAGAGGAGGGGAAGAGAAGAGAGGGAGGGGGAGAGGGAGGGAGGGGGAGAGAAGAGAGGGGGGAAGAGAAGAGAGGGGGGAAGAGAAGAGAGGGGAGGGAAGAGAAGAGAGGGGAGGGAAGAGAAGAGAGGGGAGGGAAGAGAAGAGAGGGAGATAAGAGAAGAGAAAGAGGGGAAGAGAAGGAGGGGAAGAGAAGAGAGGGAGGGGAAGGGGGGGGGAGAAGAGAGGGAGGGGAAGAGAAGAGAGGGAGGGGAAGAGAAGAGAGGGAGGGGAAGAGAAGAGAGGGAGGGGAAGAGAAGAGGGAGAGACAGAGAAGAGGGAGAGACAGAGAAGAGAGAGAGACAGAGAAGAGGGAGAGACAGAGAAGAGGGAGAGACAGAGAAGAGGGAGAGACAGAGAAGAGGGAGAGACAGAGAAGAGGGAGAGACAGAGAAGAGGGAGAGACAGAGAAGAGGGAGAGAGTTAGTTGCGAAAGGTCGCAGATGAGAGTGAACGAGTGAAAACCGATATCTACAGTTACCTCCCCTGCATTATACATGTATATTGGCTACTGAACTGATTAACATTGGTAGAGCTGTTTTAGAATTTTTATCACACAACTGAAAGGATTTCCCACAACATTAATTTAACAGACCCTTATCCCATTTCGGCTAGGGTCATATTGAAGTATAAGAACAGATACTACACTTCATATTTTCTGTCCTCGGTCAGTGAAGGAGAAATCATGCTTGACTGAGGCAATTTTAATTTTGTCCTAATCCAGAGTGCCACTTTTGAGGAGCTGGATTTTCCCTACATTAAAACCCGATTTTGTGTCCATTTCTACCCTCGTGAGGAGGAGGGGGGGGGGGGGGGTAATAAGGGTCATTATCTCATTAAACATATTTTTATTTATTTTTTTTTTACAATCAAGCAATAACCTCCGCTATGTATAATTAGGATGCTATTACTAGCTTTGTGTGAAACTAAAGTATTATGTAATAAGTAAAAGTACTTGAATACTTTACCTAAGTATTTTCGATAGAATATCGAGTATATTAGACAATGAGAATTAAGATGTCTATCTTTTGTAATATATAAATATATGTTATTTATTAGTATAAACTTGACATCTATTCGACCCCTCAGGCTTAATACCATCAAAATGAGGAGGAAGAAAAGAAAAAAAAACTATATGACAGTCTCGCCTGACATGGTTGTACAACGAAAGCTCGCGAAAAAAAAAAAAATTAAATAAATAAATGAATTTTTCATTTAAAATTGCACGATTGTTGATTTTCAAAATATTTCACTTTAATATATATAAGTATATTTTTTATACTATATAGATCTACTCATCTTTTGAGCACTCTTGAAGTAAACACTTAAGCAAAAATATACATCTTATAATATAAGGATGTGTGTGTGTGTGTGTGTGTATATATATATTAGTGGTAGGGCATCGGACGTTCGTCATTGGGGTTCCCCGTTTCGAATCTCACAAGGTCTAACCACTCTGATGAGTCGTAAACGACGAAACATGTCCATTGATAACTATACTTTATATAATATTTTATTTAAATACTATACATTACTGTGTCTGCTGGTGATAACCGGGTTTCATTTATCTGGTCATCCTGAATGTAGGAAAAATTTCTGTTTGTTCTTAGTCCAGATAGAGTCATCAGTCCTGCTTCACTTTTAACAGATAACTTAATGAACGAAACCTGGGTATCCCCAGCAGACACAGTAATATATAGTATTTAAATAAAATAATTAATATTAGCTCTTTCATCGCCTAAAATATAGTACTTTGATGAGATTTTCTACTAACTTGTTATGCAGGATATATATATATATATATATATATATATATATATATATATATATATATATATATATATAGATATATATATATATATAAATTTTATACATACATTAAAGTAATCCATGGACACATGTTTCGGGCTCACAGCCGTCATCAGCATGACTAACTTAGACAAGGATCGAACCTTCGATATTGATGTCTATAGTCCGGCGTTTTACCTCAGGACCGCGACGCCTTGCCTGGAAATACGTACAGTTTTTATCACCTAAATATTTAATTTATTTTTTATGTAATTGTTTTTATTGGTGATGGTAGCGTTTGTTACTTAGCTTACTACTATTTCGATTGTTCACTTCCTAAGTGATACAGATATATATATATATATATTATAGATAGATAGATAGATAGATAGATAGAGAGAGAGAGATAGAGAGAGAGAGAGAGGTGTGTGTACACGTTTTTTTTTTTGGCTAAAAATCATTAACTCTTTTCCATTTGACAAATAAAATAATAGCCTTATGAAAAACAACATTCATGTAGAATTATAGATGTTATGATTTTACTTGTGATATTTCGAGCGATCTTCTGCTCTTTATCAAAAAAAAATGTGTTTTTTGATAAAAATTGAATGAATATAAAACCTGTATGAAAAAGTGACATTTTCAACTTGGTGAAACACTCATTCTTTGTGTACATGTACAAGCCGGTCCACGCAAAATCTTTTTAACAAATGACGTAGAGAACCGTTAGCTTTTTTAATGTCAATCTACACGTGTCCATCTCTTAATTATTTTGAGGAACAAATAATTCCTTCAGCTGACATATACTAGCTGTATCTATCCGGTGTTGCCTGGGATGCAGTGAAGTAATTTTAATTTTTAATTTTTTAAACTAATACAAAATATATATATATACAGGGTGTCTCAAAAAAATGTACTCACTCTTAGAATGACGTACTCACTCTTAGAATCTTGGTGCGCGTTATCAGCTTTGTTTGAACAATAATGGTCATCAGTTTGAACATTTGCGAACATGATTCTTCAATTACATCTGTCTCATGTATTCGATGCTATTTCATTTCACTCTATGTTCATAAATAAAAGTTTTCTCATCATTCTACGAGTGAGTACATTTTTTTGAGACACCCTGTATATATATATATATATATATATATATATATATATATATATAATTTTTTAAGGGAGAAAACTCTATATTCAATGAAAAATATAAGTTATTCCCCTTGCTGATTTTGATTTTTTTTTTTTTTTTTTTGTTGGTCATATTTGAATTTTTTTTTCCATATTATCAATGTCCACGTGGGACTTTTTAACTAAACTGTAACAAAGTACATTATTATAGCGCCAATAACATGGTACAACAATAACAAATAAAAATTGGTGAGTCAGTTTGTAAAATTTGAGATTTCAGCTTAAATGCTGTTTAGCTCCAACTTTCAAAATCTCACAAGATAACTTTATATGTCAGCTATTCTGAAATACTTTTACTTCGGGTTTAAACTAAAATGTTGAGGTATTCTACGAAAACCTTTAGCTTTTAGGGCAAATTAGGCATAAAGATTCGATGCTTCACCTCAAGGGCAGAGTTAGACACACGGTCGGTTTTTATTACGGGTGATATCCAGCTCCCAAAAAGGGACACGCTGAATTAGGACAAAAACAAAAATTGCCCCAGACCAGAAGAACTTCTCCATAGACGGACAGATACTACACCTTGATCTTAGCCAAAAGGTTTGGTAGTTTTGTTTTACGGCATATCAACCCTTTTTGGGTTATTTGATGCCGAATCTGGTCATTATAGTAAAAGTTTTTATGCTTCAAGTTCTTTATATCTTCAAATGTTTAATCATCGTTTTTGGTTTGGTAGTTTTGTTTTACGGCATATCAACCCTTTTTGGGTTATTTAATGCCGAATCTGGTCATTATAGTAAAAGATTTATGCTTCAAGTTCTAAAAATAAAATAAAAAAGGGGAGGGAGAAAGGGAGAGGGGCTGTTGTTTTTGTTTTTGGTTTTGTAGAACATAATTAAGTTTTACAAAAAAAAACAAAAAAAAAAAAAAAAACGTCAATGTAGGTGAATTTCGTCTCAGGGAGCCACAGGGCAGCCTGATCTGGTATCACCAGTTAGCCAAAAGGAGTCAGACTTTAAAAGAAGGATTTCTTCTTTTTTTCTTTAATATTCTAAGATTAAAATTTCCCTGTTTTTACTAATGAGTCACCATTTAATACGAGGTCAAAAGAAACTCGAGGGTAAGGGTAAATGTATGAGAGATGTACTGTCGAGGTAATGATGAAGAATATTATGAGATGATTGAACATGATTAATCGAATGTACAAAGATTTATTACTTATGGGGGACGATTTATGACAAGTACTTGTTGACATCAGATTTGAAGACAGCCGTGTTGTAGTCTGCAGAGAAGCAGTCCCATGGTAATGTGTTCCAGAGATGGGAAGTTCTTAGAAAGAAACTGTTCATAGGAAATTCCACCCGGCGCTAGGCTCACGAAAAAACAAAGTTTGTTTTTTTTCATTGTGGTAACAGGACGAGTTCTTGCTGTGAATGTCTTACAAGGAGGAACGAGGGATTGGATCTCAGTCGAGCATCTTTCATGGAAATCGTGATAGAGTAGAGAAAGACTAACAAAGTCTCTTTTGTAATAAAGGAGGTGTAGAGAACAGAAGAGATCATTCCTTACTAGATTGCAATGTCGATTTTGAACTCTGTCCAGGCAACGAAGAGTCCACATAGCTGCGCCTCCCCAAGTGTGGCAGCAGTACCTCCCCCATCTTAAGGTGTATCTGACTTATATAGGTAGAGGATTGCATCGGGAGTCCGGTGCCTTCTGGAGCAGTAGAATGATGCAATTATTTTTCCAGCAACCTTAGCAACAGATTCGATATATGTCTTCCATTTCAGTTCTTGAATGAAAGTCACTCATATACATTTTACGTAGAGATTTTTTTAATTTTTTATTTTTTTTTTTTTTAATCCTGGCAAATTTAGGCAAAATAAGAACAAAAAAAATGGATATTCTGATGAGAGATGTGCCGATTCAATCCACACATTTATCTCAAAATGCTATTTCGAACTAAAGTGAGACTGGCCGATGAAAGAACGGAACGTTTTCATTTCATCTAAGCTTATATACGCAGACGTGAAAGAAGTAAATAGACATCCTACAAAAATAATTCATACATGTTTAAAGTTTCTGCTTACTTCGTTGACGGACAGCACTCGAAACCATACAAAGCAGTTGAAAAAAAAAAAAAATTGAAAAAATTAAAAATTAAAAAATTCAAGTATCGATATTTTCTATGCATTAACATTTTCAGATATAAATATGTCTCATATATCACCATTTAAGTATTTTATTTACCAAGGAGGTTAGACACAAGGTCAAGTGTGGCTTTTGATGAAAGTGTTTCTGTGGAACGAACTGGATTCGAACCCGGCACGCCTAGATCCTCAGTCTGCATTGTTAACCACAGGACACTGGCCAAAGAAGCATTAGAATTGTCAAAGTTTCAGAGGAGCCACATTCTAGATTAATCTCAAGGTGGACTCCATCAGCAGCAAATCACAGCAAACCTCAGGGATTCCATTTTTCCACTCTTAACGGATATATATCAATTCATCAGATAGGGGAAATCATTAATATCATCTAGCCTAGGTCGATCAGGACCCTCTGATAGCAGACTTAATTTTAATAAGGGTGTCTATTTTTGTCATGTCTGTGTATATCTTTACCCAGTTTCAAGTTTTCTAAAAAAAACTGTTTTCAGAAAACATGCTCGTGCGACAAACCTGGGCAGGCTGGATTTAAACTTGGATCGTGCTGAGTGAATTAGGATATTTTTAAAACAATATTCATAGCATTACATGAAAGCTAGCAAAATAGATTTATAACAACTTTATCAGTTACTAGATTTGATACATCAGGTGTGTGTATGTATATATATATATATATATATATATATATATATATATATATATATATATATATATATATATATATATATATATAAGAAAAGAAGGATGAGAGTAATCCGACGTAATGGGAAATGAAAAAGGAAAAAAAGAGAGATTTTTTTTTTTTTTTTATATATTCATCAACGTTTCGTCTTTATTGTAAGACTTCCTCAGGATGATAATTTGAAGAAAAATATCATGCAAGTACATCGAAATTTTAGGTTGACATGGAGTGATAAAGGAAAAGTAGTAGCCGTGACTACTGTTAGCGCTGGAGGAGAGTCCAGGCTGCCAGAAGTCAGTGGTGGCCACTAACTTCTTGCAGCCTGGACTCTCCTCCATTCATATAATCTTAAGTATGTGTATATGTTTATGCATTTGTATGTATAGGATTCGCTCCGACACTAATTAACCAGTCATTATGAATTTTGGAACACAGCTGCTAGGCGTAAGAGGTCGGAATATGGGCTATATTTAGTTTAATTTAGTTTTATGCAAAGGGGGTAAAAAGTGTACGGAAGCCCTTTGTGAAAATTCAGATACGTCCACTTTTTGGTGAAATTTTAACAATAGGTACTGGACATCAATAAATATCCATTAAACTTTAGTTTCTTTGGAGTATTTTAAGGAGTTTTTAGGAAGGGCTCAACCTCTTATTTGAAATTTAAATATTTTAGATTTGCATTGATTTGATCCAGAGTCATTAGACTCTCTGAATTTCGATTTCTTCTTTAGACTCTTATTTTAGATATTTTCACAGGTCAAAATCATGTTATAGATTTGGATCAAAATTGAAATGAGGATTTTACACATAGGTTTAATAGCATTATATGTTGATTTTAATCTTTGGAAAGGGGTATAAAAGTGGTGCAAAACTGTTCTGTTCGGGAGAGGGGATAATTTTACCTTTTCTCGGACGTGCATTCTTCTAGTACTCATATAAAGAAACAAAAAATAAATTAAAGCAAAATAATACAAAAAAATTTTTAAATAATTTATTAGTTCACGATTTTTTACCTGTAGATCAGATTACATACAAAAATGCCAAAATTAAACGTTTACTACACCCCACCCCACTGCAGCAAGGTTAGGCATGAGGTCAGTTTATAGTGAGAAAAAGAACTACCCACCCCCACCCCCCAAAAAAGGGTAATTCCGGAAAGTTGAAACCGTTGCATAGCTAGAAACCGTCGGCATTTCTCAGGAGCACCTCAGGAAACTGGCAATAGACCAATCTCCCTTCACAAAAAAAGGATATAATGCCTGGGATGATGGCCTCCTGTGAACCATATTCCACTCAGATATGCTCAAAAGCCTATGGTGCCAGCAGTTCACTGCAAACTCATAGCGGCACAACTTTTTTTTTCTTCTGAATAATAGCTCTTTCAACGTATGCAAAAGTTCCAAAAAATGCTCCCCCCCCCTTAATTACCTTTTTTATCATTATTTCTGAATTCATCTAATTCCATCTTAAAATGTTCTACGCTATTTCTGACCTTAATCTGATCTGATCATACGGCATAATCACGTTGACACACCGGTTCCCCTTAGATCACTGAAGTTAAGCGACGTTAAGCCTGGTCAGTACTAAACTGGGTGACCATTTGAGAATACCAGATGCCGTATGTGCTCTCCACTTATCTCGGCATTGTTTCCAGTCATTCTCGACTTATCCTGCTTGCCACTGGAATCAAGCAGTGCCGACTCGGGAGAGGCGTGGCTGGATATCGTGCAACCCTTGCTTCATAATTACATGTGCAGGCACCCTTACAGGGAGTGTCCATTGTCTCTCAAGACTGAACGGAGGTCATGAATCTGATCTATTCCAAAAGTATATTACTCTATTTTCATCATCATATTCGGTTTAACGTCCGTTTTACATGCTGACATGTGTTGGACGGCTTTTAGAACTTGACTTCCAAACTAACCTATCTCCGATCAGGTCTTATTTATCCCTTATCACTTCCTATGTTTTCCTTACAGTTCCCCTGTGAATTGGCCCTGATACCTCAACTATTCTACATCTACTAACCCAAGAACTCTCATCCATTCTTTCCATTGAAATTTGCTGCTTTGCACACATCTCCCTATACTGTCCAGATTTAATCTTCTTCAGATCTAAGCCTGTCTTTAAGACGACCCCCATTACACATCCATTGTATCTTTTTCATATCATTTCTCTCCGTGCAACAGATTTTCTCAGCAAAAAAATAAAATAAATAAAATAAAATTTAATACATTTAGTTTTCGACATCTATCTTGACAATAACGTAGAATTAAGGGAAAACAAAACCTGCCACAATATTAGGAGTAAGCAATTTTTTCAGGACTCAATAGACGAGTCTATTTTTGTTTTGTTTTTTTTTGTAAAAAATTAAAAAAGAAAGAAGCAATTTTTCAGTACTCAATAGGCGAGTCTTTTTTTTTTTTTTGTAAAAAATTAAAAAAGAAAGCAATTTTTTCAGGACTCAATAGGCGAGTCTATTTTTGTTTTGTTTTTTTTTGTAAAAAATTAAAAAAGAAAGAAGCAATTTTTCAATACTCAATAGGCGAGTCTTTTTTTTTTTTTTGTAAAAAATTAAAAAAGAAAGCAATTTTTCTGTACTCAATAGGCGAGTCTATTTTTGTTTTGTTTTTTTTGTAAAAAATTAAAAAAGAAAGAAGCAATTTTTCAGTACTCAATAGGCGAGTCTATTTTTGTTTTGTTTTTTTTTGTAAAAAATTGAAAAAGAAAGAAGCAATTTTTCAGTACTCAATAGGCGAGTCTATTTTTGTTTTGTTTTTTTTTTGTAAAAAATTAAAAAAGAAAGAAGCAATTTTTCAGTACTCAATAGGCGAGTCTATTTTTGTTTTGTTTTTTTTTGTAAAAAATTAAAAAAAGAAAGAAGCAATTTTTCAGTACTCAATAGGCGAGTCTATTTTTGTTTTGTTTTTTTTTGTAAAAAATTAAAAAAGAAAGAAGCAATTTTTCAGTACTCAATAGGCGAGTCTATTTTTGTTTTGTTCTTTTTTTGTAAAAAATTAAAAAAGAAAGAAGCAATTTTTCAGTACTCAATAGGCGAGTCTATTTTTGTTTTGTTTTTTTTTGTAAAAAATTAAAAAAGAAAGAAGCAATTTTTCAGTACTCAATAGGCAAGTCTGTTTGTTTTTTGTTTTTTTTGTTTTTGTAAAACATAATAAAATTTTTTTAAAAAAAGAAGCATTTTTACTCTGTAATATATTGCAATCCGATGAACTTGTCTATAATCAGAGCGATTTATTCACACCCTGAGGATGCTATAAATGAAACTGTCTATCAAAACACACACAGGAGGAATAAAGGAATATATAGAATCAAATCAAAGGTTACAACAATTCTGCGAGCAGAGATAATTAACAAGGAGAGAAGTGAACGTACGGTGTACACATGGGAGAAAAGTCTCTGGTTGGAACCAGCAGGTAAAGAATCAAACATGGGCAACTTTTTACACAAGATATTAATCAGGAATCAGGTTACACAACCGGTGGAAAAATAAATAAATAAATAAACTATTTAATTACTGCAAACAATCATCGAAACCATCATGACGTTGCCCAGGATCAAAAACTATAAAACTTGAAAGTCTAGAAAAAAAGAAAAAAATGTTTAATATTTCTTTATATAGATTTTTTTTCTTTCAAATTATTCCAGAATTTGACAGGATGCACCTGTAGAATGTCGGCTGAAACGTTGCGAGAATAGCATCCAAAATAAGAACAGAAGTCACGAGAATACTCACACGTATATCTCGTGGTTATGTGCTCCCGTATTAAAAACGACCTTGTGTCAAACTGTTACCCATGACAAGAAAAGTAAATTCTATATTAGTTTTGGCATTCAACTAACATATGCTTATGGGGTGCTTATTTAGATTAGGACCTGAGCTAACTTTGACTCCAGGGTTGGGGTTGGGGTTAGGTTAGGGTTAGGGTGGGGGTTAGGGTTAGGGCCAGAGTTGGGGGTCAAAGTTATCTCGGGTCCTAATCTGATAAAGTACCGCTTATGGTTTTTATTAAAAACAGGATAAATAGTACCACATCCAAAACCGGACGTGGAGTCAACCTTTAGTATCTTTGTTGCATTCTTCACATTCAACTTTTAGATTTCATCCCGAATGTAGGTGCCAGGCAGTGCTGCCAGCTACGTGCAATCAAACAGACCCTTTGAGAGGGGCAATTCTGATCATTTTGACATGGTACCTGCTAGAATTGTGAATCGATGTGGTGGACGATTACCCCAGTCTCTCCCTCTCTATCAAACAGCAAGAAGTTCAGCGAAAAACATGGCTCGCTATGATTAAATCAGATGTTGCCCCAAACTCCGATCCACAGATCTTCGTCGTTTGAACTGTAAGTGGCTGCCCCAAAAATGTATTCCGTATTCAACCGCCAGGCGTGATCTGAATTCGTTAGAGACACTTAACTTGGTGAAGCCGGTGCACCCCATCCCGGATGATCACTGCAATTGTAACATCATTCACCTGAGGTGGATTGAGCCGGTTCTAAATAAGTTAACCGCTTCCTGCTTGAAGTCGGTCCACCCACACCAATCGGCAGCTGAGTGTTCGGCAGCTGAGTGTTCGGCAGCTGAGTGTTCGGCATACTTCAGCCATTCCCGGTTCCAGCGATGAACATCGAAAACGCGAGGGCCAGTCACCAGCTCTATGTCTTCACTGTTGCGATCCATGTCTTCAGTTATCCGATTCTGCGCTTCCTCCAGCCAGCGGATGCGATTGGGGCTACAATTTAGGATGAATTACTCCTCAGGGCTTCGAAGGACGTGAAAAAACAAGTCGAAGAAAGTGCAGGACTAAGACGTTTCACTTAGTGAAATCTTCTAACTACTAATTCCAAAGTGGAAAATCAAATGCAATAACTGAGTTACCAATGCTAATAAATAAAATTTGTTAAACGTAATCAAAAATTAAAAAGTAATTTGTATTATTCAGACTACTGTTCCTATCTTGGATGTTATTTTCACAACGTTTCGGCCGATGTAACCTCCGACCTTCTTCGGGTGCATCCGCAAGGACCTGTGGTGTTATGGATTATAAGTACGAACTATATATAATCAATTCTATCTGAGTCTTCTAGGGGTTAACGGTTCAATCCTCATTGCGAAACTTTTGATAATTTGTACTGTTTAGATTATTTGGACTAGTGTTCTCATCTTGAATGTTATTCTCACGTTTCGGCCGATGTAACATCCGATCTTCTTCAGGTGCGTCTCGTCGAACTCGGGAATCTGTACGGGTTTTCAAACTGAACTCTTTAAATTTGATCCACGGGGGTAACTTGCTTTTGTTTCGTCAGCCATGACCGAGTAGAAGTCTTAAATAATTCGTAATTGTATTCTTAGTATCACCCGTACTGAGGATTGAACCTTTAACACCACATAAGAATTCGGAAATCTGTACGGAATTTCTGACGGAACCCTTTATTTAATCCACGGGATAGCATGCTCTTGTTTCACCGGCTATGACTGGGCAGAAGTCTTAAGTAATTCGTAATTGTATTCTTAGTATCGCCCGCACTGAGGATTGAACCTTTAACACCACATAAGAATTCGGAAATCTGTACGGAATTTCTGACGGAACCCTTTATTTAATCCACGGGATAGCATGCTCTTGTTTCACCGGCTATGACTGGGCAGAAGTCTTAAGTAATTCGTAATTGTATTCTTAGTATCGCCTACACTGAGGATTGAACCTTCAACCTTAAGAAGACTGTCACTTAGATCTGATTATCACTTAGCACTTTTATCTGTTGCGCCACAGGTCCTTGCAGTATACTCTTAAATATTTTCTTTCTTTCTCTGCATGTTTCTTCTTTTTAAATAATCTGCCTTGATTTGACAAATGAGAAGCCGAGCTGACAAGCTAAGAACATCTTACGCCGGCGCGGGGAGAAGGGGGGGGGGGTAGGTCTACTGGTTCATTAATATAAAAATACCAACCAAATGGGAAGTATAAAGAGGTCAGAGGAATTATGCATTAATTATAGAGTACCGAGGAAGCCAAAGTTACGTGGGTTATTATGTTTCAATTGATGGGCACACGGTCACCACCGAAAGAAAAGTCACTTAAAGACACGGATAAGAGTGACATCAAGAAGGAATATCCTATCTTAGAAGGAAAGTCTATGGATTGTTCTAAAAAAATTGGATCTACAAAGGAAAGCTTTTTTTGGTTTCCTATATATAACTAAGAGGCATTTATCCAACATACCAACAACAAAAACCTAAGACGAGAAACTATTTTTATTATCTCTATAAAGTTAAGTATGTGCGTATGTTTATATTTGTATGTACAGGATTTACTCCTAAACTAATTAACCGATCATTATGAAATTTTGGAACAAAGCTGACAGGCATAAAGTTGGATAATGTGGGCTATATTTAGTTTAAGTTTTAAGCAAAAAGGGGTAAAGGAAAAGATGGAAGCCCTTCGTGAAAATTCAAATACCCCCGATTTTAGTGAAATTTAAAAAAAAAAATAGCTACTAGATATTAATCAATAAATATTCCTCAAACTTCAGTTTCTTTGGAGAATTTTAAAGATCATAATATGGGCACAACTTCCCATTTAAATTTTAGACATTTTCTAGAATCAAAATTATTTAATGGATTTTGATCAAAATTGGAATAAGGATTCGAGGCATAAGGTTTAATAACATTATATCTTGAGTTTAATCTTTGTAGAAGGACATAAGTGGTGCAAGACTGTTTTGTTCAGAAAATTAATTTTACCCGTCCTGGGACAGGTATTCTTCTGGTAATTATATATATTTCATTTTACTTCAGTCGAAGGTCTCAGAAATCAAGAGGCCTCTTCCTGGGGCTAACACTTGATATCTACACGAGATACATAGATATCCGATTGTTTCATTAAAGTTCTTCTTTCCCTGTCAAACATCGAGTTAGTAAAGAAGTTAAGATTAATTCATCTCTCCGCAGTCGACCAGGTAACTATGTTATACAGGGTGGGCCAAAATAAGGGTCCTATCTTTAAATTTGAATAACTTGAATTTGAATAACTTCCACAAAATAAAAGTTAAACTCACCAAACTTTATGTGTGTGTAGACCGACCCTTCCGAGATTTTTTGAAATAAACAAAACAAATTTTAGCCGAAAAACACTTCTTAAAACTTACAAAAACTAAAGTATTGTTTTTTACACTGTTTTGAGTTTTTTAAGCAAAAATAATGTTTTCTAAATGAGGGTACGTTCCTTAGGGCTAATACGGCTCATGCTTGCTTCGGAAGGGGTCCTTTACTTATTCTAAAAAAAAATCCAAAAAAAATCAATAAATAAAAAAGTTATGAATTTTTAAAAATAGGACCCTTATTTTTGCCCACCCTGTAGTATAGCTTTCTTGTAGTCTCTTGATCTCACCGGATTCCAGGACAAGAATTCATCTAGTCTAGTGGAGTACCCACCTAAGTGATGTTACTTGAGGTAACATTACTTGAAGAAGGTGCAGCATTCCTCGTATGAGCCTGTGTATGGCCGTGTCGAGGGGATCTTATTTGAGCTTCGAATACTAAATTATTTTTAAAATTTGGCCCGGGTTTACTTGTAGGGGGAAGTATCCTCATGTCAGGTTGTCCTGACAAACCCTTGTACAGAGAGACCGAAGACACTAGGCAAACATTATTAAATAACAGTATTTTTGCTTGATAAGACTTATCTTTTTCAATTTTCCGAATAGTCCATTTAGTATTTCGGTAAAATTGGTGTATGTAAGTTTCAAGTTCCAGATGGAACTTACATACACCAATTTGACTTAAATACTAAATGGAGAATTGAAAAAATAAAACAAAGTCTTATCAAGCAAAAACACTCTCTGTTATTTAACAATGTTTGCCTAAATGAAAATATGCTGCCTAAATACACACACAAATTATATATATATATATATATATATATATATATAAAGATAGATGAAAGAAGAGGGGTAAACATGTACGAATGACAAATTTATTTCAACTTCGATTGTTCAATGCAAGGTGTACTCGGTAAAAACATGTTTATTATTCTTTCTTTAAGCCAAGGCTTTTCAAAGATTAAAATCTTATCAGAGGAATTACATAGATAAGTTGGCAGTGGAAAAGCCAAAATTTGAAAAATATTAAGTATATATATATATATATATATATATATATATATGAGAGAGAGAGAGAGAGAGAAGAAAACATCGTTGAATGTAAAAGCTTCAAGTAGTTATCAAACAAAAGACAATTTTTAGAATAGGAATACAAAGAAAACATAACGACCAATGCCACTTCATACTGAACCATGACAGACATATGAACAAATGTCTCAGATATGCAGAAAAGGGAAAGTTTTGTTTCTTTTGTTTTTAACTAAAATCATAATTAAAAAGAAAAAAAATTTTTCATCTGATAATCCAATCTTTTCATCCTTAATAATCAATGGGTTCCTTTGATCTTAAGTCGAATCACATTTTAATCCTCTTTAATAAAGTGTACGTATGGACAGTGTGTATTTTTATGTCTTCACTGAAAATAGGTCACCCCCCCCCCCTCACAGACACTTAGTCTGATCGGTTTTGTTTCGTTTGCCAATTTAATGGCAAATCATACGGCAAACTTGGTTTTGTTTCAAAAATGTTTACAATAGATATGTTTTCGTAAATGGAGTAAATTATCTATTTGAATGTTTGTGTAATTTGTAGTGGCAAGATGTTATCCCAGGCGACATCATATGACGGTTCAAAGTTTGTTGGAACTTAGAAAATTTGCCCTCTTGTGTACTATTGGTCCAACAGCCAATTTTCAAAGGGTATAACTAAAAAATGCAGGCTCTGAACAAGTAAAAAATCCTCACAAATGTAATGTCATCTTCTGGTAAATAAAAATTAATTATTAGATCAAACTAGCCTAAAAATACGGCAAAATCACAAAAAAAAACCGCTGAAAAAACCCCAAAAACGTGCAAAATGACAGAAGCGCAACTTTGTTTATATAAGATTCATTTCAACAGCTAACACATTAAATCTTCTTAATATGATTGATTTATAGCACACTAGAGATCCAGCTTGATTTTTCTTTCAATAGTAAATTAATAATAAATAAAAAATAACTGAGATTTGATTAAAACAATTTGATAACAAGGCAAAAATTTAATTCACTAAAGTTTTCAACTTGGATTTATGTTCTGAAAGACAACGTAAACTCCTATATTAAGCCCGCCATATTGAAGAGAGACCCTTTTCTCTATTATCTTTATATGCACAGAGACACACAATATTGCGCACACCAAATTCTTTAAAAGCCCCGCATTACAAAATAAATCGCCCATCAGTAAAAATAGTAACTTAACTTGAAGTAGCTTGGAAAAACTACTAATGCTACAAGTTAACGATTTGTATATTTATAAAGAGAAAAGGTTTAATTTTGTTTACATCGAAATTTTATCGAGATAATCTAAAAATAAACAGGATATCGCAAGTTTATCATATTTTGCAATCAACTAGGTTAATTTTGTAAAAAAAAATAACTTGGTAAAAAAAACAATAATTTGGTAAAAAAAAAAATACGGTAAAAAAATATAGTAAAGAAAAATAAATAATTTGGTAAAAAAAATTGGTAGAAAAAAATAATTTGGTAAAAAAAAAAAAATAATTTGGTAAAAAAAATAATCTGGTAAAAAAACAATAATTTGGTAAAAAAAAAAATAAGGTAAAAAAATATAGTAAAAAATAAATAATTTGGTAAAAAAAATTGGTAGAAAAAATAATTTGGTAAAAAAAAAAAAATAATTTGGTAAAAAAAATAATCTGGTAAAAAAAATTGGTAAAAAAAATAATTTGGTAAAAAAATAATAATTTGGTAAAAAAAATAATTTGGTAAAAAAAATAATTTGGTAAAAAAAATAATAATTTGATAAAAAAAATAATAATTTGATAAAAAAAATTGGCAAAAAAAATAATAATTTGGTAAAAAAAATTGGTAAAAAAAATAATTTGGTAAAATCGAAAGTATTTATGGGATATAATGACATTCAATCGATTTTGTAGCAAAATAGATCTTTTAATACATATTTCTTCATTTTTCAAAGATTAATGGAAAATTAATTAAAAGAAAACGCTAAAAGGACAAAAATAAAAGTAAAAAATGAATAGTAAATATTTTAATGTAAAAAAGTCTACGTTTCAGATATGCCAATATTAAGAGAAAATAGTTTTCACATTAGATACCAAGGGAAATAACTCTTGAATCATCTTGCATATCAGGTTTCAAGTGTACAGAGAGTACAGTAAACTACTTGGTACCCTAAGTATGATTGTAATGTGTGTAAGTTTTGATAAGCTAATCTTAAAAAGTTAGGCTATTGTTTATCGTTTTTTTTTCTTTCCTTTTTTTTTTTTTTAAATAACTTTAATGAACAAATCGAACACATTGGTTGCATCATGCAACGTGTGGGGTGCATTGTGAATTTTTTTTTATCAAAGTGTCACGTTTTCCAAGATTTTAGTAACCGGTTCGCAAACAGTGTGACTGTCTAGGAACCGGTTCGCGCGAACCGGTGCGAACCGGCTGAATCCCACCACTGGTTGCATGTGTGTAAATTAAAATAAATCAGCAAAACTTTATTATCCAGGTTTCACCAAACAGAGATTGTCAGGTGTGTGAGTAATATATAACAAATTTAAGACTCTTTAAATCTTGTAGTAAAAAACAATTCCTCCCCACCCCATAAAACATGAGAAAGAACCAATGTTTTTTTATGAATTTAAATGCCCTTTGGGAGAATCTAACTCCCATAATAATAATAAAGCTAATTGGTTTTACAACTACTACCCTATCCCGCCGCCTCACCATGTATTTTTTAAACTCTAGCTCAATTTACCAACATCTACAAAAACACACTAAAGAAAAAAAATGAAAATCTTATGTGAAATAATAGACTTGATTCAGTTAATATGACGTTTCGGTATAGTTTAAATATTCTTCAGAAATGTAAAAGCGAAGAGGAAAAATGTGCTACTACAAATGAAAGATAAAAAAACTACAAATTAATTAAATTACAAAAATAATAAGAACTTCAGACAAGGCAAAGAAAAACTTATGAAGACTTCTTTTTTTTTTTTTTTAATACAAGTTGGTTAGAAACATTTTTGTTTTATTTTTTATTGTTTTCTTGATTTTTTTTCTTCTATTTAGGTCAAGCAGATTTAATAGTTTCATAGATTCTTTCGAGTGTTTACTGACAATTCTCTAGTCATCCACATGGATCTCTGTGCTTTGTAATTTGAGGTGTGTTTTTGCTGGTATTTTTATTATTGCCGTTTATATGAAGATCATTTGTGAGAGGCAATATATGTATACACACATTGTATACATGTATATACATTGTATACATGTGTATACATATATATACACACATTGTATACATGTGTATACATATATATACACATTGTATACATATATATGTACATTGTATACATGTGTGTGTATATATATATATATATATATATATATATATATACATTGTATACATGTGTGTGTATATATATATACATTGTATACATGTGTGTGTATATATACATATATATATAGTGTATGTATGTGCATATATATAGATATATAAAGAGATATATTGTAAGCATGTATATATATATATATATATATTATGTGGTAATAAGTTATGAAAATATAACTATGGCAATTAAGCTACACAGAGGCTCTCGCGTTTCATCCTCGGGGGAATCTTCAGGCTAAAATGCATGGAGTTAGTTTTGCCGAGTGTTTTTATATACACGGCTAGCTAGTTAACCAATCAGATTCTTTATTGTGCTGTCAGCCAATCGTTGGGCTTCTCACGAATAAAGGTCCAGTTAGTTTTACTTCCTACTCTATTGTTCTGTTTTCTATAGAGTGGCCTATATCCCGTTTCTTTGTTGTGTCAATATAATTGAAACGGGATATAGGTCACTCTATAGAAAACAGAACAATAGAACAGGATATAGGAAATAACACTAACAAGACCTTTGTTCGTGGGAAGCCCAACGATTGGTTGAGAGAACAACAAAGAATCTGATTGGTTAACTAGCTAGCCGTGTATATAAAAACACCTGGCAAAACTAACTCCATGCATTTTAGCCTGAAGATTTCCCCCGGGGATGAAACGCGGGAGCCTTGATGTAGCTTAATTGCCATAAATATATATTCATAACTTACTATCTAGCTCTACTTACGTATTGAGCACTGTTGAAGTAAATACTGAAAATTGATACATAAAAAATTATATCCCTTCATAAAATTTTATGTAGATACATGAAATAGTAAAAAATATATATATATATATATATATATATATATATATATATAGCCTGAAGATTCCCCCTGGGGATGAAACGCGCGAGCCTCCGTGTAGCTTAATTGCCATAAATATATATATATATATATATATATATATATATATACACACACACATATATATATAGATAAGATAATTATAACCGAGGTTCGAGCCCAGTCATAGTCAGTCACACTGATGAGCTGAAGTAACGGCGAAACACATGTCTGTGGATAACTATTTTATCTATAAATAAATATAAGTAAATAAATAATACAATAATATATATATATATATATATATCCTGGAGATATGAATAGCTTATAAATATTCTTCAGGAAACCATAAACACAGGATGAGTTAACCTTATTTTCAGAAATGCCAACCCTCTTCAGATTACTACTTGAAACATTGCTATCCTTTTTTTCTTATGACCTTCAACTCAAGCACTTTCCGCGTGATTAGTACAATCTCTTTCCAAAAACCAAACCTACAATTATATATGTCTCTTTCTCTCTCTCTCTCCTGAGATGTATGAAAAGCTTGTGTGTGTATGTGAATAAATAAACATTAGAAAGTTAGATTCCAGTAACCCTGTCTTTATTCACCTTTCAAAAAAGAATCCAGATATTTTATGGACCGTTTCGTCGACACGTGAACAATTATTATCATATAGAGTTATATATCATGGAGTGTTCATACGTGCGGCACTTCAGAAAGAAGGTCCGAAAAACCGTGTCCAAAAATATCAGAAAATAAAACCAAAAATATCAGAAAATAAAACCAAAAATAATACAGGGTGGGCCAAAATAAGGGTCCTATCTTTAAATTTGAATAACTTGAATTTGAATAACTTCCACAAAATAAAAGTTAAACTCACCAAACTTTATGTGTGTGTAGACTGACCCTTCCGAGATTTTTTGAAATAAACAAAACAAATTTTAGCCGAAAAACACTTCTTAAAACTTACAAAAACTAAAGTATTGTTTTTTACACTGTTTTGAGTTTTTTAAGCAAAAATAATGTTTTCTAAATGAGGGTACGTTCCTTAGGGCTAATACGGCTCATGCTTGCTTCGGAAGGGGTCCTTTACTTATTCTAAAAAAAAATCCAAAAAAAATCAATAAATAAAAAAGTTATGAATTTTTTAAAATAGGACCCTTATTTTTGCCCACCCTGTATTAATAACATTCACATTGTTAAAGTATTTATATATGCAGGTTCAAACCAGGAACATAAGATTCAGTTTACTCTATGGACACCATATTTAATAAATATATATATATATATATATATATATATATATATATATATATAAAAACTTGTAGTTATAATCTTAATTGATATTATTAGAGGAAATGTCAATTTGTCAGCATTAAAATTTCAGTCACAAAAGGCTACAAAGTCTGCATAGAACATAATATGACTGATTATATAAAGATAGTATCGGCTTACGTATCTCACACACCAATGAAGAAAGCAGTCCTGAACTGACACTGCTTTCATTTTCTCTGTAGCAATGTGTGTGTTTTGTTTTGTTTTACGGCATATCAACCCTAATGTGTGTGTGTGTGTGATGACGGTGGTTAGTAACAGCGGAGATAGAGTCTGAATTTGAGAAAAATACAGTCATTATGAGCAAATTTTCTCTGTAGCAATGTGTGTGTTTTGTTTTGTTTTACGGCATATCAACCCTAATGTGTGTGTGATGACGGTGGTTAGTAACAGCAGAGATAGAGTCTGAATTTGAGAAAAATACACAGTCGTTATGAGCAAATTTCCATTGGTTGAGCTGAAGTGTCAATTGACCAATCAGAAAAGGGATTGGAAAAGATCTTCGTAATTAAATAAATTTTAAAGAGTTGAGATTTGGACACGTGAAGAACAAGTTGAATAGGTATCCCAATCCCCAACCTTCGACAATTATAGCAAAAGATTGGCCAGGGGAGTTTTTATGTTGACAATTGGATTTTTTTGTAGATGTACTGGACACTTTGGTCTGCATCTCAAAGTGGAGCGATAATTGAGTCTGGCCATCTGGTATTGCAGCATACTGATGGTAACACCAATTTCTAATTGAAAACATCTATATATTAATAAGACAACTTTGACTGTGTGTGTGTGTTTTCCTTATGACTATTTGTATAGTTTAAAAGGGAATTATCTCCCTTACTTGATTGATTATAAAGTCAGAGAACATCTTTTACATTAAAAATCAATTAATATAACCGTTATACAATGGACTGTTAAAAGAAATTTTGACAATTTGTTTAATTTAACACACAATACTTACATATAATCACAGTGTGTTTTTCTTACTCATCAAAAGAACTCATACAGATAATTATCTGGTTTCCCCCCAATGAACAGACAATTCCCCCTACTTTCCCAACCAAGTACCATTTATCCCCTGATACAAGTGTGATATTTTAACAGGTGAGTTCAACTTGGCCAACCCTGCTTGTCAATCAAGTCCGCACTGAATGATTTATCGCAGGTGATTTCATCTTGCATCGTCACACGAGGCAGCGGCTGCAGCGTTTTCTTCGTGGAGATTTATCGCAAAGAAAAAGAAGAAAATGTGTACGAACTTGTTGGGCGTTTTGCGGAAAGAAAAGAAATTGTGATAGAGAGACGGAACAAGAGAAGGAAACGAAAGAGAAAAGGACGCAAACAGGTTGGGGGGGGGGGATGAATAGATAAACGCTTGTAAGGATAGCCATTAACCCGTAAATGCTTCTTGTTTCAAATATGACACCTTTCAACAAAATGCCTATTTAATATAATATTCAACAAAAATGCGTCAAACTACAACTTGTTTCGCATCTGCAGCGAGCCTGTTAGCAAGTGTGAGTAGGTATTAGTATGATGTTGCTGCATCAGCACACCCGCTAAATAGATAATCAGTATCTTAAGTGATAACATTTTTTTTTCAAACCTATATAACAAAGTTTTCTTTTGTTTGCCTCAAACTGGCCATATTGCCACTGAAGCATAAGGGGCTACTGTGATAGGAGCCAGATTGGGGGGGGGGGGGGTAGACAGCCAGATGTTTGTTTACATTACATTTAAATTTCTGCAGTCGGGGAAACCGGGAGCAGGGCCGGAATTCCAAAAGTTAAGCAAATCCGAGGTAAGAAGCTTGATCCTGAGAAGGATGATTTCCAGGATTTAATAGGGATTTTCCTCAACCAAAGATATATATGTATGCTAGAAAAAAAATGTGACCCGCTGTGTCACCCATTGAGATCGGGTTAAACAGTTTGAATCAGGAAAAGTGAGTTTGCAAAGCTAGTTAAATATTACAAAATCCAAAATTAGCCTCTTTCTGCTCACTATATCTCCCCCACTCCTCTCTCTATCTACATCTTCCGGTTAAATAGTATTACTACTTGGAGTGATACTTACCTTTGTATATAATGGACTATTCCAATCTTTTTATTCTTTCCTTTCTCTATTACCCGAGACTGTCAATAAACAGAGAGAGTGACAGCAGAACGAGTGATAGATACCATATAAAACAAGAGCGAGAAGGAGGGGGGGGGGCAACATAACGTGAAAGAGGGTGAGAATGCTAGATAGAAACTTACTAAAAGATGGGTCACTCGAAGTAATTGAAAATAGTAACTAATTGGAACAATTAAAAATGAAGTTTTTTTTTCAAACATAACTCAATACTGAAGAATATTTTTGCACGTATTTTGTGTGATTAAAACATATAGGAAAAACGTCTGAGGGAAATAAACGTTGATTAACTCAGATTTATTTTAATAAAATAATACAGAATTTGTTCAAACAAAGCCATGGTATCCTTAAAAAAAAAGAAAAGAAAACATGTTTACTAAAAAAAATAAACTGTCGGATTTGAAACCGGTGCTACTTTGGTAAAATATCTACTTATCATGAATCTACTTTGGGATGATATCTACGTATCATGAATCTACTTTGGGATGATATCTACGTATCATGATTCTACTTTGGGATGATATCTACGTATCATGATTCTACTTTGGGATGATATCTACGTATCATGATTCTACTTTGGGATGATATCTACGTATCATGATTCTACTTTGGGATGATATCTACGTATCATGATTCTACTTTGGGATGATATCTACGTATCATGATTCTACTTTGGGATGATATCTACGTATCATGAATCTACTTTGGGATGATATCTACGTATCATGAATCTACTTTGGGATGATATCTACGTATCATGAATCTACTTTGGGATGATATCTACGTATCATGAATCTACTTTGGGATGATATCTACGTATCATGAATCTACTTTGGGATGATATCTACGTATCATGAATCTACTTTGGGATGATATCTACGTATCATGAATCTACTTTGGGATGATATCTACGTATCATGAATCTACTTTGGGATGATATCTACGTATCATGAATCTACTTTGGGATGATATCTACGTATCATGAATCTACTTTGGGATGATATCTACGTATAATGAATCTACTTTGGGATGATATCTACGTATCATGAATCTACTTTGGGATGATATCTACGTATCATGAATCTACTTTGGGATGATATCTACGTATCATGAATCTACTTTGGGATGATATCTACGTATCATGAATCTACTTTGGGATGATATCTACGTATCATGAATCTACTTTGGGATGATATCTACGTATCATGAATCTACTTTGGGATGATATCTACGTATCATGAATCTACTTTGGGATGATATCTACGTATCATGAATCTACTTTGGGATGATATCTACGTATCATGAATCTACTTTGGGATGATATCTACGTATAATGAATCTACTTTGGGATGATATCTACGTATCATGAATCTACTTTGGGATGATATCTACGTATAATGAATCTACTTTGGGATGATATCTACGTATCATGAATCTACTTTGGGATGATATCTACGTATCATGAATCTACTTTGGGATGATATCTACGTATCATGAATCTACTTTGGGATGATATCTACGTATCATGAATCTACTTTGGGATGATATCTACGTATCATGAATCTACTTTGGGATGATATCTACGTATCATGAATCTACTTTGGGATGATATCTACGTATCATGATTCTACTTTGGGATGATATCTACGTATCATGAATCTACTTTGGGATGATATCTACGTATCATGAATCTACTTTGGGATGATATCTACGTATCATGAATCTACTTTGGGATGATATCTACGTATCATGAATCTACTTTGGGATGATATCTACGTATCATGAATCTACTTTGGGATGATATCTACGTATCATGAATCTACTTTGGGATGATATCTACGTATCATGAATCTACTTTGGGATGATATCTACGTATCATGAATCTACTTTGGGATGATATCTACGTACCATGAATCTACTTTGGGATGATATCTACGTATCATGAATCTACTTTGGGATGATATCTACGTATCATGAATCTACTTTGGTATGATATCTACGTATCATGAATCTACTTTGGTATGATATCTACGTATCATGAATCTACTTTGGTATGATATCTATGTATCATGAATCTACTTTGGTATGATATCTACGTATCATGAATCTACTTTGGTATGATATCTACATATCATGAATCTACTTTGGGATGATATCTATACTTTGGTATGTGACCTACGTCTCATATTGTAATCAACACGGTACAAAAGCAAGAAAAACACTTCTAAAAGGTTTCGAAAGAATGTGTGATTATCAGTTAAACCAAATTATTATAAAACTATAACTACTTAATAGTTTTTAAACATTAACTACTTAGCGACTATTCGAAATGAACTTGGAAGCCTTTAAAGTGTCGAACAGATATTATCTGTTAAGAAAATATTGTTTTAATCTCTATAAAATCGTTGGATGAAAATAGCTCCCAAAGCTTTTCATCTTTTAATATATGAAGATTTGCTGAGAATTTTACAGCCAGTTTAAATGACTTTCTATTCAACACTTTAAAGGCTTCCAAATTCATCTTAAATTTCGATTGGTCGCTAAGTAATTAATGTCTTAAAACTATTAACAAAAGATTAAAATGTCTCGCTTTTTTTTTTTTTTACAAAGGAAGCAAAATGCATAGTGACATGGCTGACGGAATGAGAATAATCTACCTCGCAGACGCAGACTCAGGAACTCCCGCGTCCTGTGACGCGTGAGACAGTCTAAGTAAACCATCTGAAGTCAGAACAACTAAGGAAATATTTTCTTTTTCCTAGCAGCCGAAACACGTTATTGTAGCGACGCTGTTTTTTGAAAAAATAACAACAATCTCCCCCCCATCGATGGAGTAAATAAAGGGTGCCGCTTTGGCTTGTTATCTACGTATCATGAATCTACTTTGGTATGCGATCTACGTCTCATATTGCAATCAACACGGTGCAAGAGCAGGAAAAACACTTCTCCTGATTGGTTTCGAAAGAATGTGTGATTAGAGAGCCATGAACCCTAACCCTTATCCCTAACATTCAAAGACCGTGCGACACTTCAGCCAATTATTCAACGAGAAGTCGCTGAAGGCTCAGTAATCTATTCCGACAAATGGAGAACTTACGTTAATTTAAACCAACTCAATTTTCGTCATTTTTCTGTAAATTATCAGCAATTTTTCGGCGATTCCAAAACTTGAGCACATACATAAGGAATTCAAAGATCATGGCTTGGCACGAAGATTCGTACGATGTAGATATTTTTTCCTTGTAGGTGACCGGCCAAAACAGTACCGTTTTTCTTCTACTTTTCGTATTTACGTTTTTTTTTTGTTTTTACCAGTATTTCTATTTGAACTGGCTCGCTGTATCAATTAAGTTGCAGTCACATGTTTTTGCGGAAGTTATTATTGCAGAGTCTTTCAGTCGATACATGAATAATTCCGAAGCAGTCATTCATAAGAACTGCCGGATACAGTCGGACCGAAACAGTTATAAAATTTGCGTAGTCACGTTCAAATGAAAACACGTTGAGACTTTCATTTTATCTCTCCCCTCTCTCCCTCTCCATAACCCTTCCGTTTAACCACTAACGATAACCCTTAACGTTCAAAGAAGAGACCGCACGATACTTCAGCAAATTATTCAACTAGAAGTCGCTGAAGGCTCAGTAAACTATTCCGACGAAGGGAGAGCTTACGCTAATTTAAGCCAACTCAATTTTCCTCATTTGTCCGGAAATCATGAGCAAAATTTCGTCTACCCCAACACCCGAGCACATGCACAAGGAATTGAAAGATCATGGCTTGAAGCGAAGATCTGTATACAGAGAAAAATGAGGCGCATGGTGTAGATATTTTACTTTGTAGATAACAAGCCAAAGTAGCACCTTTGAAACCTATTATTTAGTCAACTCATTTAAATCACTGTACACTGTATACTTTTGCCACATCATCCCTGATCATGCTGTTGTCTGTAACTGTGCCACAAATGCATGACGACCATCTTTAATTGACACCGAGATGCACAGACCAGCGTCATTGTAAAATAACTTCCACGGCTTCACTAGTTCAAACATCTGTCCTCCCCCCTCCTCACACACACACACACACACCTGATTGCATCCCCATATGTCGGGCGTAGTTGAGAATGACACCAACCATACCGTCTGCAACATAAAGTCGAGCTGATTGCCAGCGTTCAGGAGTCTCTTTAAGGATACCTTGAAAGCCACATGCTGCAGATTCGTGTCCCACCTAGAGGCCATAGTGTGCAGGTCCAAGACGGCTTCTTCGAGTGAGCTGCATTCAGCAAAAGATCCTCTAACGAGAATCACTTCAGATTTTGAGAAGAAATCAATTATTAGTCAAGATGTGCGATTTGTTCTTTTGCTTCCAAAAAATGTCAGATTTAATCCCGAACAACTTGTACGAAACTTTGTCCAAAAAATAACAGGAGATATAGTAAATGAAAACTCTCACTTTCCTTATGTTGTCGTTTAGTCCTCACATTCCATGAGCAATGTTTTTAGCAAAGCGGGAAGAATTGCTGTTTTCTGGGTCGGATTCTATCCATATAACACTTATCGTTGGCTAGTTTTTGACCTTCAAGTCGTTTTTTTTTTATTTTAGCTTCTTACATCAAGTGGCTTCATGCCTTGTCTGTAGCGACTTCCATAAAAAAAAAATTTTTTTTATTAAAACATACGTATATTGAAATAATAACAAACGTCAAAAATTACATTTGTTAATATATATTGAATACGTACATGCATTGAAATCTATGTACATACAAGCTGTCGTTTACTACTAGAAATACAGCAGCAGCAGCAGCAGCTATACGCTGAACTTGTAACCGCAATTAGGCGGGAATATGTTTTCTGTTAGTTTCCAAAAGAAATCTGAAAACTTAACCAACTAGCTGTACTTTTATAATTTTATACTTTGGTTCCCCCAAAACAAAGCATATCGCATCAGACATACTGTGAATTAGGGGTCAGATTTAGTGGGGGGTAGGGGGAGGGACATATTAGGTGGGGAGTTGTGCAGCGAGATGTTTGTTCACATTACATTAAAATTTTTGCATGTTGTTACAGCCAGGGAAAACAGTGAGCAGGGAAAACAGTGAGCAGGGAGGGAGTTCCAAAGGCAGGCGGATCGAGGAAAGAAGCTATTAGAGAAGAAAGTTTACCAAACATTATTGTGAATTCAGTGAAGTTATTTTAGCTTTTAATTTCTATTTGTTTGCACAAGTTCGTTTCTTTTAAACTTAAGGTAGACCACTCCTATAATATTCTCCAATTTAAAATTGAGTTCGCTGACTTTTATTAGTAGGAAATTTTTTTTTTTTTCTTTTTAACTTACTTCACCTCAAATAAGGCAAGTTGCCACTATAGACGTAAGGGGCTACTGAGAATTGTGGTGAAAATTTAGAAAATTTGGGAGCTCTATGCTTGTTCACATTAGTTTTAAATTCCTACATGTCTGTACAGTCGGGGAAACAGGGAGCAGGGAGGGAGTTCCAAAGGCCGGCAGCACGAAGAAAAGAAGCTATCAGAGTAGAAGGCTCTCCGGCATCTGGGGACCTCCACAGTGAATGGATGGGATTTTATTTTAAAATATTTCATATTAGCAGTCGTCTGGACCGGACTAAGTAATTTTTAAAATAAATTTTAGCTAAGTAAGTTATTTTTATTTATTTTATTTTTTTTTCCTTCGCTCGCATTTCATTTCCATTCACAGTGAATGGATCGGTGAATTATTCATGCAACCATACGAACTTAAAGTTGTCAGTCATTCAGGTTGCATGCTGTGCAGATACCAAATAAGTTATTTGGTGAAAAGAGCATGAAAACCTGATCAGGGGAAATCATGGAAAAAGATAGAACAACAAAAACAAAAAATACCTCCTCGATAGTTAAGATGGCTGCTGCTTGTATCATGAATCCCAAGGTCTTATGTTCAGAAAGATTACCTAAGAACCCCCCACCCCCGGTCTCACCTCATATTTCTATTGTGGCTTGTCCTACTTTGGCCCCTGACCCCTCTCACTATTTCTCTACCATGTATCAGTTTGTCCTGACAAGCTAAATTATATGCCAGTTAAAAACCAGATGTTTAACAGGCTTACTGTGCCCTTGCCTCAACAGGATCAACTTACAGCCATTTTCTCATTCAGCTTTTATATCCCCATCCCTCAAAAAAACAACTCTTTTTTTTTTTTTCCTTCAGTTTTTGTTTTTCTTTCTTTTCTATACACACTTTTTTTCTTTAACCTTATTTTAACCCCTCCCCCTCTCCCTTTCTTTTCAATTTTTCCCCACCTTTTCTCTTTCTTCCCTTACTTACCCCCCCCCCCACTTTTCTTATTCCCTTTCTTCTTTCGACCCCCCCCTCAACCCCGTCTTATATTCGATTTAATTCCTGTGTCTCTTTGTTATGTTTCCCTATTTTAAAAAAAAAAATTTTTCTTTCCTTTTCAGTTATTTTTCCAATTCCTTAATTATTTCTTACTTTTGTTAGGATCGAGGGTCGTGTTCCCCCGATTATAAACGTGTTCAGTTGAATCAAGCAATGTTGCATGCAAAGACGGAGTAATAATTAATAAACAAAAATGAAGTAGTTCAAATAACGTTTATTGAACGTGTGTGTACGTGGAATGGTGAAGTGTGTGATGTATGCGTATGTGTCGATGGAAAAACAGTTCTTGAAAAGGTAATAGAAGAAATGAATCCGGCGTAGGAAAAGTCTTTGAAAGCCGTAGACAAAGAAAACGAGTTGAGAACTCTTACCGTTGTTTGCCCACATGTTGACGGAAGAAAAGTGTGTTGGTGTTGTTTTGCCGAGACTAGTCGAAGAGAAAAGCGTGAGACGAAACGCTAGTGTATTAGCGTCGTTCTGTCGACCAGAGAAGAGTGAGACGGAACGCTAGTGTCAGCGTCATCCTGTCGAGGCCAAAAGGCGAGTGAAACGGAGTGCTGGTGCCAGCGTTGTTCTCCGATGCTGGTCTGTGAAGGAGAGAGAGATTTTCCGTTTGGCTCCGGGTTTTATAGTCCGAAGGGCAGATAACTCTGGTGTCGCTTTACAGCGCCACCTGTCGGTGAAAAAGAGACACCTACCGGCAAACCGGTGTAGTTATGTTTTGAAAGGAGGAGGTAACTGCTACACTTTCAATAAGAGCTTACTTTCTCTTTTATTTAATTAATTTTTTAAAAAATTAATGTTTATCTGCCAAAGGAAACATTTAAGATATTTACATTTTGAATTTCGTCATACCCTTGGTTTCCTTGACAAAAAATTGACACTAAATCAGTGACTACTCAGGTGTCTTGGAATTACAAACTCATCTCAAACGACGAGTATGACGAAATAACTCGTGCGTTGGTAATTCCAAGACACATGGACACGACTGTCCATTGGACAGTCACTGATAAATTCACATTTTTGGCAAGGAAACTATTCCCTCCGGTAGCACGTTTTTGCTAGACTCGGAGGATTATATAATGGTGAACGAATTACATACCCCCCCCCATCCCCAAAGAGGATGTAAGGACTGTGAAGATGACATCATGACGAACGAAAACTAGCCGTCCTCTTCAAAAGAAGGAGGTAATGCCTAGGAGAGTGATATCATGACGACAGAATAGATAGCACACTACCACCCACCCCCCCAAAAAAAAAGATAATCCTGGGAGGATGGTGGCATGAGGAACGTACATATACTATACTGCCCCCCCCCCCTTACACACACACCCAAAGAGGAGGTAATGTCTGGGAGAAATGTATGATAACGACTGAAAATAAACTACATTACACTCAAAATGAGGAAATAAAGCTTGGGAGGACCCCCCCCCCCCCCCCCGAAGAAAAAAACGAGGTGGTAATGCCTGGGAGGATGGTATCATAATATATGAACATATGCTACACTACCCACTTGCCAAGGGGAAGGTATCATAACAGAACAGAGGTAAAATAGAGGTAATACCTGGCACGATCGCCCCCCCCCCTCTCCCTCTCCGCTCCATAAAAGGAGATGGTAATGCCTGCAAGTATGGTATCATGGAAATAAAAGGATACTACACTACCCCCCCCCCCCAAAAAAAGGGAGAAGATGGTTTCATGACAACAGAGCAGCTACTACATAACCCCTTCCCTTAATGGAAGATGTAATATCTGGGAGGATTACTCCCACCCCCTTAAAAAGGAGGAGGTAATTCCTGAGAGCGCAGTTTTATGACAACAAAACCAATACTACACTACCCATCCCCTATTAAAAATACACTAATAGATTAAATCAGTTATAAAATCATTATTTTTTTAGTTCTTTGGCCTTTTGACTAAGATCAAAGTGTAGTATCTGTTCTCCGTGTCCCACCAACGTCAGACGTTGTACTATCGACGAAACTATTACGTACGTACGTACACACACACACACACACACACATATATATATATATATATATATATATATATAAATAAGAACATATGACAATGCAAATTACAAATATATTTTACAAAATAGTAATTTATTAGAAACCGGTTTTTCAGCCAATTTTATGTACTAATTTAGAAAAGACAATGCTGACTCATTCCTTAAGGAATCTATTATATAAAGGAGAGTTTTGTATGTGTGTGTGTGTATGTCCAGCTAGAGACGAATGAGCTGGGCGGAGAAGAACGAGGGAGGTGGGGAAGGGAGAAAGATAGAGAGACAGAGAGAGGTAGAAGTTTTAATAGAAATATGTGACACTTTTGCTCCGGGCAACGCCGAGTAGCCCTGCTTGTCTTATATAAATAGAGATTTTGTCTGATCATTTTTCTGTCAGGCACAATTTCTTTTTTTAACGCAATAAATATATCGCGGAATTTGTTTGATTTTGAAACATCACATCTTCAGTCTGAGGTTCTACCAACTGACCTATTTTGACCTTATAAATAGAGCTTAAAACATTACCATAACAAAATAATTATAGATTTGACGTGACCTCAGATTTATGTGTTGCAAAACATGAATTCAAACGTAAGCAATAATAAAAATGAAATTAAATTATGAATGGGTAAACATTATCAATAGCGTTGGAAGTTATTTGAATAGCCCAAAACAATTTATTTTGCTTTAACTACGTCTTGTATGTAGTTCTTTCACAATTATATAACCCTCCCAGCCTAGCAAAAATATTAAAAACAACACTCTGCAACCCCTTTCTTTAGAAAAATAATATCCTAGAATCATGTGAAAAAAAAAAAAAAATGTTTTAAAATGTTTTTTTTTACTAAACACAGTGACGTCACTCCAGCGAGATTGCTGTAAAAACATGCGTTTTCGAATCGATTTTTTTAAAAGAACATTGGTAAATCTATATATTACTACAACTCTGTAGATGTTTGTTATCTCGGATGTTTGTCTCCGTGCATACTGGACAATCTCACAAAGGAATGCCATCATTAGAGAAGATCCTTTATGGAATTCATCATAAATAAACGACGTAATCGTTTTGTGCCGTCATTCATTAAAGAGGGGGTGGAAAACACCGGGAAGAGATCCTTTATGACGTCATAACTGATGAAGTAATAAAAGGATGATCTCATCCATTAAAACAGAGAACATAGATGACCCGTGACCGAAAGAGAATGAGAGAGAGAATAAGAACTATTTAGACCTGGAGAGTCTAGTGTTTTTTTTTTTATTATTTTGATTCACTGACTAGATTTTTTTTTTATTTACTAACCAGTCACTGCTTATCAAGGCCCAAAGGCCACTCGAGGATAAGGGTTAATGAGTTTGTCAAGTGAACGGGGAGACATCGTGAGGATTAGTAACGATGGTTGCAACTGGTCAGAATTTGATTATTTAAGAGGACGGCTCAACAAGAATTTGTTTACATTGGCTTTGAAAACGACCCTGTTGTAGTCGGCTGGGAAGCAGCACCATGGTATTGTGTTCCATAGACGGGTAGTTCTAGGTAAGAAACTTTGCTCATGGAAGTTCTGTTTGGTTTTAGGTACACAAAGAGAGAGAGGGAAATTATTGACAATGGTTGTAGCTAGACAAGTATTATGAATAAATTGTTCCACTACTATTTTTATAATATTGAACACATCTGAGATCGCTTATATCTTGGTGTAACACTACTATCTCTATTTAACTAGACAACTTAATCTTGATGAGAAGCATTTTGCTATTTTGTAGAGAAATTCTTGCAGAACTTTGACTCAATAAAATAAATTGTTTATTTCACTTCTGATTATTCTGAGGATTCACGGTGAAGTGACCGTGTCGGTTAACTGAGTATTGATTTACTCCTCTCCGGGAGTTAGGCACAAGGCCAGTTTTTATCTTACTCCCACAAGTAAGATGTGACCCAAGGTCGGGTCGGGAAAGTGGGGTTTAAAAATTGCCTGGGCAGCCCCGTCGCCATTCCCCGGTAGGGGCGCCTCGGGCAGTAAGCAATAAACTTACTCCTCCCCAAAGAGGGGAGGCGAAGCCTGGGAGGGTGCACCTCCTAGAACTGCACAGGACAGACCCATAGACCGGCGGAATCAAACCCTGAAGGCCAAGACAATACCGGTCTATAGGGTGCAGTATCCATCGGAACAGATACTACACTTTGATCTTAGCCAAAAGGCCAAGAACAGTGTCGGTTAACTGAGTAGGTGTAACTTTCAACATGTAAATGTGAGTTAACAAACAAAAATATATTAAAAAAATTTGACTGGGGAAACTTTGTATGGTAAAGAAATAATTATTTATTTACTTTTTACAATTGGAAGAAGAGGATTTACTAATTAATTGGCATTTATAGTGGTAGCTAAAACGGATACATAATCACAGATTGTCTGTCTCGTGTTGGAAGTCAAGGGGACGTAACTCTCCAAATTCCCCAGGGAAATAACCCTGACAAGTTTATCTCCCTTTAATATGTCCATTTTGAATGTCTCATTATTTTCTAGCTAGAAATGGCTCTAGCTAATACACAGGATAGACAATCTGAACATTTTACAATCCAGAATATATGCGTTCTATCACCGAGACTAAATTTACTAGCCAGAGACGCTTCGTTCACTGATAATTTTCCCAATTTTCTATGAGTCTCGAGTACTTTTAGTTCTTTGTGCAGTGTGATAAATCTCGCTGTTTTTTCTTGTATTTATTTTAAATACGAATCAGCTTTTATTTTATTTTAATTTGAGTAATTTTGGTACATTTTAGTTACTATTTTCAAAATATAAAAATACTTTTTCACTAGTTTATTTCTGTATTGTGTTCAAAATTCCAAACTAAAACGGATACTGAATGTAAATGACTTCATTTGAAAGTAAAATTTCACTTTACAAAACTAAATGCGGTTAGAAATGTAAATGAAACCGTTTTTGGCATATTTACAAATAAATCAAATAAACTTAGATTTTATTTCATTTGTGTGTGATATCTACACCAAGAATATTCTGGATAATAATAACAGGATAAATTTCAAATCCAATAAAATCCAATAAAATAAAATATAAAATATAAAAATCTAATAGAATAATTACAAAAATAAAATTAAAATCTAATAAAATATTTTTTAAAATCTAATAAAATAATTAAAATATAAAATAAAAATTTAAAATAAAATAAAATATAAAATGAAATAAAATAAAAATCTAATAAAATAATAAAAATCTAATAAAATAAAATTTAAATTCAAAAATATTGATAATTTTATAAAGTATATTCTCAAATTTATTTAATCAAATATAAAAGGGATAATTAATTTTGAAAAGGTAATTTTTTTTTATAGAAATCGCTCCAGACAAGGCATGAAGCCACTTGATGTGAGGAGCTAAAAAAAATTTTTTTTTTTAACTACTTAAAGGTCAAAAGCTAGCCAATGATAAGTGTTAGATGGATAGATTCTGACCCAGAAAACAGCAATTTTTCCCCTTTTGCCAGAAACATCGCTCATGGAATGTGAGGACTAAACGACAAAATAAGGGAAGCGAGAGTTACGAGGCTGCCGAAAGTGAATCGAAAGTTCACTTTCTACTCTCCTTAATTTTTAATTTATATTGATTTAAAAACAAAAATTATTACTTATTTATTCCAATAAAATAATCTAACCCTTATTTTAAATTATTGAAAACTGTTAAAGATGGTACGATTCAGAGAACCCGGGTTTCAACATGACTTCACCAGAAGCACCAAATAAATTCCGATTGTGAAAAGCATTGGAACTATTGAAAAGGCATTAAGACCCACTTTTAAAAGGGGTACTTCTACAGAATTTGAACCAAACTTTTTTTTCTTTTTTACCCTAACCTAAGTTTTAGGTTTAGTTCGGCAAAAGTCGGGTTGGTTCGGTTCAAATTCTGTAGAAGCACCTTAAACAGGTAATTTTTTTTTTTTTTTTAACTGTTTCTTGAATCCAACAAAATATTTGATGTTGATTGTTTAGTGTTTAGAAATAAATACCCACCTTTTGCCAATTTATACGTGCGCATTATTAAAACAGCAAACCTCTTGCAGAGCTACAATAAAAATAAAAATAACCGCAATATACCGTTGTCACAACGACCCATAACATTTGTATTTTTTTTCCTCACTGCACATTATGAACTAAATTATAAGATTATAAAAGGGATTTTATAAAAAGAATTTACTTTTTTTTTTTTTTTCTACTTATGAGGAAGGTTAAGTTTGTCATATAAAGGTCTTGTAAAATGACCTCCCCTCCCCCTATCAAACGGTGCTTTGAAAAAAAAAAAAAAAAAAAAAAAACATGCTTCTAAAATATATACTTTTGAGAATTTTTTGTGGTGTAAACTTTAGTACTCTTGGTGTGACAACTGTATACTTTAGCCAACAAAATAATTACAAACATTCAAATATCATATGATCGAAGAATATCATTTAATGCAATTTTATTATTCTGAAGAATCGAAAATGACTAAACATTTACAGAATAAATTATTTAAAGTATTCTAAGCCATTTTCTAAATGGTCAGTTATAAGAAGAAGAAAAGACATCGGTGAAGGGGTCAAATTGTTTTTTTGTTTTTTTTTGTTTTTTTTCCAGATAGAATTAGATAGAGGGCGAATTAGAGGGCGCGACAGAAGGGGAGAATTAGAGGGCGCGACAGAAGGGGAGAATTAGAGGGCGCGACAGAAGGGGAGAATTAGAGGGCGCGACAGAAGAGGAGAATTAGAAGGCGCGACAGAAGGGGAGAATTAGAAGGCGCGACAGAAGGGGAGAATTAGAAGGTGCGACAGAGGGGGAGAATTAGAAGGTGCGACAGCGGGGGAGAATTAGAGGGCGCGACAGAAGGGGAGAATTAGAGGGCGCGACAGAAGGGGAGAATTAGAGGGCGCGACAGAAGGGGAGAATTAGAGGGCGCGACAGAAGGGGAGAATTAGAGGGCGCGACAGAAGGGGAGAATTAGAGGGCGCGACAGAAGGGGAGAATTAGAGGGCGCGACAGCTGGAGAGAATTAGAGAACGCGACAGCTGGAGAGAATTAGAGAACGCGACAGCGGGGGAGAATTAGAGAACGCGACAGCTGGGGAGAATTAGAGGGCGCGACAGAAGGGGAGAATTAGAGGGCGCGACAGCGGGGGAGAATTAGAGGGCGCGACAGAGGGGGAGAATTAGAGGGCGCGACAGAAGGGGAGAATTAGAGGGCGCGACAGAAGGGGAGAATTAGAGGGCGCGACAGAAGGGGAGAATTAGAGGGCGCGACAGAGGGGAAGAATTAGAGGGCGCGACAGAAGGGGAGAATTAGAGGGCGCGACAGAAGGGGAGAATTAGAGGGCGCGACAGAAGGGGAGAATTAGAGGGCGCGACAGAGGGGAAGAATTAGAGGGCGCGACAGAAGGGGAGAATTAGAGGGCGCGACAGAAGGGGAGAATTAGAGGGCGCGACAGAAGGGGAGAATTAGAGGGCGCGACAGCGGGGGAGAGTTAGAGGGCGCGACAGAAGGGGAGAATTAGAGGGCGCGACAGAAGGGAAGAATTAGAGGGCGCAGCAGAAGGGAAGAATTAGAGGGCGCGACAGAAGGGGAGAATTAGAGGGCGCGACAGAGGGGAAGAATTAGAGGGCGCAACAGAAGGGGAGAATTAGAGGGCGCGACAGAGGGGAGAATTAGAGGGCGCGACAGAGGGGAGAATTAGAGGGCGCGACAGAAGGGGAGAATTAGAGGGCGCGACAGAAGGGGAGAATTAGAGGGCGCGATAGAAGGGGAGAATTAGAGGGCGCGACAGAAGGGGAGAATTAGAGGGCGCGACAGAAGGGGAGAATTAGAGGGCGCGACAGAAGGGGAGAATTAGAGGGCGCGACAGAAGGGGAGAATTAGAGGGCGCGACAGAAGGGGAGAATTAGAGGGCGCGACAGCGGGGGAGAATTAGAGGGCGCGACAGAAGGGGAGAATTAGAGGGCGCGACAGAAGGGGAGAATTAGAGGGCGCGACAGAGGGGGAGAATTAGAGGGCGCGACAGAAGGGGAGAATTAGAGGGCGCAACAGAAGGGGAGAATTAGAGGGCGCGACAGAAGGGGAGAATTAGAGGGCGCGACAGCGGGGGAGAGTTAGAGGGCGCGACAGAAGGGGAGAATTAGAGGGCGCGACAGAAGGGAAGAATTAGAGGGCGCGACAGAAGGGAAGAATTAGAGGGCGCGACAGAAGGGGAGAATTAGAGGGCGCGACAGAAGGGGAGAATTAGAGGGCGCGACAGAGGGGAAGAATTAGAGGGCGCAACAGAAGGGGAGAATTAGAGGGCGCGACAGAGGGGAGAATTAGAGGGCGCGACAGAGGGGAGAATTAGAGGGCGCGACAGAAGGGGAGAATTAGAGGGCGCGACAGAAGGGGAGAATTAGAGGGCGCGATAGAAGGGGAGAATTAGAGGGCGCGACAGAAGGGGAGAATTAGAGGGCGCGACAGAAGGGGAGAATTAGAGGGCGCGACAGAAGGGGAGAATTAGAGGGCGCGACAGAAGGGGAGAATTAGAGGGCGCGACAGAAGGGGAGAATTAGAGGGCGCGACAGAAGGGGAGAATTAGAGGGCGCGACAGAAGGGGAGAATTAGAGGGCGCGACAGAAGGGGAGAATTAGAGGGCGCGACAGAAGGGGAGAATTAGAGGGCGCGACAGAAGGGGAGAATTAGAGGGCGCGACAGCGGGGGAGAATTAGAGGGCGCGACAGAAGGGGAGAATTAGAGGGCGCGACAGAAGGGGAGAATTAGAGGGCGCGACAGAAGGGGAGAATTAGAGGGCGCGACAGAAGGGGAGATAGACAGATAGAGTAAGAGAAGTGATACTGAAATAAAAAGAGACATTTTTGTTACCTTGTGTTTCCATTATCCAACCCGAACATGTAAGGAAACTGAACAGAGGTAGAGCATCTGCAAATCTTATAGAAAGCACAAAAGTGCAACAACTGTCGTCTGAAAAATGGTAAAAAATCCTGTCCCTCGTTTAAAAATCGGTTATTAAAAATCTGAAATCAGAAAAAAAAAGAAAGATAAGTAAATAAATAAGATTATGTAATTACGCTAAAATAAGATTTTTTTTTTTCTCTTTTTAATGGGGTTGGGGTCAATTTAGGAATTCTTTGAGCAAACGCATGCATGTCTTGAACCTACCATATTGCGTTCTTGTATTAAATAACCCAATGATGTATTGGTTTGTCGTAAAGCAGACGAGCAAAACCAAAAAGAAACAGAGAATTCGGTAATCATGCAGTATAGTTAACAGCCGAAAAATTGAAAATTAAAAAAAAAAATTACAATAACTTTCAAATGCATTAAAATTTAGTTTTCTACTGACTTATACACTTATAACGTTATGAAACTTCAAGTTGTTTTTTTTATTTCCGAATTGGTTATAGTAAAGTTGATTTATGAAGCCCTAAAAAAATTTTTAAATAGCTTTGAATAACTTTAGGCTTAAAAGTATAGTAAAAAGTTAAAAAAAAATTTTTTTAAGGACTTACCCTAGGGAGGCTTGCCACTGGGACTTTGGGTTAGTGGTAGGGTAAATTTTTTTTTTTAAACTGTTTTTTTCATGAAACAACAACAACAGAGGCACAAACAGCCATTTGTATTCTCGTATCATGAAAAAGAGAACTTTGAACAAATTTTAATTTTGAAATTAAAAAAAAAAAATGAAAACCGTTTCAGAACGTTAAAAGTATACAGGTTGGTAGAAAATTAAATTTTAATGCGTTTGGTTAAAGTTATCTGTTATATATCCCCCCCCCCCCGATTTTCAACTGTTAACTGTACTACAAGATTACCAAGAATTAATTAACAGTTAGATGACTTTGAAAGTATAGATAAATATCGGTTTTCAGCAGTGTAGCCATTTTGTTTCGTCACAGGAAGTAAGGTACCTAAGGTAAACAAGTGACTAAACAAGATGGCTACTCTGCTCAGAACCGATATTTACAGTAACTTAAAATTATTATATCTTACATAAAATATTTTTTAACGCAAATAGGTCACAAATGAGTCGGTAAACCAAAATAAATTGTTTTTGACTAATTTCCCAACTGTATTTTCTTTTAAAATAATTTATGCCGCCAATAGTAACGTTTATCTGTAGCAGACTGTGAGCAAATTGGTCATACGCTGACCAATTGGCTTGCAGGGCGTATTGATATCAACTGTCCCCTGATGGACTATTTTCTACCACCTGGTCAGTTGAAGAATTCAGCGGTGAAAAATCAACCAGCAATGAAGAAACATCTCTCTCCTGCCCTTTCCCCTGCATCGTTCCAGTAGCAGCCATCTCCACTTGGAATATATTTGCTGACGACCCGGCAGCCTCTTTTCTTCACTGGGACACAGTTCTTGGCCTTTTGGCTAAGATCAAAGTGTAGTATCTGTTCCGATGGATACTGCACCCCATACTGGTATTGTCTTGTCCTTCGGGGCTTGACTTACGCCGGTCTATGGGTCTGTCCTGTGCAGTTCTAGGAGGTCCATCCTCCCAGGCTTTGCCTCCTCTCTTTGGGGAGGAGTAAGTTTATTGCTTACTGTCTGAGGCGCCCCTACCGGGGAGTGCCGACGGGGCTGCCCAGGCAATTTTTAAGATGGCCAGAGTGCTCACCTCTCAGGCGATGGCTTTTCAAACCCCACTTTCCCGACCCGACCTTGGGTCACATCTTACTTGTGGGAGTAGGATAAAAACTGGCCTTGTGCGCCTAACTCCTGGAGAGGAGTAAATAAATACTCGGTTGTTGTTCGTTCACTTCATTTCGTGCGATAAATGTAAGGAAGGGACCCTCCCCCCCTTCCATTACATATCTAGAATGTTAGATTGACTGGGCGAACTGTCTTTTTACTTAATCTTATTTTGATTGGTACAAAACGGTAGAGTCTTTCTTTCATCTGGATAAAAGTTATCTTCAAGAAACCAAGAAATACACCACTGGATAATCTCACTCCAAGACACAAGTCTTTGAATAAGCCTTATCAAAAGGCCACCGACATGTTGTTCACCCCAACACAGAAGTACAAGAGACAGAAGTAGTTTACTTTTAAACTTGACTAACAAAATGGTAGATCTGTCTTACTTTCAAATTCAAACAATTACACCATTTAGAAAAGTGATAATAATTTTCTTTTTTTTCTTCTTCAATTAAATTTTTGGGCGCTTCTGCTGTTTTACAATGACATGTTAGGCCTCCCTAAAAAAAATTTTTTTTTTTAAATAGCTCAAGAAATTATAAACTAAAAGGATTTCGATCGGTCGTCGCCATATTGTATCTTCGCCAGATTTTATCATTGAGTTATCTCCTTTGCCTAAACTGGTTACAAAATGTCTAACAATACGTAAAATCGTTTGTTTTTTTCTCTTTCTTATAATTTAATAAATATTGGATGAATTTGCGTAATTTTTTCTGTACAATCTTATTTTCAGCTACCACGTAAGTACATAACAAAGTTTATACATTTCTTTAAATATTTTAATGTCATTGCGAAACAGCAGAAGCACCTTTTTTTACCGTTAGTTCATTTGTTTTACAACACACCAACTTTTTCTACCAACATGTATATTTTTAACGTTCTAAAACTGTTTCCAATTTTTATTTTATTTCAAAATTAGAATTCTTTCATTCAAAGTTCTTGTTCGTGATACGAGAATCAAAATGGCTGTTTTATCCTCTGTTGTTGGTGCTTCAATAAAAAAAAATAGTTAAAAAAATGACTTAGCCTACCACTAACCCCTAAGTCTCAGTGGCAATCTCTCCCCACAAGACCTAGGATAAGTCATTTTTTTTAATATACTTTTCAGTCTAAAGTTATTCAAAGGTAAGCGACCACCTCCAAAAAATCGACGCCATTTTTTAATTTTTAGCGCTTCGATAACTAAACTTTATAACAAATCCGGAAATAAAAAGAAAACTAACAGTTTCAGAACGTTATAAGTATATAGGTCAGTAGAAAATTAAATTTTAATGTGTTTGGTGAAAGTTATTGTAATTCTTGTTTAACGAATTGTATACAATTGTTGTGGCATTATTTAATGCCACAACAATTGTATACAATTCGTTAAAGACAAGCTGTTAGTTTATCCATAACTGCAGAGGAGGGGGGGGGGTCACACCATTATCGACGGCATTACAGCCTAAGTGAATGCAATGCATTTCAACTCAGCTTATCCAATTCCATAGTCAGAGTTGGTATCCATTACAACCCCTCATGTCTTTCGATAATGTTAGAAGAAAGGACAAGGTAAACTTTATGATTGAAAATCAAAGCAATGAAGAAATAATTTAGCTTCCTCCCACAAGGTAAGATGTGACACAAGGTCGGGAAAGTGGGATTTGAAAAGCCAGCGCCCGAGAAGGTGAGCACTCCGGCCTACAAAAAATGCCTGGGCAGTAAGCAATAAACTTACGCCTCCCCAAAGGGGGGAGACAAAGCCTGGGAGGGTAGACCTCCTAGAACTGCACAGGACAACCCCATAGACCGGCGTAAATCAAGCCCCGAAGGCAAAGACGATACCAGTCTATTGGGTGCAGTATCCATCGAAACAGATACTACACTTTGATCTTGGCCAAAAGGCCAAAGCAATGAAGAAATCATGAGGAAAAAATGTTTCTATTGAGTTATCTCCCTTAATTGAATGTTTGGCAGAGACGAAGAATGATTAAAGAAGGTGGCGCTGGTAGTTAACTTGTACGACACTCATTCTTATCTGTATTATTTGGATAATTCGGACTACTGTTCGCATCTTGAACGTTATTCTCACAACGTTTCAGCCGATGTCACCTCTGACCTTCAAGTGAATCTTGTCGGACTCTGGAATCGGTACGGAATTTCAAAATACTTTACTAATTCTAGAGTTCCACAAGATGCACCTGAAGAAGCTTGGGGGTTACTTTGGCTAAAACGTTGTAAGAATAACATCCAAGATGAGAACAGTAATCCAAATGATCCAAATTATCAATCCTCATCTAAAAAAATTCAAACACATAATATCAAATCAGTGTAGATCCGAAATACAAAATTCGTGTTTATCTGTTGGCAACATGGGAACTTAGTGAAACAGTCATTCCTTTATGCAGAAAGACCAGAGAACTCAAATTGTTAACATTATATACAAGTAATTTCATGTGAATTGAAGAGACCATGAACGATTGTTACACTTAAGATCTTGATACAAATTGAATGGGACCAGTCTTATCTCCGAAGGTTGAGTCTTTATCACTTTATGAGTTTGGACCTTTGTCAAAAATATGAATTTTCCATGATACTGACAAAGTTTATCAAACTTTAAATCTCTTGATTTTGCATCCCAAAAGCTTATTTATATACCATCTTAAAGTACTTGGATGGATCTATAATGTACCATATTTTTTTTTTTTTATCTTAGGTAAATAACGCGAGTTGACCTTGACTTTGAACTTTTACCTTGATTTTGTCAAAAAGCGATTTTATTAATCTTTTCATTTTTCATTATCCAAATAATAATTTATGTCTTATTTAGAATAGAGTCATGTGTAGAACTTCATGTAAGTGTCTTACTGAAATGACTTAAATTCAAAATGGCGGATTGGAACATCTGACACTATGTATAAATTTTAATATCTTAAATCGAAAATTATTTCACTAAATGTGACTTTATTTACACCCAATCAATGCTAAGTCCACTCAAAAATTCGAACAATATAAAATGTAAAAAACGACAATAAAGTGTAATTAATATATATATATATATATATATTTCCCCCTAAATATACGCCTTCCGTTATAAATCGTTCTATTTCCCCCTCTCTCCATATATGTATTAAATTTGTTGTCACTCTCTTAACCCCTCACTATATGCTTTCTGTTATAAATCGCAGAATTTCCCCCTCTCTATCAATATGTATTGAATAGTGAGTGTGAATTTCTATTTTTTTCAGTTTCAAATATGTAATCTCCTCGTTTAGGTGCTTGAAAAGGCCGGAGGATCGAAATAAATTATTGCACTGGTGATTATGTGATTCAGTGTTACTTTATTTTATTTTATTCTTTCTCTGTTTATTACATTGAGCTCTCATACCCGGATTTCGTTCTGGAATTTATTTCACTCTAACACATTATATAAGCAGTAACTGCTAAAAGTAAATTGACTTATAAAAATGATCTTCCACAGAATGACTTGGGACTAAAATGTTTTTTTTTTTTTTTTTTTTTTTTTATATAATTTTAATGGTTAGGAAACTTCCGAGACTAATAAATATATATATATATATATATATATATATATATATTAGAGATGGGCGGTCTCCATACCGAATACCGAATCGTTTTTTTTTTTTTAACCGTAACCGTTCGGTATTGTGTTTTTACTACAGTAAGCCACCATATACAAGGAAACACGGTTGAAAAGATTTTCCGATTTGAATAAAATTGAATATTACCAAAAAATGTTATATTAGTAAGAGGTCAGATTGAACAAATATATGATAAAAACATTTAATTGACTTGTAGGAAGAAATCTTTGTTTACAGTTTGTTTATCATTAACATTTTGAATTTTCAAATGAAAAAAAAAAGAAATACGACAGACAACATGACATCGTATTTTTAGCATAAACTATTTTCAAATGAAAAAGAAAAAATCAAACGCGTTCCGTATGATGTCAAAAATCTATTTGATTCAACTCAAAATTGTAAAATAATTATTTATGTTTGTTTCAGAGTTATCTAAAAAAATAAGTTATTAAAATGAAATTTAAAAAAAAATACTTGTTGTAAAAGTAAATAAACGAAAAGTAGCGAGCGAGTATAAACATTTAAAAAGAAAAAAAGTAGTTGCCAATGCTAGTATCACTTTATTCGGATTTTTAAAATTATTTTAAACATTAGGCATTTCATTGTTTACTTTTGAAAAGCCACTTCATACATGAATTGTCATTTCTAGAGAACTATCTCTCAACTATACCGTTTTCTCTCCCAAAAATGGGTTATTCAAAAAGTAGACTATGCAACGATTTATATTTTATTAAATTGTTAATATGGTATTTATTTAGAGTTGACAATTTATTCGAAAGTTTAATTATTAAACTTTAATCCAAGTCATGAATTCTATGACTAAAATTACCTTAAAGCTTAAAAAATGACTTATGGGGAATTAATAATCTGTACTTTTTTTTAACCATCCTTCCTTTTCCCTTGGCGCGGTTTTCGGGTGTACTACTAGTCTTTTACGCATGTCTATAAAGTTTTATTACCCTGTCTTAAAAACAAATATTAACCCCAACACGCACCAGTTGACAGAACTTCAAGCACACAAAATGACAGACATCCCAACAGTCAACACCGGCAATTCGAGAAGTATATGGTGTGTTTATTTTACGCGACAAGACACGTCTTGCAAACATTTTCACCTATTAAAAAATTAAAATTTTTATCTGTCAAATAATTTTGACAATATTTCATTTTCATCATCATTTTTGCTTAATTTTATTTGTAAAATTATTTTGTTTGTTTAAATAAATTTTCGTTTTTTAATTTCTTGCATTTCTGAGTTATATTTTAGCTTCTGATGGGTTAAAGAATTAGATAGAATGTATATTCAAACTCAGTGTTATTCTTCAGAAATCTTTCATGAATCTTTGGTCACTGTTTTAACGAGTTAACTGTTGAAAAGGTATCAGAACTTTGATTACAACAGTCAACACCTTAAAACTTATATGATTCATATCATGGAGAATGATTCAGTCACAAAATTATCGAAACAGTGGCATAATTCAACTAAACGTTGAATAATAACTAATCATCACACAAGAGAATGAATAGCTTCCATAGTAAAAAAATTTTTTTCAAAAAAACCGAACCGTAAACCAAGGTTTTAAGGGAGAAAAACCGATACCGAAACCAAAATTTCAAAACCACCCAACTCTAGTGTATATATATATATATATATTTTTGCTAGGTTGGGAAGATGATATGGTGAACGCACATATAATACGCTGACCCCAAGAGGTAATGACTGAGAGGATGACATGACAAACGACGTTATCCCCATCCGCAAAAGGAGGAGTTAATGCCTAGGAGGATGATATAACAGAATAGATAGTACACTATCACCCCTTAAAAAAGGAGAAGGTAGTCCCTGGGAAGATGGTTTCATGACAACAGAACAGATACTACATTACCCCCCCCCCCACCCCAAAGGAGGATGTAATATCTGGAAGGATTAGCCCCACCTCTTCAAGAAGGAGATAATTCCTAGGAGGATGGTCATATGAAAACAGAACTGATACTACACTACCCACATCCATTAAAAGATAATACAATAATAGATTAAATCATTTTTTTTTTCATCCATTTAAAAATGCTTAGTCATAAAAATCTTTTTATAGTTCCTTGGCCTTTTGGCTAAGATCAAAGTCTGTTAAAAAAATAAATATTAAAATCAGCAATACC
>OY744541.1:27016047-27063547 GCA_963556195.1 Sepiola atlantica | reverse complement strand
GTTAAAAAAAGGAAAATATATAAAAAAAAAAGATAAATAAAAAAAACCCTAGCAGTATGGTAGCTTTTTTTTGGCACATTATCTACTTGGTAGTCATCTCCTCACAGTCAGAAACTCTCCTTCTGCACGAAGAGGGTGGGGGGGTCAGGGTCAATCCCTGATGATAGTGACATCTCCACAAGTTGAACATTTTTTTTAACACGCAGTCCTTAAGAGTTCTTCGGGTTAGTATAGTGGTTCTCATCCAGGGGGAATTCCTCTCCTGAGGAGAGGTTCAGGGGTGGGAGGAGGGAGCGTCACCGCAGATTAGTAGACACAAACTGGATCCAGAGCCACAAAAAATAACTTTGTGCATCGCCCATCACTACCGAAAGGTCATGTTGGATCTTCTCTCCGCTAGCGTTTGTATTAAATGCTAGTACATTAGTATTAGTTATTATTAGTTATTATTGTTAATATGAATGCACATTTTTAGTCTGACATCTGATACATGATGGAAGGGTTCACGGGCTAAAAAAGGTTGAAAACGACTGGGTTAGTAGATGTAGAACAGTTGAGGTAGCAGGGTCGGTTGGCGGGGAAAGGCCAAGGAAAACATGGTAAGAAGTGTTAATGATGGATTTGAGTGAAAAAGGAATAAATAAAGACCTAGCAGAGATTGGTTAGTTAGTAAGTCAATTTCTAAAAGCCATCCAACATATGCCAGCATGTAAAGCAGACATTAAACCGGCAGCAGTGGCGGCAATGAGTCCACAGCATATTAAATTGGATGGAGACTTCACATTAAACTCAACTTTCTGTTAAATGTTTTTATGGAAATCGCTCCAGGCGAGGCATAAATCCACATGATGTAAGGAGCTAACAAGAACGAACTATGATTACCGCAAAAACAGGAGATGCCTATTGGCCTTAGTTTTGAAAAGAAAAAAGGTTATAGGTAGGAGGAAAACAGTCAGCAGGAAGAGAGTTCCACAAGCCTGCAGTTTTTAGAAAGAAGCTATTGGAATAGGAAGCTGCATTACAAGGAGGTATCAAAACAGCGAATTGATGGAGACCACTAGACCAATGAGTCAAACGAGCTGGAACAAAGGAAGCAGGGAATAGATGCCATAATAAATAATGCCTTCATGGAAATTCTCCCACAACTCATGCACAAATTAAAGTAAATTCCTATGAATCAGCGTTGTGTGACTTTTTGGTACTCCTTCGGGGGTCAGAGTTCGGTCAGGTCTTAATCTGGAGAAGCACCGCCTTTTTTGACCAACATGATTCTGGCGTTGGCATTGGTTTACTCAATTCATTTTAGAATCGGATACTCACAAGAGAGACCACCTGAAGGTTGCCACCACTCATAAGTGAAAGTGATGCTATGGAACCGACTCGATTCGAACTTGGAACACTCAAACAGTCATTCTACGTAATTATTCATTATATACTAGCAGAGATACCGTTCCCGGTGTTGGTAAGGGTTCGGTGGTTTTATGCCTTATAAACTGTGTTATTTAATGTCTAATCCAGTCATTTTGGTAAAAGTTCTTATACTTCAAGTTATAAATATCTTATGAATTAGATTAGAAATTTGAATGATTGAAAAATAATAAAACGATGAATATTTTTTTTCCATCCTTAATTTTTCGGCGATATATGCCTTCCTCAGAGTTAAAAGACATTGTTGTATATCTTTTCTTTTTTTTTTTTGTCACTTTTTTTTTAATGGAAATTGATCCAAACATGGTATGAAGCCACTTACTGTAAGAAGCTAAAAAAAAAAAAAAAATACTTCGAGGTCTAAAACTAACCAATGATAAGTGTTAGATGGATAGATTCTGACCCAGAAAACAGCAATTTTCCCCCTTTTGTCAGAAACATCGCTCATGGAATATGAGGACTAAAGGGCAAAATATGGGAAGCGAGCATTACGAGGCTGCCGAAAGTAAACCAAGATTAGTCACTTTCTACTCTTCTCATTTTACGGTTGAAGTTGATCCGTGTGATGTTAAAACAGTATCTGGATGAACTGCCAAAGATGGTCACGTGCGGCAACGCAGAATAAAGTAGAAATCGGGGAATTTTCTTGTTTGTACGCATTGTTGATATATAGAAATTGAATTACTGAAAAATAATCAAATCGTTAGAAAGTCATACGATACAATTTTTTTTTTTTAACCTTTAATCATTCAGCGATCGTATGACTTTGTTTTATTATTTATTTTCAATAATTCACATCTCTAGATATCAACAATGCTTATAAACAAAAACATTCCCCAATTTCTATTTATACATTAATTTGTTTTGATTGTGTAAATAAATAAATCGTTTGCAAATGATCGATTCTATTTACAGGTACTACCACTCCGGATCGGAATGGACCTGGGAATAATGAAAACTAGGGGGTGATTCCACACCCAAAGCTCCCAAATTTGGCCCTCAACATCCAATGTAATAGATACTGAGGTCCGAGGATTGTGCTGTGCAGCAGGCATGTCAGGTGTATAAAGCCACACTGATGAATGTTTAAGACGAAACATTCATGTCTGGATATAAAAATTATTTATTAAATAGTTCCCTTAAGAGGCAAGCAGTTTGATTAGAAAGATAAGATTACCGTCTAGCAAAAATGCTAGATTCTTTTCCTTGAAATAGAATCATGTTGGAAACTTAGTATATTGTAAAGATAAATATGACATATTGTAAAGATAAATATGACATGTTGTAAAGATAAATATGACATGTTGTAAAGATAAATATGACATGTTGTAAAGATAAATATGACATATTGTAAAGATAAATATGACATATTGTAAAGATAAATATGACATATTGTAAAGATAAATATGACGTATTGTAAAGATAAATATGACATATTGTAAAGATAAATATGACATATTGTAAAGATAAATATGACATATTGTAAAGATAAATATGACATATTGTAAAGATAAATATGACATATTGTAAAGATAAATATGATATATTGTAAAGATAAATATGATATATTGTAAAGATAAATATGATATATTGTAAAGATAAATATGATGTATTGTAAAGATAAATATGATGTATTGTAAAGATAAATATGATGTATTGTAAAGATAAATATGATGTATTGTAAAGATAAATATGACATATTGTAAAGATAAATATGATATATTGTAAAGATAAATGACATATTGTAAAGATAAATATGACATATTGTAAAGATAAATATGACATATTGTAAAGATAAATATGACATATTGTAAAGATAAATATGACATATTGTAAAGATAAATATGACATATTGTAAAGATAAATATGACGTATTGTAAACATAAATATGACATATTGTAAACATAAATATGACATATTGTAAAGATAAATATGACATATTGTAAAGATAAATATGACATATTGTAAAGATAAATATTACATATTTCCTTCTTATTTACAGTTGTCACAGTGAGTACGTCAACTAAAACAATGGATCTTAATAGTCAGCGGTGATTGAGGTCTGAGATTTGTTCTGCGTAGCCAGCACCTCAGCTGTGTAAAGCCACACTGATGAATCTTAAAGACGAAACATATGTTCGCAAATATATATATATATATATATATATATAGTATGAAAATATTTTTATGGCAAGTAAGCTACACAAATGTTCATTTATCATACTACTAAGTTCTACTCACGTATTTAAAAATGTTCAAAATATATACATAATATTTTATAATAGTATGTGTATATACATCAAATAGTAATAAATTATAATATATATGTATATATATATATACATATGTATAAAGTTAGATGTGTGTATAGATACATGTACGAAGTAAGATATGTGTGTGTATATGTATAAAGTTATATACATACATGAGGAATAATAGAAACAATGTTTCTAACAAAATGCAAGAAAAATTGGAATTAAGGATAAGCGAATCAACAAACTAACAAAAATATAAACTCAAACACATAAAAGCTCTACCAAGATATTTCAGTTGCTAGAAAGCAACCATCATCAGTTGGAAGTAAGAACTTTTCATTAAAGTTCTGATTTCCAACCGATGATGGTTGCTTTCTAGCAACTGAAATATATTGGTAGAGCTTTTATATGTGTTTATGTTTATATTTTTGTTAGTTTGTTGATTCGCTTATCCTCAATTCCAATTATTCTTAATATATATATATATATATATATATATATATATATATATATATATATATATATATATAAATATATATATTATGTACAGCGTAATTTCCTAAACTAATGAATGGATCATTATAAATTTTGAAATATATATTCTCGGCAACACAGTAAGTAACATGGGTACATTATTATTATTATTATTATTATTATTATTTTTACCATTTAGGGGGGGGGGGGGGTGCTCACCCGAACTCTCACCCGCCTCCTCAAAAAAAAACTTTTAAAATAAATTACATACAAAACGTTTAGAGAAAAGAAATGCTCTACATCAAATTCTGAGTTAGATTAAATAAAACATTTTTAAAAGGATTGGTGTGAGCGTCAATAAATATGTATGTGCTTGTTAAAATCCAAAACTAATGAATTTATTATGAATTATGGAATATGAATTCTAGGCAACAGTGAGCACATTCTTTTTTTGTAAACTTTAACATTTGGGGGGGGGGGGGGCACTTAAACTGTACAATACCCTTCACCCAAAGAAAAAAAAGACATTCAAATTTAATGCTATATTTATTGCTTATACCTGTCCTGGGACAAGTATTTTTCTAGTATATATATATATATATATATATACAGGGTGGGCCAAAATAAGGGTCCTATCTTTAAATTTGAATAACTTGAATTTGAATAACTTCCACAAAATAAAAGTTAAACTCACCAAACTTTATGTGTGTGTAGACTGACCCTTCCGAGATTTTTTGAAATAAACAAAACAAATTTTAGCCGAAAAACACTTCTTAAAACTTATAAAAACTAAAGTATTGTTTTTTACACTGTTTTGAGTTTTTTAAGCAAAAATAATGTTTTCTAAATGAGGGTACGTTCCTTAGGGCTAATACGGCTCATGCTTGCTTCGGAAGGGGTCCTTTACTTATTCTAAAAAAAAAAAAAAAAAAAAAATCAATAAATAAAAAAGTTATGAATTTTTAAAAATAGGACCCTTATTTTTGCCCACTCTGTATATATATATATATATATATATATATCTTAGATAATAATTACATAACTTGCCATCAAAGAACTTTCAATAACATTAGTTTGTGCTTGTAAAATCTACATTAAGTAGCTTAAATATCAATTACATTATTTGATTTCAATAGATTTCTGTCCTTCCTGTCTTAAACAATGACTAGCTAAAAAAGAAAAAAAAAAAAACCGAGACAGCCTAGCAACAGTTGTCAAGGTGATAGACGTGATGGCTTATCAAGAAAGATAATATTTTTCTCATGTCATCCTTGATCAGGTATATTCAATCACATCGGCCATTGTATTGTAGGTCATCAGATGAGATCAATTACAGAGTTGATCTGTGAAGGTGAACAAACGAATCAAATAGCAGTTAAGTATTTATGAACAACAACAATAACAGTAAAAAATAACGTATTAAAGATTAACTATTTCTGCATGAAGATAAAACGGAATTTAACAATTGAGGAGTTTTTAAGCGTCAACTCAGCGGCCATGATTAGTCTAGCCTTCAGTAAAAACTAGGGTGCTATTTTAGTATAAGGGCGATGCAGTTAATTATTTTCATGTAAAAGCATTATTTTGTACTTACTCAGTCATAGTTTATCTCTCACGGCACGAAAAAGAATTTAAAAATATCAAGCAGAATTTTAATTAGAACGATTTTTCCATTTCGATGTACAACCTGTATTCACGCCCGAGCCGACATTTTGAGAAATTCTTCAAAAGTACTAATTAGGTCACACGTGCCTACCTAGGGGACCCAATTTCACAACACTTATCTGCCCTTAGTTAGCTAACCGGCCACTCCCAAAATGGCAGCGAGTCGACGTTTCATATCGCCCTTATGGAAATGGAAAAATCGTTCTAATTAAAGTTCTGCTTGATATTTTTAAATTCTTTTTCGTGCCGTGAGAGATAAACTATGACTGAGTAAGTACAGAATAATGCTTATACATGAAAATAATTAACTGCATCGCCCTTATACTAAAATAGCACCAAAACTAGTACTAGACGTACGGGTGACCCGTTGAGTCACAACTATTACTATGATTTGTTAGACTTTGATTTCATTTGTACATTTGTAAACTGTGACATCTTTTAAGACATTCTTCAGTGCTTATTCAGATTGATGCACAAGTGAAATATGGCAATTAAAAATAAAATAACAAAAAAAAATATGAATATACTCAGTCAAAAATGTCGAGTAGAATTTGAGAAAAAAAAATAAAAAATCATTTTTTTTTTTAATATGTTCGCTACTACGTTAATGCAACGCCATTTTGTGTCTTTAAGCGCCAGCACGTTATAGAAAATTACTTCCTTTCTTCTAATATGAAGATGCCATGCGATCTTGTGGTTCAAAGTTTGTTGACTCCGAATCATCATCATCATTAACAACCGGTTTATTTGTTGAATCAGGCCACAATTAATCCTCTGATAAGGGTGGGGCCTGATTGTCTAGTCTCGAAATCTAAGTCTTCCTCTCCACTCCTGTCTTTGGCAAGGCTTGATGGAATCCATACCCATGGCCTTCCTATCACGTTTGACTACGTCCTCCCAAGTCAACTTGGGTCTGCCAGTGGTGATGTTCTCTGCTGGCACATTCAACTGTCGGACTTTAGCAATCCAGCCATCGCTACGCTCAATGTGACCCAACCAACGCAGTCTGTTCTTTCGCATGATGTCCGCAAGGCTTTTCAAGTCGACCTGTGAGAGCAGGGATTCAAAAGAAACGTACTGTTCAGGCCTCACCAAACAGATCCATCTGACCATTGCCCTGTCATTACGGTGCAGCTTCCTTAGTATGCCAGCAGAGACAGCCCAAGTTTCTGAGCCATACAACAGCACACTTCTGACACATGAGGAGTATACACGCCCTCTCGTAGTTGAATAGTAAATTAATTTTATTTATTACTAAAATTCTACTCAATATTTTTCCGTAACTTTTGGTGTACACAGGCATTTTTGACTGATAAGTAATCATATTTATAATTTTTTTTTTTTGTTATCTTATTTTTAACTGCCAGATTTAATTTGTGCATCAATTTGAATAGAACCCATTTTTCTTGGATAACTAAAAATAAGTCTCTTTACTTCTATATTATCCTTATTATTATTATGATATAAAAGTATTATTATTTTTATACAGAGTCATAACTTATTGTGTCATCTAATTTACATACTGGTGTGTGGTGTGTACAGACACATGTATGAAAATTATTTAGAATATTAATTATTAATTATTATCATATAGAAGGTATAGTTATCTATATCTGCAGTTTCAACAATAAGACAGCATCACCATTGGTGTGGATACACCAACACCGTGCTCGTTCCAAACATTCAGAAAACATCTGGATAAATCTATGTTTATTAGATTTATTTGCCAAGAAAATGTCATTTTTCGTTGCTGAAACCATAGTTCATTCACAGTTTACAGATACAGTATTTACTCTTCTCCTCAAATGAATTATGTCTTTGAATGAGAATTGTTCAGTGTAACCATCAAATACAATAACGCACTTGACAATGTGATAGTGGTCAGATAGTGGTCAGATAGGAGGAGGAGCAAAATGTTTGTGCACATAAGATTTAAATTTCTGCATATTGGTACGGTCCAGTAAACAGGAAGAATTTCACAGAATTTCAAAGAAAGAAACTATTAGAGTAGAAAATCATCCTGCATCTACGGACCTCTACAGTGAAGGGGTGGGATTTTGTTACTAGTAGAGTGAGTCAAGGGTAATTAGTTTCAATAATAGTTCAATTTTTCAAGGAATTCCATGACACCGTTCAAATTTTGCTCCAATTCCATCTAGGGTCCCTCGGGTAGAATTATACCAAGATCAAGCTCCATCAAACGAGTAAACCTCTACGAAGAATCCAATGGTTGAGAAATCATTTTGTACGAAGGGCTTTTACAATAATATTGTGGGAGCAAAGATGCCATCTTATTTCTTTCATTTTTAAGGTGAAGCGCTCTTTAGCCTTGGTAGGCAATCACCTAGAGATGGTGTATCAATAAAAACACTGGTCCCATGGCCATCCCTACTAGTAGGGATGGCCATGACTGGTCCCCATCGCCTCACTAGGTTGGCGTCAGGAAGGGCATCTGGCCTATAAAAATCTTGTCTCAACTAACGAATTGACCCCCGAAAAAAAATCTGTCACATTTCAGGTTTTGTAGTTTTAATAATGACCTAGCCAGAGATATGCTAGTCTGGAAGTCAATTTCTAAAAGCTGTACAACACATGCCAACATGAAAAACTGACGTTAAACATGAAAAAAAAAATTTTTTTAAATAAAATGGCAGTATGGTATTCAGTGGAATCAGGCTATGAAAGTGAAAATTATTTGGTTTTAACTAAAAAATGAATTTTTTTTTTAAATGGAAATTGGCTCCAGACAAGGCATGAAGCCACTTGATGTAAGGAGCCAACAAGAATGAAAGATGATTATCGCAAAGATAGGAGATGCCTATTGACCATAGTCTTGAAAAGACCAAGGTTATAGGTAGGAGGAAAACAGTCAGTTGGAAGAGAGTTCCACAAGCCTGTGGTTTTTGGAAAGAAGCTACTGGAATAGGAAGCTGTATTACAATGAGCTATTAAAACAGCGAATTGATGGAGACCACTAGACCAACAAGTTAAACAAGCTGGAACAAAGGAAGCAGAGAATAGATCAGACAATTCTGAAGAACACATGCTATAATAGTATTTATAGAAAAGACTGAGACTAGCAGCATCATGTCTGTGAGAGAGAGAGAGAGTGTGTAGAAAAGAAGGGTGTGGCCAATCAAATTACAGATATGTTTCTGCACCTTATCAAGAACCCTCAAATGGGACAGAGATTCACCAGTCCGAATATGACAACAGTACTCCATACATGGTCTAATTCAAGTTTTTTTTTTTTTTATTTAATAAAATAAATACTTATAGTAACATCCATTTGTTAGCTTCTTAAGTTCGCTATTTGAAATACTTGAAACATTGATTTATAATAAACATTTCATTCATACCTTTGTTGTAAACACGGAACAAAATTATTCTCATTTATAAACAGTAATATTTTTTCTAACGATAAAAATATAATTATCTTTTAAATGTGACCGTAAAGAAAGGGAAAGAAAGAAATCAATTTGGTTTTTCACTTGCAATTTAGAAATAGATCGCAATATGTTGCAAATCAAAGAAAGACACACTTGAAGATAAATGCTTTAAGAAATTGACTTCCAAACTAACTCATCTCTGGCCAGGTCTTTATTTATCCCTCTTTCTCTGAAGTTCATCCTTGTCACTTCCTCCCATGTTTTTCTTGGCCTTTCCCTGTGAACGGAACCTGCTACCTCAACTGTTCTACATCTCACTCAAAAACTTTCATCCATTCATGGGGGGGGGGGGTCAACACAAGGCAACGCCTCACGCGTGTTCTCCATGTGACCCGATTCAAACGGTTTACACCCGTCATGTTGCAAGCAATCAAGTTACTTTGTATGGACTCAAGCCAGGTCTTACTTAGTCTTTCATGCCCCCTCGTGCCTGGGGTATCCATGCGTGTTACTGAGTTGATGCAAGAGGTGGCACACTGTACACGGTCAAACCACCTAAAACGCCAAGCGCATAAGGCATCGCAAATCCCCCCACCAATACCAACATTCTCATAGAGCACGGTCGAAGGGATTCTTTTCATTTAGTTTGCTGCCGCACATCTACCTGATCGTTGGTCGGCCTTTTGGCTAAGATCAAAGTGTAGTATCTGTTCCGATGGATACTGCACACCTGTCCTGTGCAGTTCTAGGAGGTCCACCCTCCCAGGCTTCGCCTCCCCTCTCTGGGGAGGAGTAAGTTTATCGCTTACTGTCTGAGGCGCCCCTACCGGGGAATGCCGACGGGGCTGCCCAGGCAATTTTTAAATGGCCAGAGTGCTCACCTCTCGAGCGCTGGCTTTTAACCCCACTTGCTCGACCCGATCTTGGGTCACATCTTACTTGTGGGAGTAAGATAAAACTGGCCTTGTGCCTAACTCCGCGAGGAGTAAATAAACATCTACCTGATCGTAGCACGGCCATTACGCCGAAGTTGTTGTAAATAAGAAGCATTTGGGGCTCCATGCAAGATGGCGGAGCGAACACAGGTCGAAAAAAAAAAACCTTGCTCCAAGTCCTGAAAGAAATGTGCCTAATTGTAAGGATTATCAGCATCTTCCTGAACCTTCACCAAGCAACACAACAGCAGGCAGTGGATAGTAGCTACATCAATTGTTTATGGCCGAAAATAAATTTATTGCAGTTTCTGGGATGCCAACAAAGCAAAATTTAACCTACATAATAAATCAGCATATTTAATAGCGAATTTAAAATGTGCTGATTCACGATGAAAGTCAAGTTTTGCTACATTGACATCTCAAAAAAGACAATAAGATTATTTTCTTAATGGCGACAGAGAGGTGGCAGTGGTTAAGTGGATAACGACACAGACTAACGAACTGGGTGTGCCAGGTTCGAATCCAATCGGTTCTATAGCATCACTATCATATATGGTCCTTCCTATAAGTATTATTTACTCCTCTCCAGGAGTTAGGCACAAGGCCAGTTTTGTACCCGATTCAACCAGCTCTTTAGCTTATACTGTAACTAAAAGAATACTCGTTCCAGGACGGGGAAAATTAATTCCCCAAATACACCACTCTCATGTCTCCTTATGGAGATTAAAATCAAGATATGACGATACTAAACCTCATGTCTCAAATACTTATTCAAATTTTGATTTTAGAAAATGTCTAAAATGCAATGCTTAAACTTAAGAAATTGAAATTCAAGGAATCTTGCTTAATTGGTGTCTAATTATTATGGATCAAATTTAATGCAAATCTGAAATATTTAAATTTTCAAATAAGAGGTTGTGCACATATAATACCCCTTAAAAATTCTTTAAAATCCTCCAAAGAAACTGAAAATTTGGGAATATTTATTAATTGATGTCTAATTCTTTTTGTTAAAATTTCACAAAAATCAGAACTATCTGAAATTTCACAAACAGCTTCCAGCCTCTTATAGCCCACTTTGCATAAAAATTAAACTAAATATAGCCCACATTATGACCCCTTATGCCTAGTAGCTGTGTTCCAAAATTCACAATGTTCAGTAAATTAGTTTAGGAGTGAATCCTGAACGTACAAATATATAAACCTATACACATATCTAACTTTATAAAGACAGAGATACGATTGCTAAAGATATGGACAGATTCAAGAGTTATAGATAATAATAACTTCTGTTTTTGTTTGGCATAGAGCACCTACCATGAAAATAAGGGTAGAGTAGAGAAAGACTAACAGCCTCTCTTCTGTGAGAAAGAGGCCGCAGGGAAGAGAAAGGGATATCCCCCACTCGATTGTTTAATGAATCGTTTCCAACAGGTATCGTCATGCGTTTCGGTATTTAATGACCCTAAAATTGTTGATATGCCGTAAAACAGAAATAAGAAACCAAACCCAAAATCTATGACATCAGCATCATGACATTTATTTCTTTTGTCCAATTCTTTTACTTTAACCCTAACCTTAAATAAGGAATATTACAACTGAAGCATGTGATACGAGTCAGATTTTTTAGGGGGCAGCAAGATGTTACATTTGAATTTCTGCATGTTTGTACCGTCGGGGAAACAGTGAGGGAATTCCAAAGGTAAGCAGTCCAAGGAAAGACTATCAGAGTAGAAAATATTCCGGCATCTAGGGACCTCTAGAGTGAAGAGGTAGAATTTTGCTGCTAGTCAGGTGAATCAGGAGTGTTTACATTGGGGGGAGAGGAAGTACAAGTTCATCGGAGCACATTCAGTGTATAATTAATTATTGTTAAGCTGACATTTCTTTCCTGGCCTGCACTATATCCTGAACCATAGGGACCCATGCACGGCAGTCCTAAGCAAGGTTACATGAGATGGCTAACCAATCGTGATTCCACCATCAAAGGCCAACCCCCTGTGGACTTGAGATCTCAGCCAAGTCCTCCTTGATGGTTGTTTTTCAGGTCCTCTGCTGTCCACCGACATGCTTGCGCCACCCAGACAGAGAGGTGAGAGGGTAGGGGATCACATCACACATTAATGCTCAAACCATCGAAGACGTCGCTGCAACAGGACAGAGACTTTAGATTGAGGTGTTGGCGAAGAACAGTAGTTGGGACACGGTTGATCCACCAACAATACAAAATGCGGCGGAGGCAGTCATTGTTAATAATCTCCAACTTCTGCCGATCAGCCATCCTCATTGGTTACGTCAATTGCTATAGAGCTCCAGCTACGATGTAATCCATTAGCTAAAAGACTTGCGATAAAAAAGGAAGTATTTTCTAAAACTATTTCTCCATGCGCAAAAATATTTAAATAACTAAAATACCAAGAGGTGGCCGTTGTGAAGTGCATACCGACATGGACCGATGACCTGAGCGTGCCAAGTTCGAATCGAGTCGGTAACGTAGCACCACTTTAACTTATGGATGTTGGCAACCTTCATGTGGTCCCTCCTGTATGTACCTTATTCTTGAAAGAATCAGGGAAACCAATGCGGACAACTGAATGAAGCCTGTCAAAAAAAAGTCTTACCACGCAGATCATACAAATTTATTTTTTTACTTTAATGGTGACCGAGTTGACCGGCTCTGACTCTTTTTAATGTTTACATGCATGGAGTCATGATGAAAGTATTTCGTAGGATGTTTGGAAAAAAATAAAAATAAATAAACAATTAACTCCCAAAATGATGTCATACAACACAAATTTGTACACACATGTAAAACAAATTTTTTCTGTTCATTTTTGGTTTCGTTTTGTTTTGTTTTCGTTTTCTTTAAAAAAAAAAATAAAAAATAAAAAAAATAGTCTCCTGACAGTCATAGTTTAAATTGCAGAAAGCTCACGCTAGGATTTGCAAATATCTCAACGCCCAGAATGTTTTCATCAGTATACACAATAAATCTGAAATTTCATCATAAAATTGAGCTAATCCCTCTCCCCTAGCATAATGCCTTGAGGCCACATTATAGAGTGACCTGTGGCCAGGCTTGGTGACAGGTGAACATGCACACAATGTGAGATAAGGAGAAACCAGTGACCTTTAAAATATACCTATCAACCAGAGACAAATAAAATTTATAATTATTTTGTTGCTTCTCCAGATTAGGACCCGAGTTAACTTTGACTCCGTCGTTAGGTTTAGGATCGAGGTCAAAGTTCGCTCGGGTCCTAATCTGAAGAAGTAACTTCTTTTTTTTTTAATGATACCAGTTTTAAAGAGTCAAGATCTTTTTTTCCTCAGTATAAAAATAAAAAGGATTTTGATAATTTATGTTCTCATCTTTGATGTTATTCTCACAACGTTTCAGCCGATGTACTCACCCTTCTTCAGGTGCATCTTGTTCAAAAATTAATTCAAATTCTGTACAGGTTTCCGAGTTCGACAAGAAGCACCTGAAGAAGGCCGGAGGTTACATCAGCCGAAACGTTGTGAGAATAACATCCGAGATGAAAACAGTTGTCCGAACAATCCAAATAATACAAATCAAACATGTGGATACAAAAAATTGGTGGAGGTGGGTAGCGATTGGCTGAATTTACTTGATACGATTGTAGTGTAAAGAATCAGATGATTAAGTAATGCTGTTGGGAAAGGTATGAACCCTAACCCTATGAACATGCAATTTTTGCCTGGCTAGGTGTGAAATAACGACTTGTCTGCAATTAAGCGTTGACAATAGGCATATTCAGCATTAAATGACCAAAAAAGGGTTGATATGCCGTAAAACGAACAAACCAAAGAATTTGGAAATTATTTAATCCCAATTTGCTAGCAGAGAGATGCATACTTTTTTCTCTCACCAAGCGCAGTTCTTGTAACAAATTCCCAGCTGCTCGGCAAACTCTTCTGACTATAGATTTATTACAAGAACACATTCTGTATAGAATCAAATTAACACTTACCGGCTCCAATGTCCGATTTCCTATAGGCAGATATTGCTTGAATGAAGCAGTATTTATATATAGAATTATTCACCCTCAGACTGGCAGCCAATCAGAATTCATATAATGGACTTGCCCAACTTGGCATAGTGGAGCAGTCCAGCTTCCATATAAACTGTTTTTTTGGTTACTTGAGTCTTTACTTATCTTACTGGTCGTACAGTTGAGCCCTAAGTATCAAATTCTATATTTTGTTTGAACCCCCCCAACACAAGCGATATATATATAAAACTTCCGATCGGACGCAAGAAGATAAGATATAATCTTTCAAGTTCTATGATACCCTCGAGCTGCCTTCAAGAAGTTCTTGCATACTAAATTATCGTTAGTCAGTATCAATTTCTTACCGTCTATTTATATTACTAATTCACACAAAAAAATCGCTTCAAACATTTGCGCGATAAAAGAAGGTGAGTATCGCTTTGAAAGTTGTATTCGCCAATGAACTAAAATTACTTATTTTTGATAGATCTATCAACAAAGATGTAGGTACTATTGGTAGGAGTTTTTAATGTTTATGCCCGCCAACACGATTAGGCACCGCAGAAGAAGAAGAAGATGAAGATGATGATGATGAAGAAGATGATGAAGAAGATGATGAAGATGAAGATGATGATGAAGATGAAGATGATGATGAAGATGATGATGAAGAAGATGATGAAGATGAAGATGATGAAGATGAAGAAGATGATGAAGAAGAAGATGATGAAGATGATGATGAAGATGATGAAGAAGATGATGAAGATGATGATGAAGAAGATGATGATGAAGAAGATGATGAAGATGATGATGATGAAGATGATGATGATGATGATGATGATGATGATGATGATTCTCTATTGCTGTCATACAGGCAATTTATGCCCGTCGTTTCCAGCAATCTCGGCTCAACTATCAAAAATATTTCTTGAAATAAATAAAATGGATTTAGTTACAACTTTCAGTTGTAAAAATTATATGAAATCCGCACATGGACCTAAAAAGATACTTGCCAAAATAAATTCTCGATTTCAGGGAACTAAATATTTATAATTTGTTAATATTGTCATTTACTATTCAAAAAAATAAATTGGCATACCAAAAAGTAAAACTTCTTTTCCTTATAATTCTCCCTTAAGTCTGAAAAAAAATATTGTTTATTTTTTATGTTATGTAGATTTGTTACTGTGTTGAAAAATTAATGGTTTATTTTTAAATTAGTTGTTTAACCCTAACCCTAACCATAAAGTAAAAAAAAATTTTCCTTATAATTCTCCCTTAAGTCTGAAAAAAAATATTGTTTATTTTTTATGTTATGTAGATTTGTTACTGTGTTGAAAACTTAATTGTTTATTTTTAAATTAATTGTTTAACCCTAACCCTAACCATAAAGTAAACAAATTTTTCCTTAAGATTCTCCTTTAAGTCTGGAAAAAAATATTGTTTATTTTTTATGTTATGTAGATTTGTTACTGTGTTAAAAATTTAATTTTCATAACTTCAAATTAACAAAATTAACACATCTAAAATAAAATTAGTCTGAACTATTTTATTTTTATTTTATTAGACTTAAAGGGGAATATTAAAAAAAAAAAAAAAAAAAAAAAAAAATCAAGAATTTCTTTTGGCAAATATCTTTTTAGGTCCACATTTGGATTCCATATTACGACTAAGTTGTAACGGAATCCGTTTTATTTAGTATTTCAAATATCACTAGAAATATTTCAGATAGTTTGGGTCAACGGGTCGAGATTGCCCAAAATGACGGGCAGTGATTGCCCGAATGGTGACAGTCAGCAGCAGCAGCAGCAGCTGTCATGATGGCGGGTCTAAAAATTGTAACAGACTAGTTAAGTAGATAAATGAATTATATATGTCAGCAGTAGATTTTCTTGTTTTCGTCGAAAGGGGAAGGTAGTATTTAAACATCAGATTTTATTTGCGACAAAAGGGCCCTTTTTTACGGATAATTGTCTTGTGCGTATAACTCACTTTCACCACAAGGACACCAGCATCTTCCCTGCAAAGTACAACCCTTCCTCACCGCGGTAGAGGCAGTGGCAACGTGGTAGTGTCACTACCCGGCTAACAGGGCTCTGGTGAAAATTCAGGAGTCAACACCTGCCTTTGCGTGTTACAAGCAACGACACGTCAAGCATAGAACCTCAAATTCCTAGAGTGAGGATAACAACAGTGTTTCTGAGCATGTGCAATCGTGATTCTTTTGTGTGTATTGGACCAAACCTTCCTCGACTTCGTATGCAACCACTGGACATGGTTGCCTTTGGTGTCGGAAGTAAAAACAAAAATTAAAATGACTTCACTGCATCCTGGGCAACGCCGGGTAGACATAGCTAGATATTAATAAAATTCACAATCCAACCATATTGGGTACAAATAAAATTCCTGTCCACCACGTTACACTTATGAATGTTCAACAGTTTTTGTTTTATTGCCATAATAGTTTATATACTTCACACTCACCGGACATTTACCGCCCCTACCACCCCCCCCCCCACCCCGGATTTTATCTGTGGGGTTGAAGAAGGCCGTCACAGTCCAAATCAGGGCAGTGCCAAGAGAGGAATGTGTCTGAGTATGACAATTTTGCATGACATGTTTATTTGGACAGCAATAAAATAAAGACTGTTGGGCATCCATGACTGAACAAAGGTGGACAAGTCAGGCTATGCCTGAGGTTCATTTGTACCAAATATGGTTGGTTTGCGAAAACGATTGTTGATTTTATTAACGATTTCATGGTTGGTATTTTTGAGGAGATCATCTTATATTTTTAACACTTCAAGGACCAGTTTTGCAGCCTTGATATCTGAGCAGTCAATTAGGTATGTGTGTGTGGGGAGGAAGGGGAGCACTACACTCATAACAGACATCCCTACGCAGACACACTAAGTGATATTTAGCAAGGGAGCAAGTTTTTGTACTGAGTGACCTTCTCGGTAACTCGAGCAAAGATTTTTAGCATATTAATAAAACAAGCAGGTTTGTAAGACGAAATATAATCAAGAATTGCAGATACAGAATGACTGGATGTTACCAATACTTACTGTGAAATGTGTTTACTTAGTCGCCAGTGGGATATCACTGTGGGCTTCTTAAGTATTGGGTAACAGTATCGCATAGGATATCACATAGAATTAACAGTTGTTTATATATATATATATATATATATATAAAATGTTATGCTACATTCCAATGACCAAGATTTTATTCACCTTACTGATCATCTTTTCAAAACTATTTATTTTTTATTTATACAGACATGTAGATAATCCGCGACACTGGCATGTCGATGTTATCGATCAACAGCTGTTAGAAACTGAGATCTCAGCAGGCGGAAAGAAAATCTGGTCCTTCCCTTCCCTCAGATCATATTTGGAAAGAATGAAGCGGAAAAAGAAAAAAAGAAACAAAATTCAAAATTTAAGATTGGAGGAGTCACGTGGTTTCCTATTCTCATTAATTTCATTATTGTTTTTGTTTTTTATTATCGGTGGCGACCAGCTGTTCTTAGCTCAAATTAATAAAAAAAAAATATAAAGTAAAAAATAAAAAGAATTTAATTAAATTTTTTTTAAATAAAGTAAAAAAAATCAACCTAATTAGGTCTAAATGGCCCCCCTCCCTTATACCTCGCATAAAATTGACGCTGTTAAATTAACTTTTAACACATATCGACGGCTTGACGCATATCATCCAGACATAAGATAGCCTTAAAAGTGTGCCACGAGTAATTGACCCCTTTTATTTTTTAACATGAATTCACAAATGTTTATTTCCAATTTTCGACTCTTTAAATCTGACCACGTGATTCTAAAATCTTAAATTTTGAATTATGTTTCTTTTTTCCACTTCATTCTTTCCAAATATGATCTGAGAGAAGAACCAGATTTTCTTTCCGTCTGAAGAGATCTCAGTTTCTAACAGCTGTTGATCGATAACATCGACATGCCAGTGTCACGGATTATGTACATGTCTGGAAAATAAAAAAAATAATTGTATATAAAAGCTCTATTTGATATTGAGCACTCTTTATAAGACTGGTTGAAATTCTTTGGATTTTTTATCCCATGGATGTTTACTTTACCTGGATTACTATATATATATATATATATATAAATAAAAAAATAAAAAATACTTTGCCTATTATGCCCATATATTCCTTTTCAGTTTATAATGGCGATATTTAATCTCCCTGTTAGTCGATCTATTTTATTATTTTTAAAAGTTTTTAATTGAATGTCTTCCGACGATTAAATATTACTATAAATTTCCTCTTTTTTTTTTTCTTGTGATACTGTCCTCGACTCGCTATGACTCCGTTCGTTCTATTTAAAACCTTGATAAAATTCTGTACCACAAAAAAAAAATTTGTTCAAATTATATATATATATAAAAAATTATCGATGGACGCATGTTTTGTTATCTACGATTTATCAGCAGCGGCTAGACCTAGCAAGATTTGAAACCAGAACCCCAGAGACTGACACCCAACGTTCTACCACTTAGCCAAGAACCCTGCTAGTAATAGTGGAAAAAATGTATCGCACTTATAGATGTTGCCATGTCTATGTGCGTATGTATATGTGTACATTATATATGTATGTACATCTATACACACACATGCACGCACTCCACTTTTTGAATGACTTTTCAAAGAAACAATCTTAACCCAAAGAACGGGGAAATATTTTTGTGATTAATATTCTCCTCCGCATTATGTAAATCAAACCACCGTTCAGATTTTGCCGTTATTTTTCATGGAATGGGTGAACTAAGCCATTAATAAAATATGAGCTGATAAAAAAAACAATAACGAAAAGTTATAAGATTCAATCCAGCTGTCAGCGTTTTCTAGCCGTTCTTTGTTTTGAATCCTAATTGTATGATGTTTCATTAATTTCTGCACAAGTAATTCTTCTTCGTGCCAATGATTTGAAAACAGAAGGTTTGCCTATGTTTGTGTAAGCAAGTGTACAATGGCGACAGAACTGAATTCCCAAAACTGCTGAATCAGCATCCGCCTTTTTTTTTTGCTTTTTTTTTTTTACCACAAAAATGATGAATTGTTTATTTTTGTCTGTTTTTCTTAGAAATTATGAAATATAGGTGAAAGCAGGTCTTAGACTACTTAAGCGGGAGACAATCAGATTCTTATTTTAGTTCCCTCACACACATTTTATATAAATATATATATAGGCAGCAAATCGTTAATTATGCAGGCGTTGTTAAATGACACAGAATCGAGCATGCTTTCTGATCTCCGGTGATAGCCGGTATATGTTTCCGAATGTTCTTTTTATGTAATTATACATATATATTGCTCACGGAGCGTAGGTTGATTGTGGCAGGGGTTTGAACCGCGCGATCGTCCGAGATTATCATCCCTGCACTGATGAGAGCGAAAGCTCGAAACGCTAGTGTATGTAGGTAAAAATGATTTAATATTATTTATTTAAAATTAATATGTATATATATGGCTAGGTTTCCTTCCTCTTGTCTAATTATCTTTCTGGTACCTAAGGTACTTAAGCTTTATTTTTTATTTTTTTATTTTTTAATGCAACTTTAATCCCTATATAATTTTATTGCTAGCTACCATATTGCAGAATGGTTCTTGGGTGTAGTGTTTAGATAGTATTATTATTATTATTATTATTTTGTTATTATTATTGTTATAATTAATGTTATTTGATATGCAAATTATCATATCATACAGTAGTCTTAAGGGTAATATACTATTATTATTTTATTATTATTATTATTATATTTATTTATGTATATATTAGTAAAATTTTAAGCTGAATTATTTCGACACTTGATTATTGGGGAAATGGTAGTTTAATCAGTACCATTGGAGAGCCATGAATATTATAAGTGTCCTGTTTTTAAATCTCCGAAACAGTTACATGGTAAACAGCTGATGATCCCCGTGTTAATATTAGACGCTTAAGGTCTCCTGTTTTTGTTTCACTCTTAGATACTTAACCCCCCCCCTTATTTTTTTTATTTACTTATTTTTTTATTTATTAATTTCTCTCTCAAATCCCTTCCTTGCAATATTGCCATTTCACTCTTAGTCTTGCCTCCTTTCTATCTTCTAATCGACTTTGTATTTCTATGTATCTTTTTACCTTTTTTTAATTTTTATCTCTCCCAATATTATCATATCACTGGGAGGTGACGGTGGCTAAGTGGTTAACGACACGGACTAATACCTGGGTGTGCCAAGTTCGAATCCAGTTCCTTCCACAAAAACACTTTCACTAAGGATGTTGGCAACATTCACAAGGTCCCTCCTGTAAGTACCCAATGTCTTTCTAGAAAGAATTCTAACTAGAAATATATCAGGGAAACCAATGCCAACAATAGAACCATCTGATTCACTTTTTTCTCACTTCCAATCTCCATTGTCATTTTTTTTTTCTTCTTCTAATTTAGAACATTGTACAACCAGATTATCTAATTCGGATTAAGTTGGATTATTCTGACTACTATCCTCATCTTGGTTGTTACCAATGTTTTGGCCGGTGCTACTTCTGACCTTCTTCAAGGGATATCATGTCGAACTTGGTAATGAGGGCAGAACTGAACCCTTTATTCAATCCACAAGAGTAGATTGCCCTCATTCTGTCATCCATGGCCGCATAAAGTTTTATGTTATTCTTAATTATCACCTGAATTAAGGATCGAACCTTTAACATCTGGAAGACTGTCACTTAAATGCTTTTTAGTTTATTATTTTGTTTTAAAATCTTTATTACGCATTTTCCAGTAAGTATTATCTTCCTCAATTGATTGAAGCGGAATTACCATTTCCTAAAATCCTGGTAAAATAGAAAGTATCCACTTCATGACCGCCACACACAAAATCAGAAATTGCAAACCCATACACATTTTTTTTTTTTTTTAAATCTAAAATTATACTTTAGGCCGAATTTTTTTTTTAAATAATTAGTTTTCAACAATTTGTTTAATTATTAAGAAATAATAAATTCAAACTCTTTTTTTATAAATGATAAAAATTATGCCAAAAGCTATGTGGCCTAAAATAATTGTGGACCTTTTCTGGACCAACACCGGTTCCCAACATCAGAAACGGAGGCCATGATAAAGTGGATACTTTCTGTTTTACCAAAATCCCTTTTGACATTTTATTTAAGAAATTGAAACAAAAATTAACCACACTGAAACATGGCTTCATATCAAGTACCCCCCCCCCCCAACAAACTCCACCCCTAAAAAAACATAGTAGTTACTAATCTGGAAGCACGTTTTTATCTTGTGTCGCCACAGGCAATTAACCGCTAGAGAAATTAATCAAAAGTAAATTGGACAGAAACATTGACAGCGCCGGTCCAACACTCGCAGACTATCTAGCCTCTGGCATTGTCTTTAGAAGCTAGGTTTAATCTTTTTTTTTTTTAAGTCCCCCCCCCCCCTTACAGGCTTCCAGACAATCTTTGAAGACTTTCCAATAGTTGATATTTTAGAAATGATATGAATCGTCATCATCATATCCGGTTTAACGTCTGGCATATGTTGGACAGCTTTTAAAAATTGTCTTACAAACTAACCTGGTCAGGTCTTTATCTCTATTTCTCTCAATTGCATTCTTATCACTTCTTCCCATGTTTTCCTTGGCCTTCCCTTGCCAACTGACCCTGCTATCTCAACTGTTCTACATCTACTAACCTAAGAACTCTCATCCATTCTTTCAATGTGACCAAACCAACAAGGTCTCCTGTTCTGCACACATCTCCCTATACTGTCCAGATTTAATCTTTCTCTGAAGTCATCAGATCTAAGCATGTCTTTAAAATGCACCTTACACATCCGTTAGCGTTAGTTCTTTGTTCACAGAATGTGAAAATTTTGTTCTTTGCTTGTAAAATGTGGTGAAAGGTAAACTGAAATCGAAACGTAATAAATATATACAAGACATCGATTAGTGATATATGTATTGAAATTATCTTGCAAACTAAGTGTGTTTGCGGCTGAATTAAAAGACCAACTCCCCTGATACTGTGAAAGAGGGTTCCTTTAAACGTCTGCACTAAACGGTTTACTAAAATGCGGCTTGTTTGTATGAAGACTTCTTTAAAAACAGGATGAAGACATGTTTCACCTTTATCTCGTCAAAAGTATGTGTCTAGTAATTAATCAAAGAGAATGGTCTTGCACAACCAAATTGAGTTATTTTAGATAACAAGGAATGAAGAATTTAAAAAATAAAATTTCATATGCTGGAACTCTTTTTCTCTCATTGGAAAAGGGTTAGGGTTTGAGTTTGATTTCCTATTATTATTATTATGTACTAACGAGTCACCGCTTATCAAGGTCCAAAGGCCACTCGAGGATAAGGGTTATTGATTGTTTTCAGGAGGACAGTGAGACAACAGCGTAATGATTGATAAAAATGGTTGAGAGAAGTCTGAATTAGATTATTCATGAGGACGGCTCAACAAGAATTTGTTAACATTGGACTTGAAAACGACTATGCTATAGTCAGCTGGGAAGCAGCTCTGTGGTATTGTGTTCCGCAGACGGAACTTTGCTCATGGAAGTTTCGTTTAGTTTTAGATACACAGGAAGAAAGGAACATTATTTACATTGGTTGTAGCTAGACGAGTTTTGTTGGAAGAAAATGAAGACGCAGTTAAATGCGCAAGACAAAGATTAATAATATATGTATTGAAATTATCATTAAAAAAAATATTTTGCAAACTAAGTGTGTTTGCGGCTTAACTAAAAGACCAACTTATCTGATACTGTGCTTATGTCCCATAACAGCATTTACAGAAAAGGGTTTGTTTTAATGTGACATGTGTCCGATGCGAATGACGACTAATTCAAGGAGGACAAGAATTGGGTTTTTTGCCTGCTAAATAGAGTGTCTCATGATTGGCCAATATGCAAGGTGTCTGAGCCAATCAACTGGGCCATTTTAGAAAACAAGGGAGATAATTCCTTAATACAATAGACATGGGTAGATTATCTATTTTAAGAGACAAGGGAGGTAACCTATTAATATACTCCTTTATTTTATTGGAGAAACTGTAGAGAGAAAGTTTTAACAAGACACTGCCGATATTCTGATTTCTGGATTTTCACTTCATGGTACCCAAGTGAAATATGTTTTAGTTGTCCAACGACCCAGTGACATCGCCTCGAACAAAAAACACCCATTCTCACTAAATCTCTCTCAACCAAATGCTCCAGAGAGAGATAGAAAAAGAGAGAAAAAAAGAGAGATAGAAAGAGAGAGAGAGAGAGAGATAAAGAAAGAGAGAATGCTATTTATATAAAACAAACAAATTTCAACGGGTCACCTCAATAAAACACTGACTATTCAACATAAAACACAAACGACTGTAATAAAGTAAAATAAATTCGTATGAATTAGAATGGGACAACTTTGTTCACCGTTTTGATTCTGTTGTCGGCATTCTTGCAGGAGGAACCGCGTAATGGTTGCCAACATCCCTAAGCAAAAGTGGGATTATGGAATCGACTGGATTCGAACCTGGCACATCCAGGTCGTCAGTCCGTGCCGTTATCCACTTAACCACTGTCACCTCCTTAACGACTATAATGGATGGAATAAATACAATTCCTTTTCAATAGAACTAACCTAAAACTAAGTAGTAATAACACTTATGCTTATCAGATCAAGAGGAACAAAGGCACAAACTTTATCTGTGAGGAGGAAAGGGAGGCGGGGGAGGATAAAACAATTTATTTTTATTTTTTTCGTTCTTACAGGTAGTTGCTTCAAAAACACTGAAATTAGGTCAGTCGGTCAGTCAGCTTTCTCTATCTTAATTGTCAGAGAGGGGGGGGGGCAGTCTAAAGAAGAAAGAAAGGGGTCAGCCTGAAGGAAAGATAGAGATAAATTTAAAAAGAAAGATGCTACACTTTTTTTTTTAATTCTTCTTTTTTTGTAATCTACGCAACCAACCGGACAACATGGTCTGATAACACACTTAATTTTTTTCTGTCTTCGGTCAGTGAAGAAAAAAATCCTTCTAGATTGAGGCAATTTTAATTTTTGTTCTAATCCAGAGTGTCCCTTTGGGGGGGGGGGGGGGGTCTGGATTCCCCCCCCCACACATTAAAAACTGACTTCGTGTCTAACTACTCTCAGTGTGTGTAGGGGAGGGATATAAATAAGGTCTGTTATCTCTAATATTAAAAACATTTGTATGTAGCTGTGAGAGTACTCAAGTGCTGACTTTTCTCCATATCCTTTAGTGTGATATGTGACCACTGACCAGTGACCACTGACCACTGAAGTTGATTATCCATTTTTTTCTGTCCATAACTTTCCGTTCGTGACTATTTTTGGATGCAAAAGTTTGCTAACTCAGTTTGAATTATCATTAAACTCTGTAGCATAGTTTTTAAGTTCTAATTTAGCTCAAGGGAGCTTCACACCCAAAGAAAATTTTTATAGTAAATCTCATTGCCTTAGAAAAAGAAAAAGACAAAGAAAAGACAAAATGGCAGTTAAACTTTTTTCCATCTGCGACGTTTAAGTGGGCATAAAAACTTTTTCCCCAAGTAATTCAAAACCCCAAAAAACAAAATTGTTTTAAATAATAAATAAATAAATACAGGTCATGTTAATTTTTCTTCTAATATATATTTCTGCACAGTAAAAATGGTAAATGGAAAAATTGGTCAGAAGTGACAAGATGAGAAACAGAGAAAAATGGTTCTTTGTTGATATCGGGTACAGGGACCTACGAGCCGATTCCGGGTTTTTATTTTTTATCATCATTGTCACGCACACACCATCGTAATCCTAACGAATGCTGAGCATGACAAGATATACACACACCCATAGATTTAACATCATTTTTCCTTTGTCAGGAGTCAGACTTTTTTTGATATTTCACAAACTTCTCCAGTTCTCACAGTTCAGCGGGTCAACTGTTTCCAAATTCCACTGCACGGTCTTGTCTAATCACTAGCTTACAAGTTTTCCATGGCCGGCCAACCTTCCTGCGACTCAAGACATCCATGCTTTTGCAGCAGTTTATCCAGGAGGATGAACACTCCACATGACCATACCAACGTAACTGACTTGGCCTTGCAAATCCAGTGCTTTCATCAAACTCACCGAACTAATATGTTGGGTTTAGTCAGAAAAAAAAAAAAAAAAAAAAAAAAAAAAAAAATCAATATATTTTATACGTAGTATCGAATATGGAACTAAACATGTAATAGATGATTTCTTTTTCTGACTTAATGAAGACTTTTGCCTGAATTTTGTCATTTCATGTGTACATGCTTAGTTTCATTACTTACTAAGTTCACAATGAAGTTTTACTTAAAACATGACTTATCTTTGTTGTTTCAATTGCAATTGCATATTGTTAATACTTTATATTTTATGATTTAGATAAGGTCATAACACTTGCCACAACTTACCAATTCATATATCTTATCTATATAGGTAAGTCAGACTTCCCCCTATTTCATTGACCAGAATAGCTTTCTTAACAAAAGGTAGATAAAACAATCTGTTTTGTTAAACTGCTATGCCAAATACTGGTTCATTTTTAACCAATTTCATCGATTTTAATATTTAATCCTTATTGATTTTTTATTTTGTTATTAGTAATGAATCGAGGAAGGCAGAGGAGTACTTACCCTCATAGTCATATCTACTATGCATGCAACTCATGAAAAAGATAACATTTTTTTCATATACACAATTTCATTGGCTATTAGTCTCTCTCTCCTCTGACCTACATTCGATTCTATAGAGGGGAAAGAAAGGAAAAAAATACAGGCGTGGTTTATGTATTTAATAGAGTCTAGATTTTGTACTTTCTGCCATGAGTTAAGCGGTTAGCGCGTCACATTTAGAGGCAGAGGCTGTCAGTTCAAACCTTGCCCGGGACATAATTATTCTTACTCTGATTTTATTAAAAAAAAAATGAACTTACATATTTCAGATTACAAAATTAAGCAGATTAATTGCGAGCGAGCGAGAGAGAGAGAGAGAGAGAGAGAGAGAGAGAGATAGAGATAGAGAGAGAGGGGGGGGGGAGGAAAATAGAGAAAGTGGCAAATAGAGAGGAAGAGAAAGAGGAATAGAGGGAGAGAGAGGGGGAGAGTTTTGGGGGTTTTTTACACACGTCTATGGGAGGCTGGCGCAAGAACAAGACCCTGGGCTCCCTGCTGTGCAGCACTACAGACGTCACAGCCTGCTGTATACATGGCAATGTAGCGTTTCATTCATTACATAAACTCTGGAGCCGACGAACCAAGATCCCGTTGAAGACTAGACTCCGTCTCTATAACGCGTACTGCGTGTCCATTATGCTCTACAATAGCAACAGCTGGGCAATAACAAAAGCCATGCTTGACAAGCTGGATGCGTGCCACTGCAGACACCTCCGTTCCATCACAGGTCACTGCTGACCGAAAAAACTTATCAGCAACAAGGCACTATATGAGCTGTGTAATGAAAAACCCCTCTCCACAAAGGTCGCTGAACAAAGATGGTCTATGTTAGGTCATGTCCTACGAATGGACCCTGACACTCCCGCACAGAAGGCACTAGACTTTGTCATTACTGGCTCGCAAGCCTACCAACCGCGACTAGGACGGCACTGCACAAATCTGCTGGGCACACTACGTGCTCACCTCAAGCATGCGGGACTAGGACCACTACGTACAGCGAAACAATTTCATTGCCTACGACAACTTACGCATGACAAGACCAGATGGCCTGGGATTAGCATGGAGGACTGATTGCAGCTACGGGATGTCATTTGACTACCGTAGCCGCAGAATACAGTTTTAATTAGAGTTGGGCGGTTTTGAAATTTTGGTTTCGGTATCGGTTTTTTTCCCTTAAAACCTCGGTTTACGGTTCGGTTTTTCGGTTTTTTTGAAAAAAAATTTTTTACTATGGAAGCTATTCATTCTCTTGTGTGATGATTAGTTATTATTCATGTTTAGTTGAATTATGCCACTGTTTCGATAATTTTTTGACTGAATCATTCTCCATGATATGAATCATATAAGTTTTAAGGTGTTGACTGTTGTAATCAAAGTTCTGATACCTTTTTAACAGTTAACTCGTTAAAACAGTGACCAAAGATTCATGAAAGATTTCTGAAGAATAAAACTGAGTTTGAATATACATTCTATCTAATTCTTTAACCCATCAGAAGCTAAAATATAACTCAGAAATGCAAGAAATTAAAAAACGAAAATTTATTTAAACAAACAAAATAATTTTACAAATAAAATTAAGCAAAAATGATGATGAAAATGAAATATTGTCAAAATTATTTGACAGATAAAAATTTTAATTTTTTAATAGGTGAAAATGTTTGCAAGACGTTGTGTCTTGTCGCGTAAAATAAACACACCATATACTTCTCGAATTGCTGGTGTTGACTGTTGGGATGTCTGTCATTTTGTGTGCTCGAAGTTCTGTCAACTGGTGCGTGTTGGGGTTAATATTTGTTTTTAAGACAGGGTAATAAAACTTTATAGACATGCGTAAAAGACTAGTAGTACACCCGAAAACCGCGCCAAGGGAAAAGGAAGGATGGTTTAAAAAAAGTAGAGATTATTAATTCACCTAAAGTCATTTTTTAAGCTTTAAGGTAATTTTAGTCATAGAATTCATGACTTGGATTAAAGCTTAATAATTAAACTTTCGAATAAATTGTCAACTCTAAATAAATACCATATTAACAATTTAGTAAAATATAAATCGTTGCATAGTCTACTTTTTGAATGACCCATTTTTGGGAGAGAAAACGGTATAGTTGAGAGATAGTTCTCTAGAAATTACAATTTATGTATGAAGTGGCTTTTCAAAAGTAAACAATGAAATGCCTAATGTTTAAAATAATTTTAAAAATCCGAATAAAGTGACACTAGCATTGGCAACTACTTTTTTTCTTTTTAAATGTTTATACTTACTCACTACTTTTCGTTTATTTACTTTTACAAGTATTTTTTTTAAATTTCATTAAAATAAATAAAAAATAAGTTATTAAACTTATTTTTTTAGATAACTCTGAAACAAACAAATAATTATTTTACAATTTTGAGTTGAATCAAATAGATTTTCGACATCATACGGAACGCGTTTGATTTTTTCTTTTTCATTTGAAAATAGTTTATGCTAAAAATACGATGTCATGTTGTCTGTCGTATTTCTCTTTTTTTTTATTTGAAAATTCAAAATGTTAATGATAAACAAACTGTAAACAAAGATTTCTTCCTACAAGTAGCAATACACATGAAAAAATTTAAATTGCTTAAAATATCTCAATAATGGCATATATAGAAAGAGCTTGATGATCTAAGAAAGAATCTTTTTAAATTTTTTAAATCTGACTAAAAATAAGGAAGTTATGACTATTTTTGTGCCTCACACAATTGGATATTTTCCCCTCTTTAAGACCATATGCGTTTCGTCACATTTTTTACACTAATTTTTCAGTAAAAATGTTATATCTTTGTTAAAACACAAGATTAAGCAATGAAATTTACCATATAAGTGTATTTTCGTACAAGGAATCAGAATATGCCACTGAAAATCTCCAGAAATTAATGGTTTCCAAGTAATCTGCACTAAGTGCACATAAATATGCTGCAATACCTTAAAAATACCATGAATCCATTAAAAGAAAGAAGTTAGAAAACTCAAAGTTGAATTGTAATACATTTTATGTACAAGAAACTAAAATCTAATACTAGGACTGTTTAAAAATGAATATATTGCAAGATTTCTTTAGCATTATTGTAGATTTACACCTTCTGCTAACTCACCCCCTTACCTCCCCAAAATATGAGATTCTACTTTTTTTATTCAGGCAATTACATGTTAACACCCTGAAAAACTTGGCAGAAAGAAAGAAACAAAAACAATTATTTTAGAATTTAAAGTGGGGATCAGTTTCACATAAAATAATCCCCCATTTCAAGGTCATTCTAGCGTTTTAGGACAGTTAATTATTTTTTCTATGGGAGATAAATCCTGTGCGTTTTTTTTGTTTTTTTCTTTCTTTTTTTTTAGACGATTATAAGGGTTTTTGTGGGAGGAGGGGGGCTTACCACTTGAACTTCAGGTTAGTGGTAGGGCTAGGGGCAATTAAGTGTGAACACCCTGAAAACTTAGCAGAAAGAAAAAAAAACAATTCATTTAGAATTTCGAGTGGGGGATTAGTTTCACATATATTTAATGCAGAATAATTCACCATTTCCGGGCCATTTAGGGCATTAATCAATTTTTTTCTATGGCAAATAAATCCTGTGCGTTTTTTTTTATGGGCGTCTGCTTTTTTTTTTATTTTTAGACGATTATGTGTGGTTTTAATGGCCTTTTTTTGTAGGATTAGGGCTTCCTACTCGGACTTAGGGTTAGTGATAAGGTTAAGGAAGGGGTTTTGTTTTGGATGGAGGTTGCCATTCGGACTTAGTGTTAGGGTTAAGGGAGTTTTTTAGGAGTGGCTTGCCACACATATTTAAGGTTAATGGTACGATACGTTCAAGATGGCATTTTTAGGAGGTGGGCTTGTTAGTCGTACCTAGAGTTAATGGTAGAGTAATTATTTATTTTATAAATTTCACTAAAAGGCAAAAATGGCCGGGAAATCGGAGATCATTTTACATTAAATTTATATGCGAAACTGATCCCCCACTCTAAATTCTAAACTATTTTTTGTTGTTTTGTTTTTTCTTTTTTTCGCCAAGACTTTAAGACGTAATCGCCTAAAAAAGTAGAATCTTAATTTTTTTTTAAATTGGCGACTAGAAATTCATTACTACTAGAAGTTCGAAAGTTGAGTGAAAACCAGTATTTTTTTATATATTTTTTATAAAAGAACCAAATAGGATTAACTTTTTTAAGCACAAAAAGTATTTTATCTTACTTTTAAAGAAGTTTATAAACGAATTTTACAAGACGCTGCTGCTGATTGATTGTTATATCAGCAATACTAGCTGCCATTGTTGACTTTCGCTCAAAAAAAGGACAATATTTTTTAGGATAAGATAATTTAAAATTACTATTACCGAAAGACAAAACAACGTACAATTATAATTTTAATGCATAAAAAAAGATGAAAGAATTATTTATTTACTAGTTGGGTACGAAAAATGTAACAACATTTTCTATATTCATATTTTAAAATGTTTAAAATTCGTTCTAGAATGAAAATAAACAAAAATCGCCTCGTGTTTATAGCAGTAATTGCAGTAATATATTTGTTCAATCTGTCCTCTTACTAATATAACATTTTTTGGTAATATTCAATTTTATTCAAATCGGAAAATCTTTTCAACCGTGTTTCCTTGTATATGGTGGCTTACTGTAGTACAAAACACAATACCGAACGGTTACGGTTAAAAAAAATAAAAACCGATTCGGTATTCGGTATGGAGACGAAACCGAAAAACCGCGGTTTTTCGGTAAAACCGCCCATCTCTAGTTTTAATAAAAAAAAAAAAAAATAAATATCATTTTTCTTCTGTAATCTACTTAAATTACAGTAATTAGAACCCTGAGCAACACCGGGTAGCCCTGCTAGTTTCATATATAGACCAGTTAGCTACTATCAAACGTGTTTGAGAATCATTTTAACCTGACATTTTAGTCGCCTGAAATAAATATTTGCTTATTTTGTTTGTGTAAGGATTTTGCGACCGACCTATCAACCTGTACGGTGATTTTAAAGCCTGGAGCATTTCAGAGATTTCCTTCTCTGGTGGACAGAGAATGGAGAAGACGTAAAGAGACAGAGTTGCAGAGAGAGCGCGTACCACCTCGGTTGCCGAACTGAACCAAGAACGTCCATGCCCTTTCTGTTAACTGGTGCTTATCAAAGATTAAGCTTAATTACCTGTGCCTAATCTCAAAAGCTGACTGGCCCGAGATTTATGGCAGAACAAAATACTCATTCAGTTAAACACTAGTTGCTATACAGCCCCTGTGCAAAGTAGATCTGCACACATTCAAAGTCTTCAACATGTACTGCCTCCACCGCTTCCGACACATCTGTCTCCAACCAAATCCCAAATCTCACCATCCTTGCAAGACACAAAACCATCGGCATCACTTAGATTTTTCTGAAAAGGAGACTTCACTGGTTTGAACACATTCTCAGATGCCTTGATAAGAAGGATGCAACTCTGTAGCGATGCGACAGGGGCTGAAGCTTGGCAGACAGCGCGGGACCTATTAGAGACTTTTTTTTGCACTCTGCAGGCTTCTTTATTTTCACGACATGAAAATATTTAAAGAAATGTATAAACTTTATTTTTGTACTTACGTGTTAGCTGAAAATAAGATTGTACAGAAAAAATTATGCAAATTCATCCAGTATTAAATTATAAGAAAAGGTATTTTTTTTACTATCTTACCCGGCGCAGTTTACCCCCTAAAAAAGGTCAAATTCTACTTTTTTTGTGCAAATACATTTAAATAGCCTAAAAAAATATCTGCGCCGAGTAAGATAGTAAAAAAAATACCATAGAAAAAGAAAAAAAAACGATCTTACGTATCTGTAGACATTAAAACTTACTTATTAAGCAAGGGAGATAACTCAAATTTTGTTTTCGGGAAAACTCAAAATGGCAACCGACAGATAAAATTGTTTTTTTATTTTTAATGTAATAAATACTGTAGAATTTGCATCATTTTTGGTGTACAGTCTTCTTTTCAGCTACCACGTAAGTACATAACAAAGTTTATACATTTCTTTAAGAGAGGCCTAACATGTCGTGAAAGTAAAGAAGCACCGCACTCTGCCCACATTAAAAACCTTTTCATCATATCAACAATAGAGCAACAGATATCTTATATATTTGTTAGGTTACATGAAATCTACATCTTAAGCTTTACTAATTTGCATACTGATTTCAAAAACAACATTTCATTAATTAACTATTCTTTCTCAATTTTTTTTTTTTTTAATTCAGTGGTTGTTTTGATATAAATAAAACACTTCCTTTTAGGAATCCTGTTTTACTTCCTGCATAAATGCTCACAATTTTTGTTCAAAATATAATTTCCACGTGTGCTTACTGCAAATAGCAAATACGCAACATGTATTAACATATTGGCATTTCAAACATGGGTAGCAACTTAAAATGAAATTTTTTTAATTTAGATTACCCCCTCTCCCCATAAAAAATATTCATCAAATACAGCCGCATTAGCTTTATTACAATAATATTTATACAAATTCTTTTTAATAGAGATATAAATGCTGGCTTTTAACATTAATTATTTTTTATATTTGTTGTAGACCCGTGCTAGGGGTCACAAAGAAATAAACCACAAATAGTGACAGGGTTAAAATATAACAATGTATTTATCATAAAGCAATATAGAACACCACTAGTGTGGTAGGAGATGAACGGGTTCATAACATGCGGTAAAACATGGTATGAAAGTCTCTCTTGAGTCTCTGCAACCAGTGGTATTTATTATACCTGGTTGATACCATCAGGGTGATTTGTACCCCACAACAATATTTAAGAGATTAGACAAGCTTCAAACATAATTTTGTGAAAACTTATGATTGCTTAAAAAGAAAAAGAATTGAATTTGTTACAAAATAATAATATTCCTGGGCAACGTCAGGTCGGGCCAGCTAGTTTTAAATATTTATTTTTATTAATGTTGAATTATTCATTTGAGAAAATCATAACTACATTTGTAACAGGCAATATTCTTCTTGGGATTATTTTTATTCAATCATATGAACTAGTACTAATCTACTCATAACTTATTCACTATATTGACTTGAATTATTGTTTTCAGCCAATGAGCATCCTGGATTTCATTTGTCCCCATTTTGTTGTCTGCTAAAAGAATCACGTTTCTTTCTTCGTTTAGACCCCCGACCAAGAATTGTGGATGAGCATGTATGTTTGTGATATTTATTGACTGTCCCTTCTCTTGATACCACCCGGTACCAGTGGTAATGAGCATAGGTTCCACAGTTGATGTTGACATTAGCGGACATTTATTTTTTGTGCGGAGAGAGGGGGGGGGGGTATTACAACACGTTCGGTTAGAGAAAAAATATGTGAATGTGCCGGTTGCGCCTGTTTGTTCAACATACTTTACAAACGTTTGAGGCAGGTTTTTAATTGTACACATGAACACACGTATGAGTTAGATTTAAAGGATAATCTGCCAGAATGTAGAGGTAACGCAATATGGAAATAGGAGAAAAATTTAAAAAAAGACTAATTTGAACAGAAAGAAATCGACACACGGTCATGGTTTGATTCAATATTATCAAATCATGACCCTGTGTTAATTTCTTTTTTATTCATATATGCCCGATTGCAGCACAAAGACAGATCAATGATTAGATGGATCTACGATGTGAAATCGGACCAAACCCAACACTTAGGTCGGAGGATCTGCTGAAAGCATTGCATTTGCCCAGCATAAAGGTTATCCTACGGACGAATCAGTTACACTGGTATGGACACGTAAAAAGTTCATCCTTCTGGATAAATCGCTGCAGAAGCATAGATGTCTTGAATCGCAGGAAGGTTGCCTGGCCAAGGAGAACTTGAAAGCAAGTGATTATTAGACAAGACCGTACAGAGTGGAATTTGGAGACAGTTGACTCGCTGAACTGTGAGAACTGGCGAGCGAACTTATGAAATATTAAAAAACGTCAGACGTCCGGACACGGGAAAAGTGATGTTAAATGAATAAAAGATTAGTTGTTTTTTTGTTGTTTTCTTTTCCTCCCCCTCATTTTCTTGTGTTTCTTACTTAACGAAGAACTTTGCTGAATTCTGTCATTTTATGAGTGCACATTTAGTTTCAGCCCTTAAAAAGTTCAATCAAGTTTTTCTTTCCAAGAACTTTTTATCTGTGGAAACAATATCACAGGAGTGCTTCCCTGCTGACTAAAACATGACTAATCTCTTCATCGTTTCAACCGTATATTGTTCGTATATTATATTTAATGATTTACAGTTAAGCTTAGATAAGGTCTTAACACAACCATTTTTTAGCAATATATCAAATATATATATATATATATATATATATATATATAACAAGAGAAATAAAAAAATGTAAGAATGACAAATCTATTTCATCTTCAGTTGTTCAAAACAAGATGTATTCAACAAAAGCATGTTTACTTTTTCTTTCCTTAAGCCAGGCTTTTCAAAGAATGGTATCTTATCAGAGGAATTACATAGATAGATAAGTTAGCTGGGAATAGTCAAAAATCATAATTTGAAAAATTTGATAAAGTTATAAAAAGTAGATGTGAATGCGTGAGAAGGTTGTCAAAATGCAAAAGAAGTCCCATTAAAAAAATGTCCAGTAAAGAAAATATTAAGAGTGGAGAAACAAAAATTCACCATTAAAAGGGTTTGTAGAGACTGCACCAATAGGGTCAAATACTGTAAATCCAGGAGGAAATCAATCCAACAGAATTAAATGTAGTTTTGCCGTAGGAGGACTGAAATGTCGGCTTATATCAAACTTGTTTTAACCTAAGGTCTATATATATATATATATATATATTATAAAATTGAAAATAGAAGCCTTTATCAATGCAAGATTATTTTTATTTTTTTATTTTTTACTTTAATCTTATTAATTTCGGAATAATATTTCATCATCAGAGTTGACCAGTATTGTGCCTTTTTTTTTTAAATGACACAATACTGGTCAACTCTGATGATGGAATATTATTCCGAAATTAATAAGATTAAAGTAAAAAAAAAATTAATTAATCTTGCATTGATAAAGGCTTCTATTTTCAATTTTATAATACTGACCCAGCAATGCTTTGAAATGAACGACCCATTATCATATATATATATATATATATATATATATATATTAGGCCATAGGTTAAAACAATTCTTAAACAAGTTTGAGATAAGACATTTTATTCCTCTGTGAAATAAATATTGCCTTATTTTATTTAGGGGATTTTGCAACTAACGTATCAACCTATTTGTTGATTTAAAGTCCTGATAAGTTAAAATTTATATAATGAACCACGCAAAAGGCTGCCACATTGGGCAAGCAAATTTTATAGTGTTAAAACGATGACTATCTAAACAAACCCTTGCCAAAATACGTGGGAAACGATCGCTCCCAGTTGGACAAGAAGTCTTTTCCAGAGATTACGGGATAAACATCACCAACATAAGTATTTTGTGCACAGAGTTCAAGTTAGAATCAGGAGTCGCCATTTTCGGCAGGATTCAGAGTTGATTTTTTTTTCTTTTTAAACTAACTTCAGAGCTGGGATGTTTTTGTTAGACAAACTTGTCTCCACTAATTCAGATTAATCATCATATTAGTAATTCTTTGATTTACTTACATAATAGATTAAATCTGGATTAACAATTGGTTGATTAAAAGAGACTAATCCGTCCGGAAGAGACACCAGAAACGACCGATTGCGTCAGAGTAAAAAAGTGCAAGCAAATATGGAGATGTTAAGCAGATTAATCTATATTCCTTCTGGTCGTCTGCATTTATTGATTAGTTAAACGACAAACTTTATTAAAATGTTCAAGTTTTGAAATTAATAAATTGTTATGGCAGGTAAATTGACAGAACAATTAATAACTAAAGTTAATCTGCGGACAGGTTCGAGAGTGTGCAGCATCCACAGGTGCCGTTGTGATCAGTCTATGGTTACGCGACTCCCCTGGGGGTCGCGACCCCCACTTTGAAGACCTCTGCTCTAGACAACGATAGACCCTAGAAATCGCTGTCTTCGATCCTCAAACAAGTTGGCCTCAACAGAAAGAAATGGCAGACGGCCTGACGGTGTTTCCCTTCTCAGACGGCAAGTTGCTAATATGAGAAGCGACTTGTGTCAACAGTTTTACACTCTCATCAGTAATGGAATGGGTGACAAACCCTGGACATGTAACAGTGTCAACCGATCTTCAGAGAGACGAGTGGAGTGATTGGCCCTGCAGTATGGGACTTCCTCAACCGCCTTGGTCTATTAATGATGTGCCACACCCATAGACCATCGTAAATTTACTTGGCTCTACGAGCACCACTCCGTCACCATTATTCGAGGGAACGCCTTGAATCTGTTTTCGGTCGATGAAACTTCCTGATGTTCTGAATATAGGTTTTCTAAATTTGGTGGTTGAAAGATTTTCGTAAACTTTTAAAGTTAAATCTAATATTCATATTTTGTCAAATGTTGAACTTATGTATTAGGTGGATTAAATTTATATTAGGGGTGGGACGTAATGGGTGAAAATTTCAGATTCATATTAGGGGTGGGACGTAATGGGTGAAAATTTCAGATTCATGCGAGTAGTATTTTTGTGTTCATTTATACATAAATAACACTAAACAATCAAACATTCTGAAAATTTTGCAAAATTCAGAACGTGCAGGCCACTAGTTTTTGGCTATTTTACATTCATGAAAACCCTTTCACAGCCTGAAGATGGTCCAAAATTAAAGTACTATATCAGATTTAACCATCTATATCCATTCATAGCTTTTGAGGATGTTTTAGGACCTGCAATGTCGCATGACACCACTTTTTCACCGAAAAATGATGGATTTTGAGTCCCGTGGAGCCCTGACAGCTATTTTTGGCCTGCACCTTCTAAACTTTGCAAAATTTTCACAATGTTTGATTGTTTAGTATCATTTATGTATAAATGAACACAAAAAAATACTACTCGCATGAATCTGAAATTTTCACCCATTACGTCCCACCCCTATTTATATGCAATCTTTTTGTAGTGTCTGTACAAAGCAATCTTTTTGTTTTTATATTCAAAGCAATTTTGATTACTGTACTCTTCAGGTGGCAACACTAAGACCCTCAAACAGTGAGTTCAAAACATGGGCAATGAGCAACACATGAACATAAAGGAATCAGCGAACATTTTAGGAGTGCTGTGGAGTCAGTCGACCAAACATTCGCCTTTGACCCATAACTTTTTAAAAGGTTCAACGGCAATATAAGTTTTTTTCTTCTGTTATACTAGTGGTACCTACCCAATGTTGCCTGGGACTCATCAATGTCATTTTAGTATAAAAATTTTCGTTGAACATTTTTAAAGTGATACAGAAAAAGAATAAAGTCTAAGTTTGTAATTTAAGAGAAAGGAAATAAGTCATATTTTAGGCTGCGAAGATTTATCTCCGTTACATTATTCGAATTATTGTTACAATGGCGGCAATTCAAAACATTCTAACCAGAATAATTCTTTTTTTTTTTTTTTTTTTTTTTTTTTTTTTTTTTTTTTTTTTTTTTAAGTGTTGTGACCCTGTTAGGGGCCGAAATAAAGACACATAAACACGGGGTTACAGGAACAAAGATATATTATTGAAGATAAAGAATATATATACAAGAAGTGGTATTCTGGACTGCCAGTATAGAACTGGGGTGGAAGAAGTCAGTGAGTTGGAATGCTTCTCGCATTTTATTATGGATGGACGAGTCCATTTGTTCTTCGTACAGGTACGGCACCATAACATAAAGAAACTGAACCGAAAGACATTTTGGAATTCTAAAGAACATGTTTGAAGGAAAAAAAGGACAAATTGGCTAGACTGAATCAAATAATTTGTCAGATGCGATGCTATTTAAGTCTAAATTCAAAAATGTGACAAGACACTTTTAAATATTAGATTAGAAAAAGATACATATATATGACTTTTGCTTGCATTCGGGCAGAATTTTGCCCTGTGTTTCTTCCCCCTACAACTTTTATTTTATTTTTTCAAATTTTAAATCTTGGCCTTTGCCAACTTATCTATCCCATGCGACTTCCTCTGATAAGATTTTGATCTTTGAAAAGCCTGGCTTAAGGAAAATTTAACTTGAATAAATTGCCTTTTTTGCGGAATATACCTTGCTCTGAGCAATTGAATTGAATTATGATTTGACTTTTACTTCTCTAATTCCTTTCCATTCTTCTTCATTATATATATATATATATATATATATATATATATAAAATAATTTTTTAACTTTTCAGTTCGAGACGTTTTTTTTTAACTTCATCGATTGAAATATTATTTCATATGAATATTAGTGTCAACACGTAAATTTCAACTTGTGATTATTTTGATAAAATTTAGATTACTTAAAGTTAGGTTACTATTTTCAGTGACGAGCCATTTATTTTTTAATGTTAGCGTTTTTTAAACTTAATGTGCACGATATGGTGTGTCTCACGGCAGATAAAAATAGTCCCATCTTAAAGAAAAAAGGGTCACTCGTCAATATGGTGTGCTTAATATTGGGTTTTATGTTGTCTTTCACAAAAAGAAATCCAAGTTGAAAACTTTAGTGAATGAAATTTTCACCCTATTATCAAATTGTTTCCATCTGTTTTTACATGGTCCAAATCTGAGATTTTTTTTTTATTGTTTTACTATTAAAAGAGAAATCTAGCTTGCTCTCTACCGTGCATCATATTAAGATTCAATGTATTAGCTGTTGAAATAAATCTTATATGAACAGTCAAAGTTGAACTTACTGTTATTTTTGTACGTTTTTTCGGGAGGTATTGGAAGTTTGTCAAATGTTTAGGCTGGCTTGATCTAATAATTATTGCTTCCATTATGATTAATTAATATTTTTTTTTATGATGGGCCAGCCGGGGGGGGGGGGGGGTTACTCGAGGATAAAAGTTAAAAAGATTGTCAGTTAGACGACGATCGCCACAAGAAGATTCGAAACAGTGGATGGGACAGGCAGAAGATTTACTACAAGATGACATTACATTTGCAAGGATTTTCCACTTGTTCAAAGCCTGCATTTTTAGTTATACACTGTGAAATTTAGCTTCTGGACGATAGCACACAAGACGTCAAATTTTCGAATTTCCAACAAACATTTAGAACGGCCATAATTTAGTGGCTTGTTGTTCTACAAAACTATATTTGGTATCAATTGTTTATGTTTTGCTAAGATCTATGAGTCCAAATTAAAAGTTTGTAGATATAATGAAAGCAAAATAAAAAGTTAAAATTAAAAAAACAAATAAAAAGATACAGAATGCAAAATGCCCCAAATCAAGAATGAAATTTTTCATTACAAAATGGAGATTTTCTTTTTAAAGAAGAGCTCCAGAAAAAAGGTAGGCGGGCCGACAGGCGAACCAACAGGCGGGCCGACAAGCAAAAGTTAGTATTCTTACTTGGCAGTTTTCCAACTATAAGTATAATGAATTTTAAATCCAACAGTTTTCAACCATCTTAATCCAATTTTTCATCGTGTAAAAAAAAAAAAAAAAAAAAAATGACGTCTGCTGCCAGAATTACACTTATGGCAATTTTTGATGTATTATTAAGTAAACGTTTAATGTGATTACCATTTTATTTATTATTATTGCAATTAGTACTATTTTCATTTTTCTCGTTATGTTCTAATATCAGGGGAGAAGGGGGGGGGGGGGCATTTTTCGGTACAAAACAAATCTAAATAGCTAACAGAACAGCAGTCATCTACATAAGAATTGTGTAAGATCTTTAAACTTACGTTTATCACGAGTCTCATCAAAATCTATCATCTAACATTCAAAATTCTTTCTTCACATTCATTCTAATTCTTTACCAGCCGCCTAAAAGATTGAGCGAAAACAGATTCCTTATCTAATACATAAAATAAAGTCAGTCTCTTTATCGTTTCTTTGTCACCGATAACTTTCTTCCTACAAAATCAACATTTGATTCTGGTCCGTCAGTCTTCCTTGCGGACCGTTATAGCATGTTTTTAAGAAGAATAAAAGTTAATTCGATTTTATTCCTTCTAGAAAATACTTTGACCAGATCGGAATTATTTACAAGTATCTGTTAACATTGGACTTTTTAAAAAGGGGATGTAATACTGTATTCATTGATAGAGTTTCTTCTTTGATTGGAACAAAAAAAAAAAATATTGTATAAAATTTTTTTTTTTTTTAAAGGAAGAAAAGCGAAACAAATTGCAACACTGGGTAGATACAGCTAGTTTTTTTTACATAGAAAAGGTGTTGTGATTTAATTCATATAAATAACAATTCTCTGCAGAAAAGACTTTGCTAGTCTTTCGCTGCTATATCGTTATTTTCATGCTAGGTCCTCTCCTGGGTTTCCCCATCCCGTAAAACCTTCACAGCAAGTACTCGTCTAGTTACCACCATTACAAAGAACCTTCCTTTCTTCCTGTGTACCTAGAAATAAACGAAACTCCAATGAATAGAACTTATTTTCAAGAACTTCTTATCTGTGGAAACAATACCACAGGAGTGCTTCCCTGCTGACTAAAACAGTCATTTTCAAGTCCAATGACAACAGATACTTGTTGAAACGTCTTAAGTAATCAAATGCCGCCACTTTCACCCATTGTTTCCAATCCTCTCATAGTATTGTTCTACATCCAATCGACAATCTCATTAACCTTTATCTTCGAATGGGCGTTGAACCTTTGATAAGCGGTGACTCATTAGTATATAAAGAAAAAATTTTTTAAAAAGCAACAATTGACTGAATTCTGGGAAATTTTTTTTTTTATATCAAGAAAAAAATTGAATGCAATAATCAGGGATGAGTAGTCAAAACAAAAATAGATCCTGTTTGCACACTTCAAACATCTATGACTATCCCTCTACTCATTCATCGCAACCCAACAATAAAGATGTATCATTGTCATACACAAGCGTTTGTTGTCTTTCTTTTAAGCACAGCAGTAATATACTACGGTAGGTCTCCATAAGAAAACGGATAAATTGCACACAACTATCCTGTAACTCTTATGATAGTAAAAACAATTTGTCGCTTGTCGATACTAAGTAAACAAAGACATCAGTCCAATGACATTCACGCTTACTTTAAAATACTTAATTTAGTATTGTCATATAATGGGGGCTGTCGGGCCTTCTCCCAGTGGCAGAATCATAGGAAGTAATGTCAGAGCCGGAAGAGCAGTGAAGTAGTCGTCATCTCTCTATCTCTATCTATCTATATATCTCTATCTATCTATATATCTCTATCTATCTATATATCTCTATCTATCTATCTCTCTCACACACACACACTGCTGTATTTTGACCTGGGTGAACGTGTTCTCAACGGTCAATGAACACGTCACACTCCCCATTCCTGAGTATTTTAGAGAATCACAGTTCACTATCATTTTCCTGAAATACTAATAAACATGTGAACCGACAAAAGATGTTGTTGTCTCTTGAAAGCTTTTATTTCAGGTCGACAAGCGTGCGGTTCTAATCCAACTCTAAGATGGCTGGTTGGAAGAATCAAATCATTACTCGACGATCAGACAAGAGTCACGTCAAGACATGGAAGTCAAAAATGCACTTGGCGACCCTTCACCTATGCTACAGTATCGCGACTTCCGGTTGGTGTAATAGTCAAGTAAGTGGAAATTTGTTATGAATTTATTTAGATAAAAAAATTGATAAGCGAAGGGATCTACTGAGTGATGATCTCTTCTGTTTCTTACAGAAGAGACGTTGCTAGTTTCCATCATTATTTCCATGGAAGGTGCTCGACTGAGCTCCAATCTCTGGTTCCTCCCTCCTTCACAGCAAAAACTCATCTTTCTACCACAACGGAAAAAAAGTTTCATTTCTTCCTGTGTGCCTAGTGTCAGGCGGAAGTTCCATAAACAGAGCTTCGTAGCAAAGGTTCCCCCGTCTGTGAAAAACATTACCTTGGGACTGCTTCCCTGCAGATTATAACATGGTTGTCTTCAAAACCAATCACAACAGATTCCTGTCATGAACCGTCCCCACAAGTATTCGAGCTTGGTCTTGACAATCATTCCATCAAATTTACTGTTATCCTTAAGTAGTTTTTGGCCTCAATATGTGATGACCATTTTCTTTTACTTTAAAAAGGGAGAAAAGTGTTTGACACACCCCGTAACATCCAGGATGGTCGTCTTCAAATCCAATGTCAACATTCGAACTTGATTCTGACAATCATTCCATCGCATTAATCCTTATCCTCGAGTGGCTTTTAGGTCTTGATAGATGATGACCATTTTTTAATAAATACATTTTTTTTTAAATTAAAAAAAAAAAAAAATTCCGGACGATTAAAATTGCTTTCTGTGACAATGATGAAACATTTTTACCACTACAAATTATTGAGAAATTTTAATCAGGACCGACTCAAACCACCGCCTGTGGGTCGTGGCGACTGACATTAAAAACCCATCAGCATCCCTGAGAATGCGTCGTTTCATTCAGTCAACTAACTGTTACGAAACGTGTCCGAATGTAACCAGATTCACATTAATGACACGCAAAGCAATAACATTTTTTTTCTTTTAAGAAACAAATACAACTTTTCAAAGAAAAATTATGGACGGTATCGCCTTTCTCGTTTCAAATGCAGGAGATAGATTTACAGAAGGAAAATATACTAATGTCACCGTCTTGGTAATCGGATAAGAATATTAGAGACGGGGTAATTCCAGTGTCAGCCCAGTTTTAATTTTGACACATGGTCAATGACAGACTTGTTCATTTGATATGGGGGAGGGGAACACAAAGACTAACAAATAACTACAGATCAAAAACCTGCATTCTTAGACCTGACACTAAACACTTTAACAAATCTTGTTATCAAGTGAGGCAGACTTCCACATAACAATTGCCTTTTCTTTTTGTTCATCACTTTAAATAGAATGTCCAAGTCCAGACTTATGAATGGAGCAAAGGTATTCAGGTTATTTTCAATTCTTTTGTTTGTGAGACGTCGTCAGTGTTGGCCTGTCAGAGAAGTGATTTTCAACCAATGTGCCACAAAACTATTTTTAAGTTATTAAACAAATTTTTTTTTTTAAAGAAATCCCCAAAACAAGATCCGTACACATTAAAAATAAATTCTCTCTAAACTGATTTGTGCCAGACATGCAGCAACAGCTCTCCTCTAAAGTCTGACCAACAGCTCTCCCCTAAAGTCTGACCAACGGCTCTCCCCTAAAGTCTGACCAACGGCTCTCCCCTAAAGTCTGACCAACGGCTCTCCCCTAAAGTCTGACCAACGGCTCTCCCCTAAAGTCTGACCAACGGCTCTCCCCTAAAGTCTGACCCTTCCTTACCGTACTAATAGCAGTGGTAACATGGTAATGTCAGAGATACTCGACTAATAAGGCTCTGGTGAATATCCAGGATGAGTCGATTGAATTTAGTAGTTTGTGCTCAACTGTCTGACCAGTTGAGCTACAAATTATAAAAAAGTGAAAAGAACACAAGAAAGCAGAAAAAAAGAAAAAGAAAACGTCTCATTATAGAAATAGACTGAAGTCGGACTCAATTCTCCTTTATATTTGAAATAGATTCATCTGGCATTTGTTTTTGTTTTCTTACTCAACTTTTGTGCGATGGGACAGATATATATATATATATATATGAAAAAGGAAAAACCACCAAGAGTTATTTTTTTATATATATATTTATGTATGTGTGTGTGTGTGTGGGGGGGGTTAAAACTAAGACCGAAAACAGGACTTTAAGATGTTCAGTATGATCGTCTACCAATAGCATATGAGTTACATATCGCAGATTGCTTATGTGATAAAGCTAAGTCATAATAAATCTATGTAGTATGCTGTTGCTGCTTCTATTGTTCTTATTTACTTGTTTCCCCACAAGGGCAGAGTTAGACACAAGGTCGGTTTTAAATGTGCGGAAAATCCAGCTCCCCAAAACGAAGCACTTTGGATTGGAACAAATATAAACATTGTTTCACGGTCGAGAAGATTTGGTTTGGTTTAGTTTGGTTGTTTTGTTTTTCGACATATCATCCCTTTTTGGATTATTTAATGCCAAATCCAGTCATTTTGTTAAAAGTTTTTATGCTTCAAGTTCTTTATATCTTCAAATATTTATTCATGGTGTTTGATTTGGTTGTTTTGTTTTACGGCATATCAACCCTTTTCGGGTTATTTAATGCCAAATCCAGTCATTTTGTTAAAAGTTTTTATGCTTCAAGTTCTTTATATCTTCAAATATTTATTCATGGTGTTTGATTTGGTTGTTTTGTTTTACGGCATATCAACCCTTTTCGGGTTATTTAATGCCAAATCCAGTCATTTTGTTAAAAGTTTTTATGCTTCAAGTTCTTTATATCTTCAAATATTTATTCATGGTGTTTGATTTGGTTGTTTTGTTTTACGGCATATCAACCCTTTTCGGGTTATTTAATGCCCAATCCGGTCATTTTGGTCAAAGTTTTTATGCTTCAAGTTCTTTATATCTCCAAATATTTATTCATGGTGTTGAAAAATGTTATTTTTGTTTTTAGCTTTGCAGAACATGATTGAGTTTTGCAAAGGGAAAGGAAAAAAACAATAGCATCAATGTTTGATGCATTTTAAGACAGGAAGCCAACATCTTCAGACAGCCTAATCTGGTAGCACCAGCAGTTGAGAAAGACTTCTTCACGGACTGATGACAGAAAAAAATGAAGTGTATTATCAGAACCGATACTACACTTTGCTTCTAGCCAAAACCTGCTGCTGCTGCTGCTTCTATTGTTTTGCTGGTGATTATTGAAATATGTCACCATTGTAAAATAATTCCGAGTCGGATACAATTTTATTTGATAGAAATTGTATAGAACTACTTTTTTTGTTAATAACATCGACCAAGTTTCTACAAAGGAAACTGAAGAATCAGAATAAAATATTAAGTTTGTAGGTCGCATACTATCATTAACAGTATATGCGAAATAGACAGATTCTTCTATATTATAGATATAAATAACCACGAGATTGTATTATTCGGACTATTGTTCACATCTTGGATGTTATTCTCACAACGTTTCGGCCGATGTAACCTCCGACATTGTTCAGGTGAGTCTTTTGAACTCAGGAATCAATATCAAACTTGGGAATGTATACTGAAATCTTTATGTAATTCACGGGGGGGGGGGGGGGGTAGATTGTTCTCGTTCCGTCAGCCATGATTGAGTAGAAGACTTATGTAATTTTAATTATATTACTTATCTCGCCTTCAACTTTTAGAAGATTCACTTAGAACTGATTATTACTTAGCACTTTATCCGTTGCGCCATGGGTTCATGTGCTGATGGAATGAAAACAATCTACCCCTGTGGATTAAATAAATGGTTCAGTTCGAAATTTAGTACAGATTCTCACGTCCAACAAGACACACCTGAAGAAGGTCGGAGGTTACAGCAGCTGAAACGTTGTGAGAATAAGATTCAAGATGAGAACAGTATAATTTGGATTATTCGGACTACATTCTCATCTTGAGTGTTATTCTCACAACGTTTCAGCCGCTGTAACCTGTAGCCTTCTTCAGGTATATCTTTTCGAACTCGGGAATATTTCTGTCGAACTCGGGAATCTGGACGGAACCCTTTATTTAATCCACGGGAGTAGCATGCTCTCGTTCCATTAACTACGACTGGAAGAAATCTTCAGTAATTCGCAATTCTTTGTATCGCCCGCACCGAGTATTGAATCTTCAACCTTCAGATGAGTGTCACTTAGACCTGAATTTTACTTAGTACTATATCCATTGCGCATCTAAGTGATAGTCATCTGAAGGTTGAAGATTCAATCCTCGGTGCAGGCGATACGAAGAACTGCGAATTACTGAAGACTTCTCCCAGTCATGGCTGACTGAACGAGAGGATGCTACCCCCGTGGATTTAATAAAGGGTTCCGTTCATAATTTTGTCCAGATTCCCGAGTTCGACAGAAATATTCCAGAGTTCGACAGAAATATTCCAGAGTTCGACAGAAATATTCCAGAGTTCGACAGAAATATTCCAGAGTTCGACAGAAATATTCCAGAGTTCGACAGAAATATTCCAGAGTTCGACAGAAATATTCCAGAGTTTGACAGAAATATTCCAGAGTTCAAAAAGATACAGCTGAAGAAGGCCGGAGGTTACAGCGGCCAAAACGTTGTGAGAATATCACTCAAGATGAGAACAGTCGTCCAAATAATCCAAATTATCAATCGTCATTTCAAAAATTCCGAAACAACCACAAGATTTTTGTGACTATGTTTTATGATACTTCTACAAATCAGATTAATAATAGCCGGGCAACAACAGGCATTTATACTAGTCCTTAATAGCACAGGCAATGTAGTTGAACTGGTATTATTTTTAAGCGGTCAGTGAATGGAATTTAATAATCATACAACAACTGCCTACCTCAAGAAGACTGTCATACAACTCAGTTTGCCCACCTCCAATTAAAACTTGTTTTTAAATGATATTCGGGTAGACTGTAAATCAGTGACCCATGACTCCAAGAAATGCGCGGCTGAATTGAGAGAATTCAGAAACAGTGAATCTGACAATATAGGACGCACGTCTCTGCGAATAATTGGATAAATCAAGCAAAACATTCTGTCGTGTGTGTGTGTATAAACGCAGTCAGTGTAGCAAAGAAAGTAATGACAGAGAAATTTGCTTGCCAACTGCCAAAAGAATTCGCGTGGCAACACGCATCGCTTGTGGGCATAGAAAAGCACAACTTTGCTGTGATTGGATCTCGAGCCTCAAAATTAATGGCTACCAGTGATTTCGTCGAATAAACGATTTTCATGGATGAGGATTTGAGGTGAAAGAATAAATGCAATTTGCATACATGCGATTGTATTAAACGCCTTGATCTTCAGGGGCTTCTTGTCTGTTGAACACATTGCCCCGGGACTGCTTCTTTGCAGATTACAACAACATTGTCTTCAAATCCAATGTCAACAAATACTTGTCCTAAGACATTATTATAGATAGTGTTTTACACTATCATATCATCGACTGAAGAATCTGTTACATTGGGTATCTTTAGTCCCACGGGCTGAGATTCCAGTATGTCCGTGAAAACGAAGGTATCGAGCGAAGATGAAATAAATGTATAGTGTCCATTGGAATAAAAAAAAATATACATACTTTTACACAAGTGAGTACTGTTTTTTTTTCCTATAGCATTAAATTACACTAATTATATATAATACATACATAATACATACATATACATAATACATACATAATACATACATAATACATACATACATATATACATAATACATACATATATATATACATAATACATACATACATAATACATACATAATACATACATACATACATATACATATATATACATAATACATACATACATACATACATATACATATATATACATAATACATACATACATACATATACATAATACATACATACATATATATATATACATAATACATACATACATATATATACATAATACATACATATATATACATATATATACATATATATACATAATACATACATATATATACATATA
>OY744541.1:26906047-27013547 GCA_963556195.1 Sepiola atlantica | reverse complement strand
CACTTAAAAATAAAATCAGCAGCAGTTATGGCTGCTGCTGATTTCAAACATACAGAATACTAATATATAGGTAAGCTGCAACCAGCATTTATTTTTTTTAATTTAACCCTATGTAACAAGCAAATGTATCTTCAAATCCTCCACTATAATAAAGATCAATGTGTATTTATATTTATATATATATATATATATATATATATCCGTCCTTTAATTTAAAGTAAAAAATGTGCCTTTTTTTAGCCTCTGAACTAAACTGTTTCAAGTAGTGAGGGGAAGCGAGAAAGACAACCTCCCCGCTGTCTGAAATGAATTCGGAAAGAAACCCTCCACTCTCGATAAGTTAATAGTATTTTTTTTTTTCCTTCTTTAGGTCATCAGAAATGATAATTTATGTATGAAAAATTATATTACTGAAGTGATTCTATCTATTTATATAAAGATATGTACGTGTATATGTTTATATATTTGTATGTACAGGATTCAGTCCTAAACTAATTAACCGATCATTATGAATTTTGGAACACAGCTGCAAGGTGAAAGGAGTCGTAATGTGGGCTATATTTAGTTCAATTTAGTTTTATGCAAAGGGGGTAAAAAAGGGTTGGAAGCCCTTTTTGAAAATCCAGATACCTCTGATTTATCTGAAATGTTAATAAGGATTAATTACCCATGTTTCAGCTTCTTTGAGGTATTTTAAAGAGATTTTAGGGGACATAATACAGGCACAAACTCATATTTGAATATTCAAATATTTCAGATTTGCATTAAATTTGATCAAAAGTCATTAGACATCAATTAAGCAAGATTCGCTGAATTTTAATTTCTTCTTAAGACTTCTTAACCTAAGTCTTAAATTTGAGACATTTTCTAGAATCAAAATCATGCAATGGATTTTGATCAAAATTGGAACAAGGATTCTAGACATAAGATTTAGTATCATTATTTCTGGATTTTAATCTCCGTAAGGAGAGATAAAAAGCGGTGCAAAACTGTTCTGTTCGGAGAATTAATTTTTACCCGTCCTGGGACAGGTATTCTTCTAGTGGTTTTATATGAATATTAGTGCGAACACTGGCAGAGCATAATTTTTTTTTTTTCCCCCTCATTTTTGATGGAGGGTGTAACTTCATAATTAACTAGAAATTCAAGAAACAAAACAAAAAAAGGCCAAGTAACACTAATTCGCATAAAACTCATTCTATTCGAAAAGTAAAATGTTAACAGGTGTGACTACATCCACCATTTTGCAACCTATAATTCCTCCGCCATTGTGCTCACGAATAATTAAATTATTTTGTTTTTTATGCCGCAAATTAAAAGGCATTGTCGAATCATTTTGTAACCTATTTTGTATTATATAGGACGAAGAGGAAAATAAAAGTCGCAAATAAAAAAAAAATTAAAAAATTAAAAAAATAAAAAATAAAAATTGTTTAATTAAAAATAATCGATAACATTAAACCTAGGAATTTTAAATTTGGAAAGAATTAGTATTATATAAAAAAAGAAAAAAATAAAAAAATAAAAATAAAAGAAAAATTGTTTAATTAAAAATAATCGATAACATTAAACCTAGGAATTTTAAATTTGGAAAGAATTAGTATTATATAAAAAAATAAAAAAATTAAAAAAAAAAAAGAAAAAAAAAATTGTTTAATTAAAAATAATCGATAACATTAAACCTAGGAATTTTTAATTTGGAAAGAATTAGTATTATATAAATCAGCACCCCCCCCCCTCAAGTCCATCCCTTTCTCACTGTGATAGTGTCATAGCTACACAGCTAACAGGACTATGGTGAAAAGGAGTCAACATCAGGATCCGTTGCACTCAATGGCCATAGCTATTCATTGTGTTGCCGGTTTTTACTCTCAACACCCAGAGCAACAAGGCCCACCCAGCAGTTGGATGAAGTCGGAAAAGGTTTGCCCCAGAACACAAAAAGGAATGCACACTGTCTTAACGGGAGAGGGGGGGGGGGGGCATATTCATACCTTCTAACATAAAATTATCTTTTGGGAATTTCAAAGTTAGACCCAAATAGCATTTAAGCCGACACATCAAACTTTGCTTTTGACTACCAATTTTTATTGTTTATTGTTGCACCCTTGTTATTGGCAATATACAGGGTGTTTCAAAAGTCTTGGGAACATTACAAATGCGTATATCTCATGAACTATTCCAGGTAGAAAAATGAAACTGGTGCCATTTTAAAGCTTGCTTAATCAAGTTTTTGGTCATACTAATGATTTTCGTGTTATCTTTCCAGGTGCAGTAATGGCGTTCTCTAAACAAGACAAGGCATTTTGCGTCCTCCAATTTGCAAAGACTGAATCGTGGACATGTGTTCAGCGTGCATTTCGCAGGAAATTTAAAAAAGAAGCCCCTGAAAGGAAATCCATTGTCAGATGGCATGCTAAATTTGTGAAAGATGGGTGTTTGTGCCCAAGTAAGCGAACAGGTCGCCCTTCAACTTCAGAAGATGCAGTTGAGCAAGTTCGGACAGCCTTTCAGCGGAGCCCCCGTAAATCAGTGAGAAGAGCCAGCAGGGAACTTCAGCTTGCTCCAGCAACTGTCTGGCGTGTCTTAAGGAAACGACTGCAAATGGTACCTTACAAGCTCAAGTTGGTCCAAAAGTTGAAGGACACTGATAAGCCACTTCGCCGTAACTTTTGCATTGCAATGCAAGAGAAGTTGGAAGATAACGGCTTTGATGACCGGCTTGTTTTTAGCGATGAGGCGACCTTCCATCTGAATGGCAAAGTTAACAAGCATAACACTCGCATATGGGGTACTGAGAATCCTCATGAACTTCTTGAGCACGAGCGAGATTCACCAAAAGTGAACGTGTTTTGTGCAATTTCCAAGAAAGGTGTCTATGGACCGTTCTTCTTTGAAGAGGCAACTATCACTGGTGAATCCTATCTCAACATGCTGGAAGACTGGTTAATGGCTCAGTTGGAACAAGCAGAATCTGATGACTTCATTTTTCAACAAGATGGTGCACCACCACACTGGAGTCTTAGAGTAAGGCAGTTTCTTAACACAAGGCTGCCTGGTAGATGGATTGGGGGATCTGGGCGAGGTGATGACGTTCTCATGCCCTGGCCTCCTAGGTCTCCAGATCTTACCCCGTGTGACTTTTTCCTTTGGGGCTTTGTCAAGCAACAAGTCTATGTGCCGCCCCTTCCAAGAGATATTGACGAACTAAAGGCTCGAGTAACGGCAGTTGTGAGAACCATTGACGTCAAGATGCTGGAACGCGTTTGGCAGGAAATGGACTATCGACTAGATGTCTGCCGTGTGACGAATGGTGCTCATATTGAGCAACTTTGAAGATTCCCCACAAAACTTGAAACTTTAACCTTTCCAACGGTACCAATTTCATTTTTCAACTCCTAATAGTTTTTGAGTTATTAAAAATCGTTATGTTCCCAAGACTTTTGAAACACCCTGTATTAACGTACTTAGCTACAATTTATTTCAGAAATGACTTAATCTGAAACATTTTTAAATATTCACCTACAAATAAAAAAATTGGTAAAGGTGATAACTCATTTTAAATTGAAGAATATAATAGGAGTTGTCTACCTTGAGTTTAAAAACATGTGCAACTAAATAAAAATTAAAAGCTAAAATGACTTCACTGCATCCCGGGCAATGCCGGGGAGGTACAGCTATTTTTTTTAATAAAGGGATCCCTCCGAAGGTGAATGGAAACGTTTACGGAAATATTTTTTTCCTCTTATTTTAATCAGTTAAACCATTGTTAAACGGTACAAAAAAGTAAATAAAGTCTCAAAATTCGGATACATTTTGGTCATTTTAATGTCGGCTTCAAATCATAGAATCAAATTGATACTTACCAAAATAAAAGGCTCCAAATATTTGATAGAAAAATGCTTGCTTGAACGAAAGCAATATTTATTTTCCATTCAGGGACGAGCAACCAATCAAAACCCAGAGAAGGGACTTGCCCATCCAAGCATAATGGAACATCTCAGCCTGTTTATAAACCAACTTTTGGGCTTCTATCTCACTTGTTTAACTGCCTATAAATGACTAGTGATCTATTTTTTAGTCGCAACGGGGTGACACGTCCGACGAACTCGGCATTTTCAAGTTATTCTACTATACGAATATCAGTGGCTGTTTCACTGAACTCTGAGATTACCTGCCTCTCTGCCATTATTCTTTGTCAAAAATAGCTTGGATCAGGGCGTTTCAATCAGGGCGTTTCAATCAGATCACTTCAAGGGTTGGGTTAAACAAACCCAAGAACAAACCAGAGATCGTTAGATCTTTAAAAAATGACCTGGAACAATAGATGCGAAAATAACAGAATCACCGGAAACACGAACAGGAGTTTACGAGAGAGAATTGTCAACACGTTAACACGATGTGCGCATAAGGCAACGCTGGTGAACAAGCAACTTTCGCCCGTTTACATTATGCTTAAATACAGGAATGCCGTCAGTGTTTGGCTGACAAAACGACCCCCTCTGCATAGTCGGTGACATGGATTAGTCAACTGTTCCGACTATTTGTTTACAACAAAGTGTTCACGAGTTCCGTGCAGTTGCATTTTGCATCGACAAAACAGACTTCACCACCGGAATCAGTGAGCAATTCATTCTACACAGACGCACGCATCTCTCTAAGAGGCTCTGTATGTCGGTCTATTACGTTTGAAATAGTATTTCATTGTTAAACCTGCAGATTGAATGGACACATCTTAATAGCCCCTCTTGTTGAGATAACATGGCGATATCAACATCTTTACCACCTGAGCCACAGTACCAGCCCTTTAAATAAACCCATTAAGCTGTTTGCTATTGTTATTATTATTATTATTATTTTTCAGTTCATTATTTTAATTTAGGCAAACCAATAATTGTTCAGACATTGTTTTTACAGACCCGGGGGGGGGGGGGGGTAGAACGTTTCTTGTAACAGAGTTTGTGCAATGAATGAGTCAGACTCATATTGTTTGGTAAGAACAGCCCACCCATGCCTAACACATGTGGTTTTAAATAAACACCTTACGAATGGAAGAGGAGCGGGGGGGGGGGGGGCAAAAGTAAGGGAGACCGACTGCGTTCCAAAAATAGGACCCACCCAATACACATTAGAAATGTAAACTAAAAGTGCGGACGTGTATTACTGGCTGGGCTGCGCAACTGCTGCATCTGAAATCTCTTCTATTACATTAAGGAAAGTCGTATTTCCCCGTCTGTGTATGTGTCCGAGATAATCTCGGAAAATTCACAAGATATACTTACAAAACCTACATATTCCAATTCAGTATGACCCCCCCCCCCCAAGCTGGTTACCAAAATGAATGCATCCAGAGTCAGAAAAAAAAAAAAATTACTCTCATTCTTACTGGTAGTTGTTGGTAAAACAATACTGAAACTAGGTCAAACAGTCGACTGCTGATTACTTTATCCTTTCTACTATAATGAAGCGGTTGCATAGGTTTGTACATGAGAGAGGAAGGCAATCGGAAGAAGGAGAGATGTTAAAATAGTAATGCGACTTTCAGAGTTCTAAAAGATGTTACACACACTTCTAGTTTCTTATCCATGATTCCGGGCAATGCTGAGTAGCCCTGCTAGTCTCTAATACGCATTGTGTCTGGTTCAACATTCATCTGTATATATATCCTCGCATAATAGTAAGGGAGGCAATTCAGTATATATTCAAGCAAAATCCTAAAACTAATTAAATGCATGATTCAACACTGGAATAAGATATACAAATTTAAAACTAGAATTATGAGCCCTACGGTCCAAATTCTAGTATATATTAAATATTAACTTTTTTTTAATGCCAATAGGTAATTAAAGCAAAATAAATTGTTTCGGACTATTAAAATTTTCAATGCTATTAATAATGTTTAACTATTCATTTATTTTTTTTTTATTATCGCTTATGTTTGAACTCATGTTTTAAAACATGACGTAAATCATAAATCACGTCAAAGCTATAATTATTTTGTTACGGTAATGTTTTAAGCTCTATTTATAAGAAAATCCAAATAGCTCAGTTGGTAGAAACTCAGACTGAAGATGTCAAGGTTTTGGTTTCAATTTCCGGTCATGGTATCCGCTTTATTTGTCGGGAATTTATTATTTACTATTAATGCAATATTCCCCATTTCTAAAAATAGTTAAGATCTCTGATATTTCAAAATAAGACAAATTTCGCAATGTATTACGTTTAAAAAACCTATGACTGACAGACAAAATCTCTTTTTATATAAGAAATATGAAAATACAATAATGAATAAAAGAAATAGTTTTAAATGTTTTTCGTAAATACGAAGGGTTTTTGTTTTGTTTTTTAATTATTATTTGATTGAGTAATGTTTGTTTATAGGGATCAAGAGAAGAATAGGGACCCCAGATCATTAACACAAGACGCGGGACATATTTTGAAATCACCGGTTGACCTTGCAATACACGTGGTCTCTATTTACAAAACACTTGTAAATAGATCTTTTATTTATGTTAATATTTATTTTAAGGCAGAGAGTTCATAAATAAAACAAATAAATATTAACATGTTTTCTTTTCTTTTAACATGTATACGCTTTTTTAAAAATCGGCTGACTTGTAATCTGTCGTTTTGCAATAAACAAAACAATTTATCTTTTTTTTTTTACTTTTATTTACTAAATAAAAAACAAATTTTAAACGTAATTCTATATTTCGTGTTGTGTATTTTAAGAAAAAGTGGATACTTTTTTTTCTTTTCGTAGGGAGGCGAGTAACTAGCGAAGTTTTATTTATTTGTTTATAATTGTTGCTTACAGAAAAAAAAGGAAAAAACTTCACGAGGGCAGAAATGGGGGGGGTATGAAATATTTATCACCGTACTTAAGTAATCTTTCGTTTTGTAGGGAAAAATCAAGCTTCCCAAAAAGGGGCACTCTGGATCTTACCTCAGTTTAGAAGGATTTTTCCATACTACACATTGCTCCTAGCCCGAGGAGGCAAAACGGATGATTACGCAAGTTATTTTAATAAATAAACGAAATATATACGCTTTTTAAAAAATCGGCTGACTTGTAATCTTTCGTTTTGCCTCCCCACGAGGGCGGAGTTAGACTTCAAAAATCAGTTTCCAAACGGAAGCAATTTAAAATTTATGAAGTTTTTTCCTTTTTTTTCTGTAAGCAACAATTATAAACAAATAAATAAAACTTCGCTAGTTACTCGCCTCCCTACGAAAAGAAAAAAAAGTATCCACTTTTTCTTAAAATACACAACACGAAATATAGAATTGCGTTTAAAATTTGTTTTTTATTTAGTAAATAAAAGTAAAAAAAAAAAGATAAATTGTTTTGTTTATTGCAAAACGACAGATTACAAGTCAGCCGATTTTTAAAAAAGCGTATACATGTTAAAAGAAAAGAAAACATGTTAATATTTATTTGTTTTATTTATGAACTCTCTGCCTTAAAATAAATATTAACATAAATAAAAGATCTATTTACAAGTGTTTTGTAAATAGAGACCACGTGTATTGCAAGGTCAACCGGTGATTTCAAAATATGTCCCGCGTCTTGTGTTAATGATCTGGGGTCCCTATTCTTCTCTTGATTCGTTTATAGAAAGTAATTTTTCATCCACACAAATTTAGTTTTTTCCAAACATAAGGATATGGATAAATAAAGAAAGCCTGGCTGTCCCTCTCTCATTAATTAAGGTAGTCGGTAGGTCCGCCTATTTCATTAAACTGAGCAAAATAAAAACCAATTTTTTTTTTTTTTTTTTTTTAATTAGATTTGTTTTTGGTCACTTATACAGGACTATTTTTATGAGCAGGATGTATTGTAAATAGTTCATTGGTTGGTTGTTGCGTTTTATGGCATATCAACCATCATTGATTTATTTTATGCTAAAACCATACATGATGGAGCCTTGACATGTTCTAGCTATTTCGGGTTAGAGTGAACCTGGAAGTACTGGTAACTAAGTTTTTACTCCACAATTCCTAAGGCTCCCAGATTGGGGCATCAACACTGGATTCAGTTTTGTACCATACCCAGAACAATTGATATTACAACATCTATATAATTTATAAATGAAATTATATTAAAAAACTAGCAGGGCTATCCGATGTTGCCCGGGGCAAAAGTGTAATATATTTCTATTAAAACTTCTATCTCTCTACCTCTCTATTTTTTTTTCGTTTCCCCCTCCATCTCTTTCACCATACAGACGAACATGCACACAGACACCTTTCCTTTATATAGTTTCCTCGAGGAATGAGTCGGCATAAGGGCAGTAACTCTTTGATAAAAAAAACAGAGTTACCTCCCTTTGTGACTGTTTTATAGATGTTAACTTTTAGCTGGGCATACATAAACACAGACAACTGCCCTTTATATAATAAATAGAAGATAAATAATGAAACATTTTCAAAAATTTTTTAAAACCTTTTGATGTTAATATCATTTTCTGCCGTCTAACACCGGTGCATAAAAATACTGTCTCTTTCAAAATGAAAGCTCAATCGGACCAAACATAAAATCAGTAAAATTGAGTGGTTTTTTTTGTTTTGTTTAAGAACATTCGAGAGGAGACCAGATCCTTTTATCAAGAAGATTTGTGTGTCTACTTAATCAGAATTAAGCTATCAATGATAAAAATCTACAAACAGATAACTTTATTTATTATATAGAACATTTAAATTTCTTACATGCATTATATTCAAAATAGCATCAGGAATAATACAAATTAAGATCTCAAATATTTTTTTGCCTACCTTAAACTTTGAAGTACTGAAATGATGTTACCAACTTATTGTTGCTTTGTAAGTATATTAAAAAAGATCAAAGTAATGTATCTGTTCTGTCTTTGGTCAGAGAATGAGAAATATACTTGTGGCAAGTAAGCTACACAGAAACGTTTGTGCCCCTCCCACAACCACCACGAGGGAAATCAAGCTAATTGCATGGATTTACATTTTTGAATTGTTTTTATAGTTAATCAGTGCCTACTATAGCTTCTAACCAATTAAAGTTCTTGGTTTTATTATTCTCTCTCACTGCCTATTTTCCCTTCAGTCAATTTATCATATATATATATATATATATATATATATATATATAACATCTTTAGGCATGTACCAAATTTAAATAGACGCCATAAAATCATTGTCTGTGCGTCCACCTCAATATTCCTATATGTTGTTTGTGTACAATTTGTCTTTAGAAAAAAGTTACTTTCCAAAATCTATATGATACTTAAACTGATAATCTTGTTTGAACAATGAATCCATTAGATAGGGGAGGGGAGACTAAAACGAGAAGTGGAAGAAGGAGGGGAAGGGTTAGGGTTAAACATGAGTGTCAATTTGAATATTCTCATTTTATATTCAATCACGGCTAAAAAATAAATGATAGTATCATATAGATTGAATCATATAGATTGAATCATATAGATTGAATCATATAGATTGAATGAAAGCCAAAAGCAGCAAAACGTTAAAGATTTTGCATTATTTGGATTATTTGGCTACTGTTTTCATCTTGAGTGTTATTCTCACAACGTTTTGGCCGATGTAACCTCCGATTTTCTTCAGCTGTATCTTGTCGAACTCTGGAATTTGTCCTGAATTTCGAATCCTTTATCTAATCCACGGGAGTATCATGCTCTCGTTCCGTCAGCCATGACCGAGTAGAAGTCTTAAGTAATTCGCAATTGTATTCTTAGTATCGCCCGCACTGAGGATTGAACCTTCAACCTCCAGAAGACTGTCACTTAGAACTGATTATTACTTAGCACTTACATCCGTTACATCATGGGTCCTTGTTTTTGTTAAATAATGGGGAAAAAAAACAAAAAACTTATAAATAAGAATGTTTTGTAAATAAGTTCTACAATTTCTTTAAATCTAAAACATGTTTGATAAACTAGCAATAAGTAAAGAACTTTTAGAATATCTATTTACTTCCTCAATCAGTTCAAGAGAATTAATGGCTACACTCAGATACATTGACCCAACAGCTTGTTGTCTAGTTTTATTGTAAAAATAAAGAATTGGATATGGCAAAGTTTATAATGAGAAAACAATAAAATCATGACCTCCTGGCTAGTTTTATGGGTGATTTGGAATGTAGGATAATACATTTTATAGCCTGTAAAACATATGGACAGTAAAATAAAGAAAAAATTAAAACGTGCATAAAAAGAAAGAAAAAGTTAAATTTAAGCTAAAGTTCGAAAATGTAATTTTCTATCTATTTATGCGCCTCCCCATGAGCGCCAAGTTAGACACAAGGTTATTTTTTTATGTGGGGAGATCCAGCTCCCCAAAAAACGGGCACTGTGGATTGGGACATCAGTCTAAAGGAATTTCTACTTCACTAACTGAGGACAGAAAAGGTTTAGTGTCAGAACAGATACTACACTTTGCTCCTAGGGAAAAGGCATTTTCAGTTTGTTTTAACAGTAAAATATTTAAGTACATTTCCCAGGGGAAACAGGAGTTTAGTATTCAACCCTACTTGTCTGTAGTGACGTACACAGAATTGTATTTTCACTCTGCACCGTCAAAATAATTTAAAATGGTCAGTGTGTATGTGGCCCCACGCAGAATTTCAGATAAAACTAATAAATGCAAAAAGGTTTCTCTATTTATCTTCCTCCCACAAGGTAAGATGTGACACAAGGTCGGGAAAGTGGGATTTGAAAAACCAGCGCTCGAGAATTTGAGCGCTCTGGTCATTTAAAAATTGCTTGGGTAGCCCCGTCAGCATTCCCCGGTAGGGGCGCCTCAGGCGATTAGCAATAAACTAACCCCTTCTCAAAGGGTGAGAAGGCAAAGCCTGGGAGGGTGGACCTCCTAGAAGTGCACAGGACAAACCCATAGAACGGCGTAAATCAAGCCCCGAAGGCTCAGACAATACCGGTCTATTGGGTGGGGTAAAAACCCCTGGTTGAACTTTATCCAATCAAAAGTGTTTTTGCTTAAATACATAGTTATGTTTTCGTGAGCCCATGTGCATTTGCCAAGACTATAAAAAGGCGACAAAATGAAGAAACCAATTAGTAAGAATTTGATGGTGTTTTGCGCGTAGCGCTTTACTTATTCATCACTGCACCAGACTTTAAACACTTGCTCGTGTGATCGAAGGCAATAAAAGACAGAGGTGTAACGGACTGAAGCAAATTTAGACATAACGACGGAATGAGTTTTGAAGTTCCAACCTTTTCTTCGTATAAAGTTTTCTTCTTTTATAAATTATACTAAAAAAAATTCTATTAACAAAAAGTGGAAACTTCAAAACTCATTCTACCGTTATGTCTTAATTTGCTTCAGTTCGTGCTTATCCATTACACCTCTGCATCGTATTGCCTTCTATAAATTATCTTTATATACACACTAAACAATGCTTTAAGAAAACTACATTAACCTATCACACACACACATCTTTATATGCACACTAAACAATGCTTAAAGCAGACTACATTAATATATATATATATATATATATATTATAATATAAAATGAAGTAATAGAATAAGGTGTCAATCAAATTTCATTAGAATTCAAAGTTCAAGCAAAGTATCTTAAAGTCCTTAGCTCATGAGTTTTCAAAGATAATTCTTCTCTTCAGAGGATCATTACCGCAGTTATACCACTACAGGTAATAAAATTAAACTTTGAAAATATATAAAAATATATACAAAAATACATAAAAATATATAACATCAGTATATAGATGTGTGTGTGTATATATATATATATACACACACACACATCTATATAAACAGTTATATATAAAAACAGGAACATATATGTGCGTTTCCAACTTAAGCATGATGGACGGACCACAGACAGAGCCCATTATAGAGATGTTGGGTCGCGTTGAAAAACTCATCTTAAATTACCAATCCGTCCCGGATCGTGTTACGAGTTGTTTGAAATGAATATGCAACAAGCAACAACATAAGGATTTCAATTCAGGTCTAGGGAAAAGCCTATTATTAGCCAATTTTTGATAAGACCCTCACAGGATAAAAAGTGAGTGGGCTGCATCTAATATCGGGTGATCTTAAAAACATACTACCAATGGAATCGTTAATAAAATTCACAACCCTTTCTGCAACCCAACCATATTTAGTACAAATAAACTGCCTTGTCCACCAAGTTTCAGTCATGGACCTCCAACAGTCTTTGTCTTATCACACTTCAATGATAAGCACACCTGCAAAATTGTCAATAACTGACACACACCCTTCTCGGCACTGCCCCGATTTCTGTTGCGATGGCCTCTTCAGTTCCAAAATTGCCCGGAGATTATTTTGATAGATAAAAATCAGGGGGGGGGGGGGTAAAGTCTGGTGAGTGAAGCCTATCCATGATCACACCTACTGATGAGACGATCATCAAAGTGTCCCCACATATCATTGGACAGCAATAAAACAGACTGTTTAACATTCATGCCTGAAACTTGGTGGACAAGTCAGGCATAGACTGAAGTTTATTTGTACCAAATATGGTTGGATTGCAGAAAGGGTTGTGGATCTTATTAACGATTCTTCTTTCCAGATTCGTTTTGATATTGACAGTTATACTCTGGCCGATGAGTCACACCATCTGTCGCCAGAACTCCAAAGAGATTTTACATACTACACATGGTATTCCCGAATGGTCACTCATTAAGTACTGACAACGTTTAACGTTGCTCAACTTTGGTGTGTCAACGTGATTAGAGATGTATAATGACAGAAACCTATTAATTCATTCATACATCAAAAAGAAGTTATTTACCACCTCAAGAGGTTAGACAGAAGGTCAGGTGGGGATTGAAAAAGCCAGCGCACTAGAGAAAGCGCACTCTGACCACCAAAAAAAATAGTGTCTGCATTCCTCGGTAGGGGCGCTTCGGGTGACTAGCAATTATCTAACCCCTTCTCAATGAGAAGATAAAGCCTGGGATGGTGGAAATCCTAGAATTGGACAGAACTATACCTCACTCCGACAGAATTGGACAGGACTATACCTGACCCTGACAGAATTGGACAGGACTATACCTCACCCCGACAGAATTGGACAGCACTATACCTCACCCCGTCAGAATTGGACAGCACTATACCTCACCCCGTCAGAATTGGACAGCACTATACCTCACCCCGTCAGAATTGGACAGCACTATACCTCACCCCGTCAGAATTGGACAGCACTATACCTCACCCCGTCAGAATTGGACAGCACTATACCTCACCCCGACAGAATTGGACAGCACTATACCTCACCCCGTCAGAATTGGACAGCACTATACCTCACCCCGTCAGAATTGGACAGCACTATACCTCAACTCGTCAGAATTGGACAGCACTATACCTCAACTCGTCAGAATTGGACAGCACTATACCTCACCCCGTCAGAATTGGACAGCACTATACCTCACCCCGTCAGAATTGGACAGCACTATACCTCACCCCGTCAGAATTGGACAGGACTATACCTCACCCCGTCAGAATTGGACAGCACTATACCTCACCCCGTCAGAATTGGACAGCACTATACCTCACCCCGTCAGAATTGGACAGCACTATACCTCACCCCGTCAGAATTGGACAGGACTATACCTCACCCCGTCAGAATTGGACAGCACTATACCTCACCCCGTCAGAATTGGACAGCACTATACCTCACCCCGTCAGAATTGGACAGCACTATACCTCACCCCGTCAGAATTGGACAGCACTATACCTCACCCCGTCAGAATTGGACAGCACTATACCTCACCCCGTCAGAATTGGACAGCACTATACCTCACCCCGTCAGAATTGGACAGCACTATACCTCACCCCGTCAGAATTGGACAGCACTATACCTCACCCCGTCAGAATTGGACAGCACTATACCTCACCCCGTCAGAATTGGACAGCACTATGCCTCAACTCGTCAGAATTGGACAGCACTATACCTCAACTCGTCAGAATTGGACAGCACTATACCTCACCCCGACAGAATTGGACAGCACTATACCTCACCCCGTCAGAATTGGACAGCACTATACCTCACCCCGTCAGAATTGGACAGCACTATACCTCACCCCGTCAGAATTGGACAGCACTATACCTCACCCCGTCAGAATTGGACAGGACTATACCTCACCCCGTCAGAATTGGACAGCACTATACCTCACCCCGTCAGAATTGGACAGCACTATACCTCACCCCGTCAGAATTGGACAGCACTATACCTCACCCCGTCAGAATTGGACAGCACTATACCTCACCTCGTCAGAATTGGACAGGACTATACCTCACCTCGTCAGAATTGGACAGGACTATACCTCACCCCGACAGAAACAAAGCCACCTAACTTCAAAATGGCCCAGACTATCGGACTGATTGTCGAGAATGTATCACTAAGAAGAGGTTAATAGTTTTATCAAATAAACACAAACTGAAAATTATAACTAACACGCAAACTTGAATTAATCGTCTCTTTTGATGACGTATACAAATCCTTGTTCCTTCAAGGTAACATTAATTTGCTGCCCAAGGAAATCCTATTGCAAAACCATCTCCTCCCAGCTAATCTGATGCTAATCTATTTTGTATAATAAGTATCTGTTGTTGATAAGACATACTCCATAAGCATTTATTTACGAAATCACTTTTTTTCTTCAATCCAAAAAAGCCATAATCGATCTATATGCTACTAACCCTAACCCTATGCTACTAAAACTCTGGTTCTTGAATGTTATCTTGTCCCCTGTGCACACTTTTTGATGTCATCAAAATGACATCTTTTTTTCTTTTTTTTATGGAAATCGTTCCAGACAAGGCATGAAGCCACTTGATGTAAGAAGCTAATAAGAATGAAATATGATTATCGTAAAGACAGGAGTTGCCTATTGGCCTTAGTTTTGAAAAGATCGAGGCTATAGGTAGGAGGAAAACAGTCAACAGGAAGAAAGTTTCACAAGCCCGCAGTTCTTGGAAAGAAGCTACTGGAATAGTATTACAATGAAGTATCAAAACAGCGAATTGATGGAGACCACTAGACCAACGAGTCAAACGAGCTGGAACAAAAGAAGCAGGGAATAGACATCTACTAAAACAGAGATGGGGGAATCACTGGGTATTGATTTACTCCTCTCCAGGAGTTAGGCACAAGGCCAGTTTTTATCTTACTCCCACAAGTAAGATGTGACCCAAGGTCGGGTCGGGAAAGTGGGGTTTAAAAATTGCCTGGGCAGCCCCGTCGGCATTCCCCGGTAGGGGCGCCTCAGGCAGTAAGCAATAAACTTACTCCTTCCCAAAGAGGGGAGGCTAAGCCTGGGAGGGTGGACCTCCCAGAACTGCACAGGACAGACCCATTGACCGGCGTAAATCAAGACCCGAAGGCCAAGACAACCCCAGTATGGGGTGCAGTATCCATCGGAACAGATACTACACTTTGATCTTAGCCAAAAGGCCAAGATCACTGGGTAGATTGGATGGCATAACAAAATGATACCATTCAATAAATGAGAGGGGAGGGAGATCCTTTATCTAGACCGGTGGTTGACAACTGGTGGAAAATGTTTGATGAACTGCAGAAAATTTGGAACATTATTTCAATTTTTATGAAACTTTCGATTAAACAATGATGAATACGAAAACGTATTATGGATGGTGTATATGTTCAAGACCCCTTACGTAATCTCGAGATAAACATGAATACGCAAACGTGACATCATCCAGCCATAGTCTAACCTACATGAAATTTAATATTTATGAATCTTCATCATTATTCATTTAACAACAATAAAGAAATGAACCTCCCACCCACCCCCCTCCAAAAGAAGGGTTTAATAAATTTTAAACTGATGTTCCGCAGAAAACTTGTGACGTTATTCGAATTTTTAAAAAGCTCCAGATTCAAAAAATAACGAGTAACAAAACTTATTCTGGATGGTATGTATATTAAAGGTCTTACCATCATATTTATCTTCCTCCCACAGCGGTAAGATGTGACACACGGTCGGAAAGTGGGATTTGAAAAGCCAGTGCCCTAGAGAATGAAGAGCACTCTGGCCGACAAAAATTGCCTAAACAGCCCCGTCGACATTCCCCGGTAGGGGCGCCTCAGGCGATTAGCAATAAACTAACCCCTTCTCCTTACCATAATCTCAAAATAAACACGAGTACGCAAGTGTGACATCATTCAGCCATAGTCTCTAACTCAATATGACTTAGAAAATCCCGTTCAATACTTGATACAGAATAGTTTCTTACCATCTGCAGAAGAGCAGACTGTGTTTGTTGGGGCACGTTGAGATGTTTGTTCACATTACATTTAAATTTCTGAATCTTGGTACAGTCGGGGAAACAGGGAGCAAGGAGGGAATTCAAAAACAAGAAGTTTGAGAAAAGAAGCTATAGAGTAGAAATATTTCCGGCATCTGGGAACCTACACAGTGAAGGGGTGAAATTTTGCTGATTATCGGATTGGTTGGAGATATTTACTTTAAAAGTGTCACAGACATCATGCAGAAGAGCAGACTGCGTTCGTTGGGACACGTTGAGCGCAGCAATGGCTTGATTGCTAAAGTCCGACAGTTGAATGTGCCAGCAGAGAAGACCACAACTGGCAGACCCAAATTGTCTGGGAAGGCCGTGATCAAACGTGATAGGAAGGCCATGGGCACGGATTCTGTCAAGCCTCACCAAAGACAAGAATGGAGAGGAAGATCGAGACGAGACAATCAGAGGATTAATTGCGGCCTAATTCAACAAATGATAATGATGGTGGTGATGATGATGGTGATGATGGTGATGATGGTGATGATGATAATGGTGATGATGATGATGGTGATGATGATGATGATAATGATGATGGTGATTGTTGATAACGAGTTACTGGATGGTTTACTAGCACAGTTTTCTACAAACATGGCATAGCAACGGAGAAAGAGATGAAATGCAATTTTAGCAGCGAAACATGGATTACGACGACATTGAAAATGCCGCCATGACTATCAACTTCCAGCCGATGCACAGCAAAAACATTGAGACCACAAAAATCATAAGCAATCCAAGGAGCAGGTAAACCCAGCACTAATAATTGCGGAGGACGGCGAATGAAATTAAACTAATTTGGAATACACTGAATACTTGCTATAATACTATTTGATGTCAATTTTCAAAATCATGTTTTCTTTAAAAAAAAAAATTCTGATTAAAAGAAATACAAACCTCCATGTAAAACAAAAAAAATAATTGTATGTTCTGAACAAAATTATTGAAATAAAGTAGTCATGTGCTCAAACGAACTTAGTGCACTTGTACCCACTTCCCAACGTAAATACCCCCAATCAACCCGATTAGCAGCAAAATCCCACCCCTTCATTGTAGAAGTCCCAATATGCAGAAAAGCTTTCTATTCAAATAGATTCTTTGTTCAGACCATTTGCCTTTGGAATTCTCTCCCTGATCCTCACGATTGTACACGAAATTTAAATGTAATGCGAACAAACATCTTGCTGCACAACTCCCCACTTAGGATCCCCCTACCTATATATCTGGCCTCTAATCACAGTAACCCATTATGCCTCAGTGGCAATATGTCTTCTTTGGGGCGAAATAAAGTTTTAAATTTTTTTTTTTCTTGTTTCTTTTAAATGTACCTATATTTGTTTTAATGGCCTCTGTTCAGCATACTTTTTCATTTTAACAACTTTTTCGCAAAATTCCCTCGAAGTTTAATGGCGTTTTACCTACTTTTGAATAACTGGTCGGTTGAGAGAAGATAATCAATCGATGTGCAAGGCGCGTAAAGCAATGGAGACGGATGAGAACTCAAATGTGGACAAAGTATATCTGGATGGCAAAGCTTTTGAGTTCGGAATTTTTTAGATGACGATTGATAATTTGTATTTTTTCTATTGTTCCAACTACTGTTCTCATCTTGTTATTCTCACAACGTTTCGGCCGATGTAACCTCCGACCTTCTTCGGAAATCTGGAATCTGTACGGAATTAGATAAATCTAATACCATACAGATTCCCGAGTTTGACATGATGATTCCCGAGTTTGACATGATGATTCCAGAGTTCGACATGATGATTCCAGAGTTCGACATGATGATTCCCGAGTTCGACATGATGATTCCCGAGTTCGACATGATGATTCCCGAGTTCGACATGATGATTCCCGAGTTCGACATGATGATTCCCGAGTTCGACATGATGATTCCCGAGTTCGACATGATGATTCCCGAGTTCGACATGATGATTCCAGAGTTCGACATGATGATTCCAGAGTTCGACATGATGATTCCAGAGTTTGAGAGGCTTGCAGTGGAAAACATATTTAGCTAAGAAAAGAGAGACCACCCAAGAAAAGGGCTGACATTTGAAATAGTAATGTCTTCTTAGATACTAGGTTCCATGCTGTGATTATGACCCACTTGAGATTTTCCAAAAGTAATGTTCATACCAGATCGTGGACCTCATGGTAAATCAGCTTTTTATGTCCATAGATTAACAGCTGATAATCTGTAGTGATCTCGCGGTCTGGTCCAAGTGATGTCTATATATATTCTGGCAGAGGAGGTCAGTTGGGTCTCTGAGTCTCAGAGACAGATGGCCTGCTTGATGTTCGGTGGTTAAGGTTATGTTTGGATTCCGACAAACTCAAACTTCTGATTGCAAGTCTGTCATTTGATCGACAAGTATCATTGTCATTTCATAAAACAAAACGTACTTGTTTTAAACGGGAGTTCTGGTTTTGTTTGGAAAGAGTAATCCTTCTGTTTCAGCACTGACCAAAACCACACAATTCACACTAAGGCCAATGATGAAATCAAGAGGGTAATTTTAAAATAAAATTTTTTTTTTTTTTAATTCAAATTAAATTATGATTTTCAGTAATCAAGTAAAAATTCCATTTTTACTTGATATGCCTATTTAATTTTCATTGAAAAATATTGTTCCAGCAAATTTTAATAAATTTTAATTATATAATTTTCCCTGAAAAAGATTTGATGTGACTTTTTTGTTTTAATTATGACCGTTTGGTGCAGGAGAGGCAGTCTATTAATTGCGGCCTACATCCATAAATTCGGAATAGGGGCGTGTGAGCGAGAAAATTCAATATCGCCTTGATTTTAACGCCAATACATGTCATAAGCTTGGTACTTATCCAGATTAGGACCCAAGTTAACCCTCGATTTTAGCTTTGGTCCTAATCTGGATAAGTACCATAATCGTTAAAATATACAATTTTGGAGCATATCGTCTTTCCAATATAATTACATGGGTCGGGAAACTACATGATTACCTTTAAAACTCCAATTTGGGATTCTTTGCAGTCGTGGGAATCGGTTTATTGTAATATGTAATTAATTAGTAATTTGGGGCTAGCTTCATTCGTGATAAACAAACAATAAAAACGTAACTTTAAATAAACTTATTTATATTTTAGACACTAAATTTTGCCTTTCTAAAAAATAAAAAACGAAAGTTTAATTTTTCATCTTTTAAACACAGGTGTGGTTTACCGCTAAAAATGTTCGGTGTAGACAACGACCTACGTTAAGATCGTGTGTGGACCCGTCCAATCTGTATATTAATCAAATTGTTTGACCACTTCTCGTATGTCTCTGTGTGATTCGACTCTACGTGACTTATACAGTTTGTTTTGTTGTTGGTTTTTTACTATTAATAGTTATTTATTGAAATTTAAAAAACGCAACAGCGTAAAGTACGAAAACAAACTTTTTAAAAATCCTATTTACATAAATAATAATTTAATTACAAAATTAAATCCAGAAGATTGCATTTCGGTTTCTTCGTATACAAAGTCAACCATTTTTTTTATACAGTTGAAAAATAAAGATATTTTTTAAAAAAGGTTTTTTTTTGTTTTTTTTAATTCAAAGTGAAACAAAAAAAAAAAACTCCCGGGCAACGCCGGATAGGTACAGCTAGGTATATTCATATTGCATCGGATAAATTAAAAACCGAAAACAAAAATAAGTTGTTTTTTTATTATATCTTAAAAGTTCGTATTATGTTTGTTCTAAGTTTATTCAAGTATTACACGTTTTTAACATGTTGTATTAATTCCTAAACATTTCAAAACTTTGTTCAGCTATTTGTCTATTCAAAGTTGATTCATTCATGAAAAATATTTTAAATTCTCAAAATGTTCGCTAATCTACCTCGTAAACGATCAGCGGAATTTTGAGAATTTACACCTAAGAAAAAAAACGTAGAAAAAAAAAAAAACACATTCAAGTACTTGCTTAATAATGTCATTAATTCAACCATCTATGTGATTGACGGGGGGGGGGGGGCTTTTTGCCGATATTGGCTCGGTAAAATCCGATGAGTTACAGGTGAAAGCAAGCACACAAAATGAAACCTGGGTTCCTGAAACGGAAAAATAAATTCTGATTTATATCGTTTTTTTGTTTTTGTTTTTTTTGGTACTTCTGCAGTTTACGAACCGTGCTGTTTTTTTTTTATATAGGATTTTCAAGTTAAATTCAATTTTTACGGTATCTTTTGTTTAAATTGTCATGTGAAAGTACAGAAGAAAAAAAAGAAAACAATTACAAAACAAGAGAATAATTTAACAAAAAAAAATACAATGCTGTTTCATGAACCAGAGTTTCATTTTGTGTGGTTGGTCGAGGCCACCGTATTACGACGGCCACGGGTTGGGCGCCTTTTAGTTGTTACAACAGATTTTACCGAGCCAATATGAGCAACCAGAAAGACGAAGGAAAAAACAAAAACATTTTACTTACAAGATTACTAAAGGAAGTACATACCAACGCGTTGAAAGATGCAAATAAAAGTTTAAAAAATAATTTAGTTTTCTGTTTTTCAAGTTTGAGCGTTTTCTCTCACCATCAGCAGGAGCCGAATAATCATCATCATCATCAACAACAACAACAATCTTGGAATAACAGAAAAACTTTGTTACAGAAATTCTCCCGCCCAAAGAACCAAATGCGCGCATAATTAAATATCAATCAAGCTTAATTAATTACTACGTGTCTGTGTGACTGACCGTTGTATTGACTAACAGCAAAGTTAATAATTTAGACATTCTAAATGATTTTCGTATTGTTCGCTGTTTTTGTTTAACTATTGTAAAAAAAAAAAAAAAAATACATTTCAAATGAATGACATACCGTCAAAACAAATACGGGTACTTGTAATGAATGGGTATCCAGAGGATTTCAGTACTTTGGCGGAGAATCCTGAGTCAGTCTCGGAAATGACCGAAGCAGTTTACGATTTGAATTGAATTTTATTTTTTATTTAAAAATTTTTTTTTTTTTTTTAGATACAATATTTTGGTGATTGTCAAAGATTTCCAACAGAAAAAGAAGGGGTGAAAAAATGTCTAAATTTTAAAGGAAAATTAAATGTAAATAAAAGCACTTTAAATACTTAAAAATATTTTTTTTTTAAAATTAAAAAAAAGGATTCAGGAAGGTAGAAAAATAACCTTTATTGCATTTGGTAACAGTTATTTGTTCACTATTTGATGTTTTTGTTTTTCTCCCCGCTTTCTTTGGTATTTTTTTATTATCTTACCCGGTGAAGTTAACCCCCTAAAAAAGTCTAAATTCTACTTTTTGTGCAAATACATTTAAATAGCCTAAAAAAATATCGGCACATGTTCGTCTTTTACCACAGTCCGTTTTTAACAACTTTTTATTGACCATTTTTTTTTCTTTTTTCGGTGTACACTTACCTATCAGGCTGCTAGAGAATTCTGGGGTTTTTGGATTTTTTTTTTAATATTTTACATTTTAGGAAGGGGGGGGGGTCAGTTTCCAATGTAAATTCAACGTAGACTGATCCCCCTATTTTTGACCATCTCAATTTTTTTTTAAATCTTTTTCGGTGTACAATTACCCATCATGTCAATAGAGAATTCCGGGGTTTTTGGAAATAAATTTCAAAAAATTTAGATTTTAAGACGGGGGATCAGTTTTCAATGTAAATTCAACGTAGACTGATCCCCCTCTTTTTGACCATCTAAAATTTTTTAAATTATTCTTCTGCTTACAATTACTTATGTCGCGAGAGAATTCCGGGGGTTTTGGAAATAACTTTTTTTAAATTGAGATTTTAAGACGTAAAAAGTTGTGAAAAACGGACTATGGTAAAAGACGAACAAGACTGATCCCCCATCTTAATTCTCAATTTTTCTCTTGGCTATTCTTGACAGTGGCCCCAAATTTTCGTTTAATCCCTTCATTATGAGGAATTCATTTTTTTACTTATACAAAATCAAATCTCACTATTGGAATATATCAAATAACACCATGACAATCACCTTTTTGTTGTTTTTCTTCAAATTACCAAAATGTGAAAAGAATATCGTTTCTTTGTTTTTCTGTAGATAAGGCTACAGCTATATTAATTACTGCCCGGAGAGCGGCTAGTTTTTGCTAGTAGATAATAAAAGTATTAAAATAATTAAACAATAAAAACTAAGAAAAGATTTCTTTTTCTTTATAACTTCAAAATGTGCAACCAATGAATCCCGGGAAACACCGGTAGATATTTATTCTTTGAGGGTAAATTGGAGACGATTTTGTTAGGGAAGCAGGTTTTTCATCTTTTTCCTTGATAACTAAAGGGAAGTAACTCTGATGTTTTTCTAATGAGTTATTTCCCTTACACCGACTCATTCCTCGAGTAATCTATAAAAGTGTGTGTATGTCCAGAGAGAGGAATGGGCTGGACGGAGAAGAAAGAGCAGGTGGGGAGAGGGAAAACGGGGGAGGGAGAGAGAGAGAGAGAGATAGAAGTTTTAATACAAATATGTTACACTTTTGCCTCGGGCAACGCCGGGTTGTCCTGATAGTATTAGATAAAAGTAATGCCTACAGATTCCTGGTGGATATCGATTTGGCGGTCTCTCTCTTTACCTAAATCTGGATGGGACTTCTATGAGCAAAGTTTCTTTCCTGCTTCCGAGCTGACTACAACATAGTCGTTGTCAAGTCCAATGTAAACCATTTCTTGTTGAGCCGTCCTCTTAAATGATCAAATTCAGCCCAGTTTCAACCATCGTTACCAATCATCACGGTTTTGTCTCGCCGTCCACCAGACATACTCTTTAACCCTTATCCTCGAGTGGCCTTTTGGCCTAGATGAGCGGTTACTCATTAGTATAATAAAAAAAAAATTACTTATGGGGTGAAAAAGAATTTGTTGACATGGATTTGAAGACAACCAAGTTGTTATCAGCAGGGAAGCAGTCCCACGGTAATGTGTTCCACAGGTGGAAAGCCCTTGCGCAGAAGCTCTGTCAATGGAAATTCTGCCTGATGCTAGAAAAAAAAAAAGGAAAGTGCTTTTCTGTTGTGGTAGAAAGAAGAGTTCTTGCTGTGAATGTCTTAAAAAGAGGAAAAACCAAAGATTGGAGCTCAGTCGAGCACCTTTCATGGAAATAATGATAGAGTAGAGAGAGACTAGCAACATTCTCTTCTGTGAGAAAGGGATTGCAGGGAAGAGAAGAGATCACTCCCCATGAGGCAGAAAAGAGTACTCTGTGCGGCACCTCCCCAGATGTGGCAGCAGTATTCCATCTTTGGACATATCTGACTCTTATACAGGTAGAAGATTGCATCTGGAGTAAAGTACTTTCTGGGGCGATAGAGTGATCCAACCATTTTTCCAGCGACCTTAAAATCAAATGGGATATAAGACTTCCATTTCAGATGTAGAATGAAAGCTGTTAGGACCTAACAGCTAATTCAAACAAGAGGCTTCTTTAAGAAGAAGGCCATCCATTTTGACTGAGGCAAAACAGGGATCTGAGCGTTGGTGGTGAAAGGAGAAGAGAAGCACGATTTTAAAGGTGTGAAACGTAACAAGTCACTTTTTTCCCCTCCCAATGTATCACATGCTCCAAGGTCAGAAAGGGAATCAAAGAAATCTTCGACATCGGTGCTTTCTAGGTGCAACCATAGACAGTTGCATCGTCTGTGCAGATATGTCAACGAATTATCTTAGAATATGATTCTGAAGATCATTAATGAAGATTAAGGTAGAGGATTGCATTTGGAGTCAGATTCTTTCTGCGACGGCTAATGCATGGTGCACTCGATGCATTCAATTCCGTAGTATCACAAGTTAAATGCAGCATGAGCCAATTCTACACAATATTCCTACATAAACAATAAAAAAAAAATTAAAAAACTAGGGGAGGGGCTAAATATTAATCTAACTACAGACGCTGCCAACACCGGTGGGAACAGTATTTTATTTACCTCCTCTCCAGGAGGTTAGACACAAGGTCAGGTGTATTTCTGTGGAACGAACTGGATTCGAACCCGGCACACCCAGGTCCTCAGTCCGCGTCATTAACCACTTAGCCACCGTCACACCCTCTGTAGCAAGATTATATATCTTAAAAACGGTATTTTTTTACAAAAGTTTTAAATTAAGCAGAGAGTGAAAACTTCCATTCGAAGTAAAATTAGAGGTTAGGAATACATGTCAGGAGATGACGTCACGGACAGGAAGCCTGAAATAAGACGTGGCGAAGAAAAGAGAGAGAGAGAACTGTCCTCATTCGCGTTGTTAACCACTTAGCCACCGTGCCACTGGTGTGAACAGTATTTGAACAAGAAATTAACACAATTAGAAAACATCTTTCTTTTTTCTTGAGTTGAGCTCAGATTCAGTGAAGCTGAGCTCAACTCAAGAAAAAACAAACACTGCATTCTCAAGAGAATTGTTAATTTATTTAGCAATGAAACAATTCAGAGACGTATATAAAGGGCACAACTTTGCAGCATATAGAGACTATAAACTTTCAATTTACATAACGGAGAGCAACGGGGAAAAAACTACACTTGTTACTAGCGTTGCTGAAAAAAAAAAAAAAAAATCGGTGACCATTCTACCGCTCAAGAAAGTACCTAACTCCTGATACAATCCTCCACCTGTATACGAGTAAGATACGTCCTAAGAGTGAGTACTGCTGCCACATCTGGGGAGGTGCCGCGCAGAGCACTACGTCCTAAGAGTGAGTACTGCTGCCACATCTGGGGAGGTGCCGCGCAGAGCACTACGTCCTAAGAGTGAGTACTGCTGCCACATCTGGGGAGGTGCCGTGCAGAGCACTACGTCCTAAGAGTGAGTACTGCTGCCACATCTGGGGAGGTGCCGCGCAGAGCACTACGTCCTAAGAGTGAGTACTGCTGCCACATCTGGGGAGGTGCCGCGCAGAGCACTACGTCCTAAGAGTGAGTACTGCTGCCACATCTGGGGAGGTGCCACACAGAGCACTACGTCCTAAGAGTGAGTACTGCTGCCACATCTGGGGAGGTGCTGCACAGAGCACTCTTTCTTTCCTAGACAAAGTACAAAATCGACTTCACAATCTAGTGGGGAATGATCTCTTCTCTTCCCTACAACCCCTTGCTCACAAAAAAGACGTTGCTAGTCTTTCTCTACTCAATCGTTATTTCCATGAAAAGGTGCTCGACTGAGCTCTCATCCCTGGTTCCTTATTATAAGAAATTCACAGCAAGAGAACTCTTCTTGCTATCACTACTGCTAAGATCTTTCCTTTCTATCTCTATGTGCCTAACATTAAACAGAATTTCCATGAACAGGGTTTCTTTCCAAGAACTTCCCATCTGTTGGATACGTTAACATGGGGACTGTTTCCCTGCAGACTACAACAAAGTCGTCTTCAAATCCTAGGTCAACAGAAACTTGTGATAAATCTTCCTCATAAGTAATCAAATTTTGTTCATTCCATTCATCATTTTCAATCCTCTCATAATATTCTTCATTATTAAACTGAAATTGAAGTGTGAAGGAAAGAGAGAGAGAACGTGAGGGAAAGAGAGAGAGAACGTGAGGGAAAGAGAGAGAGAACGTGAGGGAAAGAGAGAGAGAACGTGAGGGAAAGAACGTGAGGGAAAGAACGTGAGGGAAAGAACGTGAGGGAAAGAACGTGAGGGAAAGAACGTGAGGGAGAGAACGTGAGGGAGAGAACGTGAGGGAAAGAGAGAGAGAACGTGAGGGAGAGAGAGAGAGAACGTGAGGGAGAGAGAGAGAGAACGTGAGGGAGAGAGAGAGAGAACGTGAGGGAGAGAACGTGAGGGAGAGAACGTGAGGGAGAGAACGTGAGGGAGAGAACGTGAGGGAGAGAACGTGAGGGAGAGAACGTGAGGGAGAGAACGTGAGGGAGAGAACGTGAGGGAGAGAACGTGAGGGAGAGAACGTGAGGGAGAGAACGTGAGGGAGAGAACGTGAGGGAGAGAACGTGAGGGAGAGAACGTGAGGGAGAGAACGTGAGGGAGAGAACGTGAGGGAGAGAACGTGAGGGAGAGAACGTGAGGGAGAGAACGTGAGGGAGAGAACGTGAGGGAGAGAACGTGAGGGAGAGAACGTGAGGGAGAGAACGTGAGGGAGAGAACGTGAGGGAGAGAACGTGAGGGAGAGAACGTGAGGGAGAGAACGTGAGGGAGAGAACGTGAGGGAGAGAACGTGAGGGAGAGAACGTGAGGGAGAGAACGTGAGGGAGAGAACGTGAGGGAGAGAACGTGAGGGAGAGAACGTGAGGGAGAGAACGTGAGGGAGAGAACGTGAGGGAGAGAACGTGAGGGAGAGAACGTGAGGGAGAGAACGTGAGGGAGAGAACGTGAGGGAGAGAACGTGAGGGAGAGAACGTGAGGGAGAGAACGTGAGGGAGAGAACGTGAGGGAGAGAACGTGAGGGAGAGAACGTGAGAGAGAGAACGTGAGAGAGAGAACGTGAGAGAGAGAACGTGAGAGAGAGAACGTGAGAGAGAGAACGTGAGAGAGAGAACGTGAGGGAGAGAACGTGAGGGAGAGAACGTGAGGGAGAGAACGTGAGAGAGAGAACGTGAGGGAGAGAACGTGAGAGAGAGAACGTGAGAGAGAGAACGTGAGAGAGAGAACGTGAGAGAGAGAACGTGAGAGAGAGAACGTGAGAGAGAGAACGTGAGAGAGAGAACGTGAGAGAGAGAACGTGAGAGAGAGAACGTGAGAGAGAGAACGTGAGAGAGAGAACGTGAGAGAGAGAGAACGTGAGAGAGAGAGAACGTGAGAGAGAGAGAACGTGAGAGAGAGAACGTGAGGGAGAGAACGTGAGGGAAAGAGAGAGAGAACGTGAGGGAAAGAGAGAGAGAACGTGAGAGAAAGAGAGAGAGAACGTGAGGGAAAGAGAGAGAGAACGTGAGGGAAAGAGAGAGAGAACGTGAGGGAAAGAGAGAGAGAACGTGAGGGAAAGAGAGAGAGAACGTGAGAGAAAAGAGAGAGAGAACGTGAGGGAAAGAGAGAGAGAACGTGAGGGAAAGAGAGAGAGAACGTGAGGGAAAGAGAGAGAATGAGTGTGTGTCTAAGTGTGTGTGTGTGGGGGGGGGGGGTTCTGTGTGTGTGTGTGTGTGTGTGTGTGTGTGTGTGTGTGTGTGTGTGTGTATCTTCTATCTGTATGTTTGTGTGAGAGAGAGAAAGAGAATGTGAGGGAGAAAGAGAGAGAACGAGCGTGTGCGTGAAAGACAGAATCTGAGAGGTTAGAGATCATGAGACAAATTTTGCCCATTCTATTCATCATTTTCAATCATCTCATGATATTCTTCATCATTCAACTGATAATCTATCCATTTCATTAACCCCTATCCTCAAATGGATTTTAGCCTTGATAAGTAGTGACTCATTAATAAATAAAAAAGAAAAAGAAAAAAAAAAAGAAAACTTCCAGGAAAAGGAGACACTGACGATTTCAGTATTCGATAACATTTCTCGATAATAATATGCTGAGTCACAAACTGATTTCCATAAATACAGAAATCTGACTCCACTTTAGTTGATAATTTTCCTGATAATTCGTTTAGACTGAGAGTTTCCTGTACCATTTTGCGATAAGAGATTATTGCAATTCTACTATACCGAATCAGAGATCATATGTACCTCCGGATTTGATAAAACACATTTTCTTTCATTGGCCAATGAGGGTTGAGGACATGCGTTGCATGAAGAGAAATGATATGATGGGGTGTAATGCGAGTCTTAAAGACTCTCTTAGTTCTGATACTATTTATCTTCCTCCCACAGCGGTAAGATGTGACACAAGGTCGGGAAAGTGGGATTTGAAAAGCCAGCGCCCGAGAAGGTGAGCACTCTGGCCTACAAAAAATGCCTGGGAAGCCCCATCGGCATTCCCTGATAGGGGCGCCTCAGGCAGTAAGCGATAAACTTACTCTGCCCCAAAGAGGGGAGGCAAAGCCTGGGAGGGTTGACCTCCTAGAACTGCACAGAACAAACCCACAGACTGGCGGAATCAAGACCCGAAGGCCAAGACGATACCAGAACAGATACTACACTTTGATCTTGGCCAAAAGGATGACCTCAGTAGAAAGATTAAATCTGGACAGGAAACTTCGATGGTTTGGCCACGTTGAAAAAAAAAAATGGATAAGAGTTGTTGGTTCAGTAGATGTAGAAGAGGTGAGGTAGCAGGGTCAGTTCACAGTGGAAGGCCATGGAAAATATGGGAGGAAGTGATAAAAATCCTTACATGCTTGAACAGCTTTTAGAAATTGACTTTTAAACTAACCTATATCTGGCCAGGTCTTTATTTATCCCTCTTTCTCTCAAATCTATCTTTATCACTTACCACCATCTTTATCGCTGACCTGTTATTTCAACCTTTCTACATCTACTAACGCATTAACCTCTCATCAATTCTTTCAGTGCGAGCAAACAAACAAAATCTCCTTTTTTTGAACACATCTTCATATACTGATACTATCCAGATTTGATCTGTTCTCATACTACACTTTTCTGTCCTCGGTCAGTGAAGAAGAAATCCTTCTAAACTGAGACAATTTTAACTTTTGTCTCAATCATGAGTGCCCCTTTTTTGAGTTGTTGGATTTTCCTCACCACATTAAAAACGACCATGTGTCTAACTCTGCCCTCGTCGGGAGGTAAGTAGATAGGGACTCGAATAGTTTCTCTTGAATAATGGTGCTGTATAGGTGTTCGAAGAGCCAAGTAAACGCACGATGTCCTCAGTGTTTTTTTAATTACTTTAACTTTTATAATTTAAGTTAAAAATTTAACAAAAAAAACAAAAAAAAAATAGTCGTCGTGTTTACAAATTCTAATACTTCAAGTTAGCTGCTCTTGACACATGGTTCGCTGCTCTTGGAAAACAGCTCGATATGCACAGAAAACATTTTGCCACTGCAAATTACTAAAATATGTAAACAAATGTAGCAAGATTATTATTATTATTATTTTTTTTTTTAATTTACCTCCAGGAGGTTAGACACAAGGTCAGGTGTGGGTTTTGATGAAAATGTTTCTGTGGAACGAACTGGATTCGAACCCGGTACACCCAGGTCATCAGTCTGCGTTCTTAACCACTTAGCCACCGTCACACCTTCTGTAGCAAGATTATATATATTAAAAACCGTATTTTCCACATAAAGTTGAAATTAAGCTTCCATTCAAAGTAAAATTAGAGGTTAGGAATACAGGTTAGGATATGACGTCACGGACAGGAAGCCTTAAATAAGACGTGACGAAGAAGAGAGAGAGATCTGCCTATTTGGGCCTGTGAGCTGACTGTTTGAACGTTTTTCGAAGCTCTGGGAGCAGACAAGAAGCTGGTTTGGGTGTTTTATTTTATGGCATATCAACCCTTTTTGGTTCTTTTATGCTGAATCCGGTCATTTTGATAAAAGTTTTTATGCTTCAAGTTCTTTATATCTTCAAATGTTTATTTATAGTGTTTTGTTTTATTTTACGGCATATCAACCCCCTTTCGAGCTACTTTATACCAAATCCGGTCATTTTGGTAAAAGTTTTGGGGACGTGAGATAGAGGGGGAAGAGGGAGGGAAGGGTTGGGGAATTGTTGGTTTTTTTTTGGGGGGGGGGGGGTTTCTTTGCATGAACATGGTTAAGTTTTGCATAGAGAAGAAAAAAACAATAAAACATCAATGTTTGTTGAATTTGGGGTCTGGAAGCCGATATCTTCAGACAGCCTGACATAATCCTGTGAAAGAATAAAGAAACAAAGGACAAGAAGCATTGAGCATCGATGTTGTTTGCGTTTCTTTTTTCCCCCTTTTATTACATTATTGCGGCTATCAAAGAGAGATGAAGACACAAAGTTCGGCTGGTAGATCACCATGACAACCATCTTTACAACTAGACGTCACTATCCAATGAGCCATCTACTAAATGCCAACGAGAAAGATGAACAGCTGTTTCTGTCGACGACGACAGAATCCGTGGGGATAAAATAAAATGCGCTATGCTACATATATACTACATTCTATTTAAAAAATACATGTTTTCAAACAAAACTTCCGTTTTTTTGCAAATTTTGGTCCCCAACTTACATTTATAATTCACTTGAAAAAAAAAAAAAAGTTGTCTTGTTTATATTAGAAACAAAATACTAATACTTCAGTCTGATGTGTACGTTCGCTTGCATATATACCGAATTATCCCCCTTTAGTGGTACATTCAATGAATTGTTATTTTAACATAAAGACACTAAAACGGACATAAGGCATATTATATTAGATTCTTAAAAGAAAATCTAAATGTTTGACAGTCGTATTAAAAAATAAACTCGTTTAAAAAAAAAGACACTCGTATTTTTAAAAACAAAAAGACACTCGTATTTACAAAAAAAAGACACTCGTATTTAAAAAAAGAAGAAAAAATATATGCATAAAAGCAGACTGTTACATTTTAACGGCATTCTTTGAATATTTGTTGCAAAAAGACTTCCTCGTCTTTCAACTATTTTTTATTTAAGTTTCAAAATCAAACAATGATTGATTTTATCTCCCTCCCCCCCTCCACACACACACTAATATATTTTAAAAATACACTTTATTGGGTTTACTATGGGAGAACAAATAAACACTTTGATTGTACTTTTTTTTTTTTACAGTTATTTTAAAACTTAATTACTTTGACAGTCTTAAGTTACGTAATTATTTACCTAAGAATAATTTTGTAAACATTTGAACACAAACATTGTAAAGAAAAAAAATGGGGTCAATTATGTATTTGAAAAGTTAGTGTTTATATAGATCAGCCCCCATCGCTGCCCATATTGGTTCGGTGAAATTCGATAACGACTTACAACAGCTGAAAGGCGACCATACAAAATGAACTCGGGTTCCTGAAACAGCAAACCAAAAAAAAACTGCTTTATTCACATTGAATTTAATTATGTTTACCGATATGTTTAGATCAGTTGTATTGTTTGTTTTTGCATTTTTGTAATTATTTTCATTTTACGCGGACAGTTTACTTTCTTTTTTTTTTTTTTTTTTTGTAACTAGTTGCATTTCACGACGACAGAAAATTGGGTGATGGGTATTACAGGGCCGAAAAAAAATGTATCTCTAATTTTGAAGAGTCAAATGACAAGGGGAGATAATTCAAAGTGTTCCCCCAGGATTTATCTAAAAATGGATTTTAACGTTCTGATCTTGGAAGATATTTTATATTTAACCAGAGATAACGCCAAAATAATAGACTTCTTGCAAGCGCACAGATTAATTTCAGGTGCGGAGACCTGCATCTGTGGCCATGTTTGCACAGATTACTGAATTTTACCCAGTGTAAAACTTTCATTTATTTCAAAAACTGCATTTTCATGTTTTTGTTTTTTTTCCTTTCATTTACGTATTTTTTTCTATTTTTTTTTTTAACTTTCTGTGATGCTTAATTTTTATTTCAATAAATCCTTTTACTTTTTATTTCAATAAATCCTTTTACTTTTTATTGGTACCGAATACCATAAAGCGTTGTGATTGTTTGATTCCTAAATAATCCTTTTAGTACGTATATTTGTTTTACTTTACTTTACTTTAAGTTAATTAAAATGCATAACAGAAAAATCCCTTTGAAGATAAATCCCGGGAGAACACTTTGAATTATCCCCCCCCCCCTGTCATTTGATTCTTCAAAATTAAAGATAAAAGAAATTTTTTTTTGGTCCTGTAATACAGAAGCACCCAAAATTTGGACTGACCGCTTCATCTTCCTTTAACCCTTAAACTAAAAAAGATAAATTTTAAATTTAGGTACTTCTGCAGTTTACGGATCGTGCTGAAATAATAATTATTTAGAAATCCATTCTTAACATGGGGAGGAGCTTTGTTAAATATTCTGTACTTCCAGCTAGCAATTCCATAAACAAAAGATACAGTAAAAATTGAATTCAACTTGAAAATACTATCAAAAAATAGCACGGTCCGTAAACTACAGAAGTACCAAATAATATATATATATATATATATATATATATATATATATATATATATATATATATGCGGTAATGGTCCTCTGAGGAGAAGATTTTCTTTGAAAACTCATGAGTTAAGGACTTTAAAGTACTTTGCCTGAACTTTGAATTGCAATAAAATTTGATTCGCACCTTATTTTATTCTTTCACTTCATCTAGTGCTATATATACGTATATACAATACAACAATGTATATCAATTTTGTTTTTTTCATGAGATGTAAATAAATCAGCACCCCCCCCCCCCTAAATTCAGAAACCAAATTTAATTTTGTGTTATCACATTTCGGCTGTCGTAACTCCTCGTTTTCTCTGGGCCACGGAGGATGATCTGTACCTTTTCCATAGTCGAGCTGTCAGTGTTTAATCTATTTTATAAACGCAAAGTCGTATTTCGGTCTGTGTGTCCGGCGAAAACTATGAAAATGCCGAAGATACACTTACAAACCTTAAATATTCTGATTAAGTATCACCCCGAGTATTGATTTACTCCTCTCCAGGAGTTAGGCACAAGGCCAGTTTTTTTTTTATCTTACTCCCACAAGTAAGATGTGACCCAAGATCGGGTCTGTAAAGTGGGGTTTAAAAATTGCCTGGGCAGCCCCGTCGGCATTCCCCGGTAGGGGCGCCTCAGGCAGTAAGCAATAAACTTACTCCTTCCCAAAGAGGGGAGGCGAAGCCTGGGAGGGTGGACCTCCTTGAACTGCACAGGACAGACCCATAGACCGGCGTAAATCAAGCCCCGAAGGCCAAGACAATACCAGTCTACGGGGTGCAGTATCCATCGGAACAGATACTACACTTTGACCTTAGCCAAAAGGCCAACAAAAATACGAAACGAACCAGAAACACACACACACACACAATGTTAATTTTATTGCTTACTAGTGGAACCCGTGTCCTGGCGTTACCTTGGGAAAATGAGGAACCAAGAATCGCAATCCCCAAAAGTAAATTGACCGGGAAGGACCGGAAAGACTTCTTTTTTCTTTAACTTTTGGCTAGGAGCAAAGTGTAGTATTTGTTCTCATGTTCCGATACTAGATTTCATCCTCTCTGTCCTTAGTCAGTGAAAGAGAAAGCAATTTTTATTTTTGTCGCAATCCAGTGTGCCTCTGTTGGGGGAGCTTGATTTTTTTCCCACATTAAAAACCGACCTTGTGTCTAACTCTGCCTTCGTGGGGGGGGGGGAAGTAAATAGGGACCAAACTGCGCAAAACTTGACGCTTTATCATCGTTAGAAGAGACTTTTACCCTCATTTTCTTAGCCAGAACACCGGACAACGTCGAGTATTGATTTACTCCTCCCCAGGAGTTAGGCACAAGGCCAGTATTTATCTTACTCCCACAAGTAAGATGTGACCCAAGGTCGGGTCGGGAAAGTGGGGTTTAAAAATTGCCTGGGCAGCCCCGTCAGCATTCCCCGGTAGGGGCGCCTCAGGCAGTAAGCAATAAACGTACTCCTCCCCAAAGAGAGGAGGCGAAGCCTGGGAGGGTGGACCTCCTAGAACTGCACAGGACAGACCCATAGACCGGCTTAAATCAAACCCCGAAGGCCAAGACAATACCAGTCTATGGGGTGCAGTATCCATCGGAACAGATACTACACTTTGATCTTAGCCAAAAGGCCAAGAACCTCTCAGATAACGTCGAGTAACCCTGCTAGTAATTTATAATTCGTAAAATCTGCTAAAATGTCTAACTTAATTAAAATTTCCCATATTTTAAGAAAATTTTTTTTGGTGCCTTCTACAGAATTTGAACCGAACGAACCCGACCTTTGTTAAACAAAACCTAAAACTTAGGTTACGGTTAAAAAAAAAACAGTTCGGTTCAAATTTGTACCTGATTTTTTTATCCTTGAATAATGTTTATAACGTTAGAAATCGATATTGGCAAACTGACCAAAGCTTACGTTTAACCATTTTAACAAATTAAACTAAAATAATTGTTTCAATTGTACTATAGGGGCGTTGGAATATCTCGCATGGTATTCGCCCAAATGTTGGATAAAACCGATTCTTCGTAACTTGTCAGAAACAGTACTTCTGAAATAAAATTCTAATTTACTTTTTGACGTATACCTATAAAATTAAACTTTTAATCCAAATCGTTACCTGTCGAATAAATCACTTCGTGAGCTTTAAAAATTTTAACGGAATTTGAAAGCATTTAAACTGTCGAATAGAAAGTCATCTCTGACTTTCAAATTCTTAGTAAATTCTCATGTATTGAAAGATATTATATTCAAACATTTTATAAATAGAGATTAAAACATTACCTTAATGACAAACTTTTATAACAATTTGGTTCACTTGATAATTTAATGACCAAACGACACTGTAATAATTAAATTTATTTTTTTAAATTCCTATTTAATTAAAAAAAAAAAAAGAAAAGAAAGAAAGAATTTGGCAAAATAAAAATGAAAGTAAAAAGACTCCCGGGTAACGCCGGGTACCTATCCGACGTTGACCGGGAGTCTTTTTACAGCTAATTTGAAATATGTTCAAATATTCGATTTTATTTGCTTTTCAGCAAGATCACTTGCTGAAAAGAAAAGAAAATCGAATCTTTCTCTCGGGAAATATTTTTTAAATGATCCTACTAAAAGTGGACCGGTACCCTTTTCCCCCCATTGACAAATAAACAAAGAAAAATAGTCAGAAAAATCACAAAGAGCAAATCAGCGAGAACTTTAAAATTAATTTTAAATGTAAATAAATAAAACCTAATTAAAAAGTAAATCACATTTAAAAAAAAAAAATAATTAATTGATTTTTTATCTAAAAATATGAACATTGGACCAAATAATTTAGATTATTTTAAAACTTTCCTAACAAAATATTTATATGATAAAAAAAAGTCTTGACGTTATGTTTTTAAGATTAAATTTCAATCTCATTTTAATTTTAAGAAAAAGACGTTTTAAAATAGTAAAAACAGGTATTTATTAAAATATTTTCTATATAAATAAAAAAAATAAAAGCATTAAAACAATTAAGAAATCCGGTTTGCTTAATTTTTAGTTATTCACAAATTATGAAAACCTTCGATTTCTGCGTCCCACATTCTGTTTAAAAGAGACGATTATTCGATTTGTAGTTTTAAAAAATATATTGCAAATTAAGATATATTAACGAAGTAAAAATATATTGGTTCTCTTTTTTTTTATTAAGAGAACGTGTTTGTTTGTATATAATAGTATATATGATAGTTCATTAGGGACCTCCAATTGGTTGTGAACTATTTACCCCCCCCTATATATAACACGATGTAACTTTAATTTAGATTAAGATTATCAACAAAACTTTTTTACCATTCAAAAGAGGATACATTAAATAAACAGCTGATGATTTTTTAGAATTTTTTCCAGCATACGAAACTCATGAAAATGTGAAGTTAAAATGTTGTGTACTTTTTTTTACGTGATAAACTAACGTTCTTATGTATAAGCATTTATGTGCGCTGTGATAGGCACATTTTTAATAAATCTCGCATAAATCAAGTTATGGCCAGATCTTCACGAAATTTTCAATACTTATTCATTATAGGACTAATTTATCTTTAAAATGCTGTTTTCCTAAAATATATTAGGGAAAATATTTTTTTTACGTGATTCCCCCCCCCCCCTGTTTCATTTTATGAAATATTGAACGAAATATATTGTCATCCGGCGATTTTTTTTTCTTATATAAAACTAAACTCTTTTAAAAAACACATTGGATTAATTTTATTAAATTTTACGTAAACTGTTTTAGTAAACTGGTCCGTGAATGCACAAATAAAAAGTGGAAATAAAAGCAATATTATTATGTTTTGAATTTTTTTTTACCTTTTCTCAATAAAATATACTGTGATTTATTGAAATGCAAAAAAAAAAAAAGTTTTACGAAATAATTTTTATTTTCAGAGACATTTATTCATTTGATCGTATTGATCGAGTTTATCGGTTTTAAACATCATTTTTGAACATATTCGTGTTCGAAATTTTTCAAAATATTTTAATATAATATAGCCCGAAGTATTATGAATCGTAAAAGACAAAAGTTGTGGCGGATGTCATATTATGTACTTGGAAAAAACTACTTCATTTGCTAGAAGTAAGAAAATTTTTTTGCACTAACTGATTTTGCCGCAACTATGGAACGCAATACTAGCCATAATTAACACGTCAATTTTTAAAGTGAAATTGTCCCACGCGCATGCGCCAAAGTGAATATGTAAGTTATTCAGGCAATTCTGTTTTTTTTTCAGTAAAAAAAAAGTAATAATCTGTCTCAAGGAAGACAAAAATGGTTAAAACAAACCGTTAATTTTGTTTACACCATAGTAGTAAAGTAATTTGTTTCACTTCTGTTCATCCGTACATAGATAATATCTTGCCATGTCTCACGCGATGTTTAGTAAACACTACCCCGTGTGTCGTAAAACAAGAAAATTTCGTAGTTTCATCGGACAATGAAGAAGGGTTTCTTTCAGAATTTGATAATGTAACCTTTAACTAAACTATTTTACTTTAAAACAAGTATAACTTTATTTGAGAGAGTTTTTTTTGCAATCGGTAAAGCAAAACGAATGTATGACTTCTTAACGTACACATGAAATAGTGACGTCACCGTTCTTCACATGCAATTGGAGGTCCCTATAGTTCATTAAAAAAAAACATGCGCAGAACCGATATCTACGGTAATTTAACACGCTTATAACTTCTATTAAATAATATTTTTCATGGTATATAAAATTTACGAAAACATTCACAAAGATGCTTCATCAGTGCATAACATGGTATACAATATATATATATATATATATATATATATATATATATATATATATATATATACCTCTATCTAAGGTTAGTGGGAGAGAACCCCAGCAGAGTGCTCGATTATTAAGAAAAATTCGAAGATAAGAGCGTAATGTTTATTTATATATGTATTACAGAAGCTCAGAAAGACATCGATACCGTCAGTTTCAAATCCAAACAAAGAGGACCTATAATTGGTCTCATTTACCGGACTACCAATTATAGACCCCCTTTGTTTTGATTAGAAACCGACGGTACCGATGTTGTTATGATCTTCTGTAATACATGTATAATTATCCATGTTTTTTTTCGCGTTTTACAGCTCATGTGGCTGAATATATAGAATGGATAAATTTACCAAGTTTGATGCTTTCACAAATTAGGCCCCACGCTAACTTTGACCCCGACGTTAGGGTTAAAGTTAGCGTGGGTCCTAATCTGTGAAAGTGCCCCGAGTTTTAAATTTAAATCTATCGCCCTTCTCTGTATCTCTAATTCAGAGTTAGGGTTAGCGTTAAGGTTACTCAAGAGTAGTTATTTCTCCTCTCTCTCTCTCTCTCTCTCATTGACTTTTTTCTAATATTAAAGTTAAAAAATACTATGTTACTCTTTAACAAAAACTACAAAAAGAATCGATATTAAATTAGATCTTTTATGAACAGTTTTACATCTTAAAATAAAATGTAATTTAAAATCGAATAATCCGTACCAGAATGACAGTCTTTTAAAAATCGAAATTGGGACGCTGAAAATGTACACAAACAAAAAGTTGGTATTTTTTTTTAAGCAGTGAAAGAGAAACTAATATCTTTAATAAACCAGTCCCCTACCACCTTCTTTAGTAAAGAAATATTATTTTGTACATAGTTTAGAAGGTAAACGATACTATTGGAGACATTTAAGGAGTTGTGAAATTGGTCAAAAACAATTCATTTTGGTTTACCTACTTATTTATGACCTACTCGCGTTAAAACAGTTAATACTTAATATAAAATATACGCCCGTGAAGTTACCGTAAATATTGGTTGTGAGTAAAGTAATAAGGGGTCAGATATGTTTAGTCACAGGAAATAAAGTACCTAACCGGCTGTCTGAGTTACTTCGCGCAGAACCGATATCTACGGCAATTTAACACGCTTATAACTTCTATTAAATAATATTTTTACGCAAATCCGTCACAAATGAGTATTGATTTACTCTTCTCCAGGAGTTAGGCACAAGGCCAGTTTTTATCTTACTCCCACAAGTAAGATGTGACCCAAGGTCGGGTCGGGAAAGTGGGGTTTAAAAATTGCCTGGGCAGCCCCGTCGGCATTTCCCGGTAGGGGCGCCTCAGGTAGTAAGCAATAAACTTACTCCTCCCCAAAGAGGGGAGGTGAAGCCTGGGAAGGTGGACCTCCTAGAACTGCACAGGACGGACCCATAGACCGGCGTAAATCAAGCCCCGAAGGCTAAGACAACACCAGTATGGGGTGCAGTATCCATCGGAACATATACTACACTTTGATCTTAGCCAAATGAGTAGATAAACCTGAAAATTAAAGAAAAACTGTCGGCTATTTTGTCGTTTTGCAGACAAAATGGCGAACAATGAACCGTCTGCTAATTTCTGATTTTTTTTCCGACCGTACAAATGTGTAAGTAAACCCAAATAAATTGTTTGGGACTAATCTCCTAATTGTATTTCCTTTAAAATAAGTTAAGGTGAATTTGAAATTAGTCCAAAACAATTTATTTGGGTTTACTTACTCATTTGTGAATTCGGAAATTAGCAGATGGTTCATTGTCCACCATTTTGGCTGCCAAACGACTAAATCGCCAAACTGTCTTCTTTAAAATTGATTATAATTAATAAGTAGTGTACAGAAGAAAGAAAAGGTAGACCGTGGATTTGAGACCATTTTTCGATTGTGTAGGTGTTAGTGTCCCAAATTCACCTTTCAATTTGGTACCGTTCTGCTACCAGAGCTCGCAAAATTTTAAAAGTTAAATTATTATGGTTTCTTTTGGTCAGTAAATTATTAATTGAACCAAATTGTTATAAAACTATGACTAATTTTGTTTCGATAATATTTTTTTTTAATCTCTATGAAATCAGTGGATGGGTGCTTCTACAGAATTTGAACCGAACCAAACGGACTTTTGTCGAACTAAACCTAAAACTTTGTCTAGGGTTTTAAAAAAGCAAAACAGTTCGGTTCAAATTCTGTAGAAGCACCATTGGATATAAATAACTTCCAAAACTTTCAATCTTTTGATTAAATGAGGATTTTCTACAGTTTAAATGCTTCAAAATTCTTTTTAAATTTTGAAGGGGGGCGAAGTAATTATTGTTCAAGATTTAATCTTGGCTTATTTGTTTACGAAATAACGGAAATGCATTGTGGTGGATTTAATATCGTTTTTTTATAGGATTAAAAATTCGTTTCCGTTTACGCTATTGCATATTTTTATTTCAATAATCGATTAAGTAAATAATTATGTGTAAGTAACGCAGAGCGAGAAACACATACACACGAGTCAGACTATTTTTATTAATATTAAGAACCCTTGAACAGTAAACATGCGAAAATAAACTATGAAAATAATATCAAGTTTGTAGAGTAATTTACTCCTCTCCAGGAGTTAGGCACAAGGCCAGTTTTTATCCTACTCCCACCAAGCTCGGGTCGGAAAGTGGGGGTTGAAAAGCCAGCGCCCAAGAGGTGAGCACTCTGACCATCAAAAATTGCCTGGGCAGCCCCGTCGGCATTCCCCGGTAGGGGCGCCTCAAGCAGTAAGCAATTAACTTACTCCTCCCCAAAGAGGGGAGGCAAAGCCTGGGAGGGTGGACCTCCTAGAACTGCACAGGACAATCCCATAGACCGGCGTAAATCAAGCCCCGAAGGCCAAGACAATACCAGTCTATAGGGTGCAGTATCCATCGGAACAGATACTACACTTTGATCTCATATCAAGTTTGTAGAGTAATTTACTCCTCTCCAGGAGTTAGGCACAAGGCCAGTTTTTATCCTACTCCCACAAGTAAGATGTGACCCAAGTGGGGGTTGAAAAGCCAGCGCTCGAGAGGTGAGCACTCTATCAAGTTTGTAGACATAGGTTTAGAAAAGCTATTCTTTTTAAAGGGTACTTGGCCGACCAGCATGTGTTTAAGAGTATTGAAGTGTTGAAAATAAAAATTAAAAAGTTATCTTTTTTTAAAGTTTTTTTTGTTTAGTTTTTATATATTTTTATTATATCAACAGGGTTTCTAGTGATCCACCTTCTTTAATAATATTAGCTTTTATGATAGATCGATACAGATATTATCCATAAAAAAAAATCAATACCATGTGTACACAACAATATAAGAGAAACCCTAATGAGAGTCCCCTTTTTTTAGGGATATATCCTTTCAATTCTTAATATCTAATTTTGATTTTTTTTATATTTTTCTCAATAAATGAACATTTTCCCCAAAATAACTAATAAAAAAAAATCAAAAAGGTGTTTAAATTAATTCGCAAAAGAAGAATCCGAAAGGGATAATTCGACCTTAAAGTAAGGGATCACTTTTAATAAAGATTTGTACTGCGAATTGATCCCTGACTTTTCCCGTGTTAAAACCCTTATTTGGTATATTATTATTTTTGCGCTGAAGTGCGTCCTTTTTCCAGTTTATTATGTCAATTCATGCCGTAATGTTGAAAAAACATTTTTAGACGGAAAGTCTAGAATAATAAATGAAATTCTGAAATAAATATAAAAAGAAAAGTTTAAAACTTTATTTGATTTACTTACCAGGTTTTTATAAAGGTTTCCATATAGAAATTCATATCCTTTTCTATTTCCTTTTTTGTAAAAATGTGTCCGCCTTTTTTTTTTTTCTATAAAATCCGGTTTCGAATTTATATCCAAGATTAAAAAAAAATGTTTGTTTTTAATTACACTTTTTGTTTTAAATGTTAAAAACTTTTCTTTTTTTTTTTAATTGGCGTAAGGGGTTTTCTCCTTTAAGCACTCTAGAGAAGAAATTAACATTGAGAGTTGTCGCTTTTTCCCCTCTTTCATTAAAAAAAATAATAATAATATTATTAATAATAATAATAATAAATTTCAATCGAATTTTTTTTTTTAAATAAAATTTAACTTTTTTTCATGATTTTTTTTTATTTTTGAAAAAAAAAAAAAAAAAAAAAAAAAGTTCAGGATTGTATGATTATTTTTTTCCACCGCGATGTTGTAACAATTTTAATGTGTTTTTTTTGTTTTTTTTAATTATGTTTCCCTCTTATAAAAGAAATTATTACTTTAAAGAAAGAGAGAGGCGAAAGAAAGAACGTGTCCGTAGTGATATTTTTGTTCTGACTCCTTGTTCGATAACAACAACAACAACGGGTCCGCGAAGAGCTGGAATCACGTGACCAACTCTCGCCAATGCGCTCTGCTCTCTCTCTCTCTATCTCTCTCTATCTATCTCTCTCTGTTTACTTTTTTTTAATTCTCGCTCTCTTTCTTTTTCCTATATACCTCTTAGTTTCTCTATCTCTAATATAATTCTCCTCTATTTCGTCTCTTTTAACGCATACACTCCTTCCCCCTCCTCATTTCCTTTCCCCCTTTTTTCTCGACTCTCTCTTTTCCCATATCTCACTATTCCCTTACCCTCTCGCTCTCTCTCTCTCTCTCTCTCTCTCTCTCTCTCTCTCTCTCTCTCTCTTACTCTCTTTATTTATACTCTATTACTCTTCTTTTCCCTTTGCCTCTCTCTCTCTCTCTCTCTCTCTCTTCACTTTTTATCTTCTTCAGCCTTCTCCCATATAACTTCTTTGTTTCCTATCTCACTCTATATTTTGCCTCTACTATTATTTATCTCTTTGCCTATCTCCCTTTCTTCTTCTTCTTCTTCTTCTTCTTCTTCTTCTTCTTCTTCTTCTTCTTCTTCTTCCTTTTCCTCTTCCTCTTCTTCTTCTTTTTCTTCTTCTTCTTCATCTAATATAACGCTCCGCTCTTTTTCGCTACCCTTTTTTCTCGCCTCTCCCCCTCACTTATTCTCTCTCTCTCTCTCTCTCTCTCTCTCTCTCTCTCTCTCTCTCTCTCTCTCTCTCTATTTAATCTTTCTTTAACTATCTACTTTTTTCTTCTCACCTCTATTTCCTTCCATATGTGGTTGATCTTGGTATAGGGCTTTATTTTGTTTTTCTCAATTATCTTAGTTCTCACCCCCCCCTCTCTCTCTCTCTCTCTATCTCTCTCTCTATCTATCTATCTATCTTTATCTATCTCTCTCTCTCTCTCTCTGAGAGAAGAGGAGGGGGGGAGAACAGACAGTTTACAGACAAGACAGGCAGACAGAAGTTTTTAAGTTAGTTAAATTTAATGTCATTACCTTCCCCCATCTCCACCTCTCTCTCTCTCTCTCTCTCTCTCTCTCTCTCTCTCTCTCTCTCTCTCTCTCTCATCTTTTCATTACACACGATCATAAACAAAAGAATTATATACTTACTCGTCATAAATAAAATAATAATAGAGACATATGTCGGTTCGATTGACATTGCGTGCAAGGGTACATTTAATCGCTAAAGTTTAGCGATTAAATGTACCCCGCGCCACATACTGCTACTAGATGACGTACCCATCTATGACGGGGTTCCTTAATTTCCCTGGCTATTAAAGTGTTCTCATCATTAGGGGGACAGGTTTAAAAAGAAACAATAGCTACATACACTAGCAAGGACCTTCCGCATTTCCCGGGAATTAATGAGGGCCCCTGCGTACTCCTCCTCCCAGCTGTTATAAATAAGCGTATGGTGGCAAGGAAAACACACATAGGAATTTCGATTTAAGCAATATGTATTGATTATGAATGGATACAAGATATAAGAATGTGTGGGTCTTGATCGCTTAGGGTTAGATGTAGATTCGTCAGGATTGATGGTCTTCTGCCTCGGCGTGATATTGTAGCAGTTGCATGAACAAACTATTTTGTATCGATGTACGTTAGCTTTAACTTAGATGGTGATCTGGCTTTGCGCATGCGTAATCATTGACTCTTCACTGTGTAGGCGTATGACACGTCGATGTGTAGCAAAATTCATACGCGTCAACATATTTGGCACCAAAGACAATACACGACGTCAAGTCGGTTCCCAGTGATTCTTCTCGCCGTCAAGACACATAATTATGCTGATCTCGCTCTGCTTTAGCCAAAGGCAGACGAGATGCCGAACTCCAGGATATTACATTATCTAACAGACATGAGCGAGCCCATCGCACCATCTCTCTTTTGTTGCTGTGTGTCCGTGAATAAATATAAACATTTATTTAGTTGTGGAGACATTATTTATTTCAAGGAAGAATGGTGACCCCTTTTCTTGTGTAACGTTTATATTTCAGTCAGATTCGGCCAGACGTACTAACTCTTCCAAGTAAGTTCGTCATTCTAACTTTCTTCCTGATTTAAATTTTCTTAATTAACTCCGTCTCTTACTAATCTAAATCTGGTAACCCCAACTGTCTTCAACTAGCTAAAGACTATTCTTGGAGTAACAGTGCAAGATAGACGAAGGATCTTGCAAGATCAGACCTCTTCTTATAGGCGATACCAATCAAACACCAGCTCGTGACCTGGTGGTCAACTACAAGATCGTTCAACATCCAATCCGAGGGAAAAATAACTGATAAGAATTAACTTATATATTATACTAGCTGGATTTGGTGGCCTGCTATCGCTTCACAAAGTTCGCTACTTGAAATACTTGAAAAATGAATTAAAAATAATAAACACTTCATTCATAACTTTGTTGTAAACACGGAACAGAATCTTTTTCATTTATTCATATAGATAGATAAAGATTAACATTTTGGTAATTCCGATACAAATTTATTTATCTTTTAAAGGCAGACGAGATGCCGAACTCTAGAATATTACCTTATCTCACTGACATGAGCGAGCCCATCGCACCATCTCTCTTTTGTTTCTGTGTGTCCGTGAATAAATATAAACATCTATTTAGTTGTGGAGACATTATTAATTTCAAGGAAGAATGGTGACCCCTTTTCTTGTGTAACATTTATTTTGGCAAGGATAGTGACCTCCTTTGTGGGAGCTGGAGATACCCATAGTTAAAGGCCGTTTTACCTAACTTTGATTGCCCTCATGGGGAGACGAGCAAAATCGTAACAGGTCTGCACTTGAAAATTATGTCAGTTCGCATCAGAGAGCCATGTTATTTATATCACAGTAATCAGGGTCGCTGTGTGCGATCCGAGATGTCAACTTAAAATAGTTTGAAATAGACGGCTGCTGGGGTCAAAGATCGAATCAACTGTCATCCAAGATCTGTTGAGGACTGGGAACAGCGACAACTGTATTCTCTATGTCTCTCTTCTTCTTTCTCTCTCTCTCTCTCTCTCTCTCTCTCTCTCTCTCTCTTTCTCACTTTCTCCCCCTCCCTCTCACTTAGTCTGCAGTGAAGTTTTTGAATTCAGTTTGGTGTTAGCAGCGCGACATGTTGGTTACATGCCAAGCTCAGCAACTTCGAGTTTGAAATTGTTTTTCGGAATGCATAAATAAATCATATTTTATGTACATAAAGTAATGTGTTGTTCCCTCATTACAAAACGTAATGTGTTGTTCCCTCATTACAAAATGTAATGTGTTGTTCCCTCATTACAAAACGTAATGTGTTGTTCCCTCATTACAAAACGTAATGTGTTGTTCCCTCATTACAAAATGTAATGTGTTGTTCCCTCATTTCAAAACGTTCTATTTCCAGTCCAGAATTAATTTTCAGGAGAGAATTAATGACGCCTATTAATTCCGCCATGCAATCACCAAAATACCCAACTGGGTATGAACCCTTTCATTAAAAGGATGTGCCTATCATTTAGTCCGGAGAGCTAGTGTAGTACTGTGCCAGGACGAATGAGCCCTTCCAGAAAAGTCCTCATGGTGCAGACACACTAAGTTACACTCCTCGGCAAACGGTTAGACCACATTATATTTGAGTCGGATTCGGCCAGACGTACTAACTCTTCCAAGTAAGTTCATCATTCTGACTTTCTTCTTGATTTAAACCTTCTTAATTAACCCCCACAGTCTCTTACCAAGCTAAATCTGGTAGCCCCAACTGTCTCCAGCTAGCTAAAATGTCATCGTTAGCCCTGGACTGCTCGTCGGTCTGATGTCAAGTGTAGCTGGAATGTGATCAACGAGGATTGGTGGTGAACGAACGGCTGATGGGGACAGTGCAAGTTATTCACAATTTACAGTAGTAGTTGATATCTCGCCCTTAAAGGGGCTGGTTTGTTGTTGAATAGATAGGTTGTCACGGTAGCAAGGATAGGTCATTTTAATGTAATGGAGTTGGGTTGACATAAGATGACCTCTTGCTGGTTGGCTTCTTGTGAGCGATGCTGAACATGACTGTCTCAAGTGACGGAATTCCGGTGTGACTCTGCCTGCTGCCGGGCCTAGGTACTTAAAAGCAGCATACGGACATAGTTGAATCAAGAGAAATACATAGTCTTCATTTTGTGACCATCCGGTTTTAAATGTGCTTTTTCGGTTTCCTTTCTTTTCATTCTTTCCCAATATGAACATCTGAATTAAAGATCAGACTTTTTTTGCACCTGATGAGATCTTAGTTTCTAATAACTATTGATCGATAACATCGACATGCCAGTGTAGCGGCTTTTTGTACATGCCTGTATAAATTAAAATAATTATATATATACATATATATGCACATATTTTATATATATATATATATATATATATATATATATATATATATATATATATATAGTCTCGGAAGTTTCTCAACCATTAAAACTATATTAAAAAAAAAAAATTTTTAAACTTATAGTCCCAAGTCTTCCAGTAGAAAATCACTCATGTAAGTCAATTTATTTTTTACAGTTATTATACAGGGTGGGCAAAAATAAGGGTCCTATTTTTTAAAATTCATAACTTTTTTATTTATTGATTTTTTTTTTTTTTTTTAGAATAAGTAAAGGACCCCTTCCGAAGCAAGCATGAGCCGTATTAGCCCTAAGGAACGTACCCTCATTTAGAAAACATTATTTTTGCTTAAAAAACTCAAAACAGTGTAAAAAACAATACTTTAGTTTTTGTAAGTTTTAAGAAGTGTTTTTCGGCTAAAATTTGTTTTGTTTATTTCAAAAAATCTCGGAAGGGTCAGTCTACACACACATAAAGTTTGGTGAGTTTAACTATTATTTTGTGGAAGTTATTCAAATTCAAGTTATTCAAATTTAAAGATAGGACCCTTATTTTGGCCCACCCTGTATTAGTTTATTTCTAACACTATTTTAAGGGATCATCAGTTGTTTACCATGAAAAACTGTTTCGGGAATTTATATATATATATAAGTTCTTACAAAAATATATATTTAAATATATACTCTTTATAATATCCGAAAATGTTCCAAATTGCAAGCTTAATGAAGTTGCATTACAAGCTTCATAGCATATATATTATATAGTTGCATTCCAATGATCACAGGATCAATCAATCATAACCATAACTTACATCTGTTCCTTCAATTTCTTTATTTTCATGTATTGTAATTCTTCTTTGTCTCACAAACAGCATTTTTTAATATATTTATATTTTATTTTTTTTATGTTGTTCTTTTCCAAATTCACTACTATTTCTACATCTTTTTTTTTTTTTTTTTTTTACATGATTCACCCCAAACAAGGCAGGACGCCACTGTAAACGTAAGGGGCTACTGAGAAAAAGGAAAAGGGGAGAAGGATTAGTGGTTCAGCTTAAATTGGGATCTGAGCAGCGAGATGTCTGTTTACATTAGTTTTAAATTTCTGCATGTCAGTACTGTCGGGGAAACAGGGGGCAGGGAGGGAGTTCCAGAGGCCAGCAGCACGAGGAAAGAAGCCATTTGAGTAGAATGCTCTCCGGCATCTGGGGACCTCCACAGTGAATGAATGAGATTTAGTAGAATGTCGAGTTAGTCTAGTGAATTTACGTCGAGGGGGCACCAGAGTAGCCAACTCATCGGAGCATAATCCATTGAAGTATTTGTAAAACAAACACAAGGATGCCACATTGCGGCGATGGGACAGGGGCTGGAGCTTAGCTGACAGTGAGGGACCTATTAGGTTGACTACTCTTTTTTGGACTTTGTCAAGGAGGGAGAGACTAGTAGATGATGCACCAGCCCAGATGTGGCAACAATACTCCATGCATGGGCGGATGGTGGCTTTGTAGAGATACAGGATAATGTCAGGTGTAAGGAGTCCACTAGCACGGTAGAGGGAGCCAACCTTCTTTGCGGCAGCCTTGGCAATGTCTTCAATGTATGTGTTCCAATCTTACGCACGTTTCACAGCAAAATCAAGAGAAATACATAAACAACATTTTTAATATATTTATATTTTATTTTTTTTATGTTGTTCTTTTCCAAATTCACTACTATTTCTACATCTTACGCGCGTTTCACAGCAAAATCAAGAGAAATACATAGTCTTCATCTTTACTTCGTTGATAATCAGAGAAATTGTTCATTCAATAGTAATAGGAAAACCCAATCATTCCAAGAGAAGAAGATGCAAAAAGTTTTAAAAGAGTTCTTCACAAAGGTAACGGCAAGTCAAAATACACAAATAAAAACTCACATAAAGAATGGTAACAAAAATCCAGGACCCCCCACCCACAAGAAAATCTTTTTCACAAAACTTGAATACGTATATATATATATATATATATATATATATATATATATATATATATATATATATATATATATATATGAAGCAATCCAACAAAAGATATAAGCGTCAACTAATATCTTATAATTAGTGAAACATCCGGATAAAAAACTGAAGCTCAATATACTGGATAGAGCATTAATATTATAATATAAAATGAAGTAATAAAATAAGGTGTCAATCAAATTTTATTAGAATTCAAAGTTCAAGCAAAGTATCCTTAAGTCCTTAGCTCATGAGTTTTCAAAGATAATTCTTCTCTTCAGAGGACCATTACCGCAGTTATACTACTACAGGACTTAAGGATACTTTGCTTGAACTTTGAATTCTAATAAAATTTGATTGACACCTTATTTTATTACTTCATTTTATATTATAATATATATATATATATATATATAATTTATTTAAAAACTATACATTACATATTTCAGAATCGTACCGCGGTTTCATCCAGATGGGCTGACTTTAACATTTTTTTTTTAAGTCTATACCCCAAGGAGAATCGTCAGCGTACTGAAATGAGATGAAAATAAACAATGATCTCATGTCAGTACGTTGACTATTTTCCTGAGGTATAGACTTTTTTAAAGTTTTAAAAGTCAGCCCATCTGGATGAAACCGCGGTACGATTCTAAAATATGTAACGTATAGTTTTTAAATAAATTATTTATATTAGCTCTCAATCTTCTACGATCGAGCACTTTATTGATTTCTTTTCAATATAACTTGACACACTATGTAGATATACATTTTTATTTGTGTTTTTTAATCTTAGTGCTAATAGAAAGTTAACTTTTATTATTACTCCACCATTCTTATTTGTATATTTTTGTTTTATTTACTAGTTGTAAACTATTTAGATACTAAACGACATTTTTTATTACCCAATTTCGGCTTAAATAGCAAAGCAAGTATTTATTCACGTGTCTACATTTAGCTATAAATTCATGTTTATTATTTTATTTTTTTAAGGAGATCGCTCCAGACAAGGCATGAAGCCACTTGATATAAGAAGCTAACAAGAACGAAATATGATTATCGCAAAGACAGGAGATGCCTATTGGCCTTAGTCTTGAAAAAGACCCAGGCTAAAGGTAGGAGGAAAATAGTCAGCAAGAAGAGAGTTCCACAAGCCTGCAGTTCTTTGAAAGAAGCTACTGGAATAGGAAGCTGTATTACAATGAGGTATCAAAACAGCGAATTGGTGAAGATCACTAGAGCAACGAGTCAAACGATGCTGGTACAAAAGAGGGTATGGAATATGTAGGTGATTTATCCGAAATTCCCTTCTATTATAAAAGAACCCGGTGTTTTGGGTAGCGGTTAAAGTAGATAAATAGTAGCAAGTAAAAAAAGAGGCCACCTTCTATTTGGAAGTTTTTTTGGGGAGAGAGTCAGCTATTCCGGGTAAAATGTAATAAATATTGAATGACGAAGAAATGAATGCATAATTTCTGGAAACACACATGAGTAATTAGGCTAATTGTATCCTGGAATAGATTAGCATGTGAAGGTTTTGGTTATTAAGATATTATGTCTGAATACAGACTCAAAAAAACGACTTTATTTTATTATAGAGATATATAAGAGAGAGAGCGGGTGGAAGAGAGAGATACAAGGTGCATAGGATAGTAGAAGACATACCATTTTTTTTTTACTATAGTAGAACTATTATTTAACTTTATATTTTCTATATTTCATAATTATCAATGGCAGATCCTATAATTGCACAACAAATGATAAGGCATGCGGCTATCGTGATTATAAAGGCTGAATATGGCAAGTGAGAAATAGACTAATTTTTTAAAGTCGCTTGATCTTTCACTTACAAAGTTCACAAACATAAGTGGATGACGGGCGATAAAATGTTAAAGTGTATATATGTATATATTTATATATAGGATTCTGCAGCAAAATCCGATTCTTGGCAAAAAGAAAACAAAATAAGCAATAAAAACAAACAGTTGTATATGCAGAGACCCGACAGTTTATTTGGCAAAAGTTGCAGTTACATAGTACATTATTTTTCAAGGTAACTTTTGCCGACGGAGACGTCCATGTTAATGCTTAATGTTAACATTACACTTGAAACGACCAATGTTGTCATCAGTTTGGAAGCAGTCCCGTGGTATTGTGTTCTACAGATGGGAATTTTATCGAAATAAACTTTGCTCATGTAATTTGCATTTGATTTTAGGTACACATAGATAAAAAGAAAGTTATTTGCTGTGGTTGTAGCAGACAGGTTCTTGCTGTGAACGTTTTACATCCATTGTCACATAATGGCGCGTTTTTGTTGATCGACAGTAAGCAAACGCAGCATCCACTTTGGACCGCATTAATGTAATTATTTATGGATTTTACAATGAGCTCAGTACCGGTAGTGAATTTTGTTGTGATAATATTTGTTAATTGTAATTATATTATACTAAAATTAATACTAGAGGAATTACTATATAAAAGAAGTTTGATAGTGTTACTATCTTTAGTATTAATAAAAAACAATTATAATAACAATAATAATAATAAAGACAATAGTACCTACGATAGTCGCAGTGACAATAGTATCAATAATAATAATAATAATAATAATAATAATAACAATAATAATAACAATAATAATAACAATGATAGTAGTAGTAATAATAATGGTGATTATTATAATCTTGATATATATATATATATATATATATATATATATATATATTTATATAGTCATCCATAAATAGACGGTTTCGCTTTATCACAGCTCTTCAATGCGGCTAGACAAGCTAGTGCCTAAAGTCAGGGTCGAAACTCAACCGTTCGAGCTGACGGTCGGCACTTCTACCCCTGCGCTATCATACGACACTGACTGCATGTAAGTTATATCACAATGTAAACATTGTCAAGTGCCGGGAGCTCGAATTAGTTTTACCCAATGAGCTATGCCTTGGGGTGCTGCAGCAAAATCCGATTCTTGGCAAAAAGAAAACAAAATAAGCAATAAAAACAAACAGTTGTATATGCAGAGACCCGACAGTTTATTTATCAACAGTTACAGTTACATACTACATTATTTTTCAAGGCGGGTTCGAAATGAGTCATACGCTTTTGGCGATCATGTCCTTGTCCACGATGGCAGCCTTCAGAAAGTCAACTGTGTCGTGGCCGTGCTTGTTGGTCTTTGCCTCGATCACGCCTCAGAAGAAATAGTCTAGGCGGTTGCAGTCTTCACAAGCTCGACGACCAGTGGTGAGAAACATTTACAAAGTGCACAAACAGTTGGCTTCAGATGGAAAGGTATCACTATTATCAAGGCATAAGACATTTTAAGAACACTGATAGCATTAGAACACCTGCATTTATTCGGCAAGTACAGCACACCATTAGTGGTAATCCTAGAATACCTACGAGAGGGATTGCAATAGAACACTGTGTGTCAGAAGGAACAATCTGAAATGTTTTATGTGATTAGTAAAAGTCATTTTATGTCAGAAAAGGTCAAAGAAAATCGCTTACTCAAAGCTAATAGACTCCTAAACAACATTTAAATTTTCATAATCACATGACTCCTAAAAGTTGGCCTCTTAGATCTACAGATCTCAATCTTTTGGACTACTATGTATAGAGCATAATTGAGAAAACGGTTTATGAGCACCCTTATAACACTAATCATCATCACGACGACCACCACCACCACCATCATCATCATCAGTGGTTGGGTTAACGTCCGTTTTACATGCTGGCATGTGTTGGATGGCTTTAAGAAATTGACTTCCAAACTAACCTATCTCTGACCAAGTCTTTATTTATCCCGCTTTCCCTTAGGTCCATTTTCATCACTCTCTTCCATATATATATATATATATATATATATATATATATATCTAAAAGTGTTAAAATTATCATTGTTTATAAGCTGTTCAGAACTGGCCTATCGGTTAACGACGTTGGATTGGGGTTGAAAAATACTTGTAATCCAGGGTTTCGAATCGTGTGACCGGTGGTGAATAGTCGTACTTCTATGCTGATGAGTCTTGATTGGAAAGAAACGAAACGTATACGTCCATAGATAAATAAATAAACAATAACAAATATTTATTTTTGAAGCTCCTCGTTAAAAAGTAGAGCACTGTAAATGGTAGTAATAACACTTGCTTTATATGCATCATCCTTCACTTATAGAAGTTGAATGCCTGTACGTTTCGCCGCCTCTAAAAGTGTTAAAATACTCATTGTTTATAAGCTGTTCAGAACTGGCCTATCGGTTAGCGATGTTGGATTGGGGTTGAAAAATACTTGTAATCCAGGGTTTCGAATCGTGTGACCGGTGGTGAATAGTCGTACTTCTATGCTGATGAGTCTTGATTGAAAAGAGACGAAACATATACGTCCATAGATAAATAAACAATAACAAATATATATATATATATATATATATGTATATATATATATATATATATATATATATATATATATATATATATATATATATATATATATATATGTTGTTAAACCATATTGTTGATAACCAAATAAAGCTTTATTTGTATATAAAAATAACAGCCCAAACCGTGCACACATTCCACCTTGGCCTGCCCCTGTGAACTGAACCTGCTACCTCAACTGTTCTACATCTACTCACCCAAGAACTCTCATCCATTCTTTCAACATGGCCATACCATCAAAGTCTCCTGTTCTACACACATCTCCTTATACTGCCAGATTTAATCTTCCTCTAGGTTCATCAGAACTAAGCCTGTCTTTAAGACTCACATTACACATTCATTGTATCATTCTCATATAATTTATCTCCATGCAATGCATATCCTCAACCCTCACTGGCCAGCTTTCACTCTCATACATCATTAGATTGCATACACATGTCTGATAGACTCTTCGCTTGGTCAACAGTGGTAACACTCTGCTGGTTAGTAATGGCAGAAGTTCCCTGGACTTACTCCATTCACTCCCAATTCTTGCAATCACACTAGTACCTACTCCACCCTGTGTTCCAATGGTATCACCAAGGAAACAAAACTGAGCAAGGGAACTTTCCTCTTTTGGAGAGCTTTCTAACACTACTAATCATAACTTTGGTCTTGGTAACATTCACTCTAAGACTTTCCATAGAATTCCTTCAAGTCTTTAACTTAACGAATAGATATTCCATTGTTTTACAGGCAAGTACTAAGTCATCAGCATACAGCATCTCTTTTGGACAACTCGTACAAAGCGCACTGGACAATGCTTCTAAGACACAATTGAAAAGCAATGGATTCAGTACAGAATCCTGATGTACTCCTACTTTAACATTAAAGCTGTCGCTAAATAATCCCTAAAAGTCTCCACGGTTAGAGTAATGTTTGCTATGAACAAGGACCACCTGATTGAAGCGTGTAGGCGTTTTCGGTAATAAGACATTATTATCTGTCATTTTTGTGTATGTATAAATCTGTCCTGAAATATGTTAACTTTATACACACGTCTTATTAAAGAGAACTGACAAAGAAGCTATTTTGGGGCAAGTTTTTCTTGTTTTCAGACAAGACTTCTTACATCATGATGGAATGTGTGCACGGTTTCGGCTGTTATTTTTATATACAAATAAAGCTTTATTTGGTTATCAACACTATGGTTTAACAACACACACACACACACACATATATATATATATATATATATATATATATATATATATATATATATATATATATATCGGACTTGAATGCCTACCGGGGAGGACTTGAATGCCTACTGGGGAGGACTTGAATGCCTACTAGACACTACCCTCGGGTGTCTTCGATCTCTCTGTACAGGGGTTTGTCAGAGACTATGACATGAGGATACTTTTTACTTGAAGTAAACCCTGACCAAATATTTAAAAGAAATGGTGTGCTGTCTCCTCAAGCCATCCAGCATGTCTCTCGAATTGCGGACGGGGGCACTCCCTCTACTCATAGAGAGCAGCTTCGAATAAACAATTAGAAGCCGTTGACAATGAGGAAATGAATAATAAAAAATATGAATAAAAACAAAAATAAATACTGGCAGGCCGACACCCAGGATAAAAAGGGCCCATCAACCCGTTCATACACCAGGCGGGAAGATGTAAGCAATGGTGTAAACCTTCCTGCCTCTGGAAATGGTGCTCCAGCCAATACAGAGGCCAACCAGAGTCAGCCATCAGGCCTTGAGACAAAAGGCCCTGGCCCCCTATCTCCATCAAATGCAGCAACAAAAAAAAAAGAAACATAAGAGGCTTAAAAGCCCAACCATGAACTGTTGCATAAAAGAAGGTGCTATTGTTTTGCTACCACTACTCAAAGTGGAGCAAAACATCAAATGAGATTCTAGCTGATAAGATTCAAGAATCTACCCTCTCCGAAGAAAAATATATCCATCCACTATGACTATGCAATCCCTAAAGCTACATATCTAGAAAACGGAGCTGTTAAACCTGACATCATAATATGGGACAAAAGTGAGAAAGTAGCAACCCTAGTTGAAGTCAGTGTCCCTAATGATGCAGAATTAAACAGAGCTGAAAGGGAAAAGATTACGAAATATCAAGGTCTTATGTACGACATGAAAAGAAACAGGACTCTTAGGAAAATCCCCATCATACCAGTAATTATAGAAGCAACAGGACTAATGAAAAAGAATTTCAAAAGCTATCTGGCGAGTATACCCGGTGAACCGAGTGCAAGAGAAATACAAACAATTGCACTTAAAGGGGCGGTTAGAATCTTAAAAAGATCTCTAAGCTGGAGTGTCTGAAATAGTCGGTGAATGTTTGGCATCCGGTAGGATGCCCCATCTCCAGCAAAAACAGAAAGATAAAAAAAATAAAATATATATATATATATATATATATATATATATATATATCCACTATGAATATGCAATCCCTACAGCTACATATCTAGAAAACGGAGCTGTTAAACCTGACATCGTAATATGGGAAAAAAGGGAGAAAGTAGCAACCCTTTTTGTCCCATATTATGTCTGGCGTAACATCTCTGTTTTCTAGATATGTAGCTGTAGGGATTGCATAGTAATAGTGGATGGTGTATAACTTATTCCCAACTGTTCTTTCATTTTACTTCAGCCGAAATCATGGGTCCCCTTCCTGAGGCGAACACTAAATCTCTATATGAGATACATAGATATTCGAATATTCCGTTGAAATTCTTGGAGTACTTAAAGGGTTTTACGGATATAATATTGGTGCAAACTTCTATTTGAAAACTCAAATATTTCAAAGTTCCATTAAATTTTATCCTTGGTCATTAGACACAAATTCAACAAGATTCTATTAATCTTTACATTTTAGACATATCCTATTATCAAAAGCATGGAATTGATTTTGATGAAAATTCAAATAAGGATTCTAGACATTAAGCTTAATAGTATAATCTCTTGTTTTAATCTTTGTAAGAGGACATAAAAGTCGAAGTTCTCAGAAATCAAAGGTCCCCTTCCTGGGGCGAACACTAAATTTCTATATGAGATACATAGATATTCGAATATTCCATTGAAATTTTCCTTTATTTCTCAAACGGAACTGGAATGATGGAGATCTTCCTGAGATTCCAGTTTCTTTTCATTTCGTACATAAGACCTTGGTATTTCGTTATATAGTCCTTCATTCTATAATAAAGATCAATGTGTATTTATTTGTATGTTTTTATATAAATAAATATATATTCGAGCCCATCAGTCGAGTTAGTGATTAAAAAAAAAAGTTTCTTTTTCTAGCCTTCAAATGAAACCATTTCAAGAGATGAAGGGAAGCGAGAAAACAATTAGCAAGTCAGACAACCCCCCACCGCCTGAAATGAATTTGGAAAGAAATCCTCCACTCTAAATAAAAAGTGAACGGTAGGTGTTTTTTTTTTCTTTAAGTTAATGATCTAATTTAATAAATTATATAAAAAAAAATTAATTACGGACATAATTCTATGTAAAAAAAATAAATTACAGACATAATTCTATGATTTTAGATTTTAATAAATTATATAAAAAAAATTAATTCTATGATTTTATGTGAGTATTAGTGCGAACGCTTTTTCTTTTTCATCTGGATCGGTTCATTTTATGAACGTGCTGCTTGAAGGGCATCATGCCCACTGGTGGGTCCCCGTCAAGGTAGCTGGCTAGCTGCACGCATGGAAGTAATGTTTTACAGGGGATGCCCTGCATTGCCCGACGCTTTATCGTCACCGACCAAGGTCCAACAGGCCGCACTCGACCAAGTACGTCAGTCAGTCAGATTTTATGACGGCCAATACACACCAAATCTAAACTTTACATCAGGCATCTGTATGCATTTCATGGAGATATACCTGACGAGAGCATATCTCACATACGCTTTCTATCTAGATGAAATAGCAAGTGCAAACACTGGCAGAGCATCATTTTTTTTTTCTCTGTCATCCACTTGTATTTAATATTTATTTAACTTTCGTCTCATGTTTTTCTCTCTAATCATGAATTGCACTTGCTGAAGATCGTTTTCCTTCCTAAGATGACTTTGCGTTAAAATGTAAAATGATATGAACGCTACAGCGATGATCACGATGTTGATTATCTGTCTTATTACTACGTGTTACATAACGAGGTCCGTGTTTGAATATAAAAGTTTGAGTGACACCTAAGGGTCAGAGGTGACCCCAGACGGAAGTCGCTAAACTAAGGGATTTTCGGGGGGGAGGGATTTTTTATTTTGGAGGGCTGGCGAGATTTCAAGCAGAAAAGATGTGCCTAAGGTGCTGTCCCCAATGAATGGCGGGGGGGGGGCGTAATGTAACTAGGTGTGGTGAGACGTGCTATTCATCTATCTATCTATCTGTCTGCCTTTCTCTCTCTCTCTCTCTCTCTCTCTCTCTCTCTCTCTTCCTCTATTCATCTCTCCCTTTATCTCTCTTTCTTACTCTTTCTTTCTCTTTCTCTCTCTCTCTCTCTCTCTCTCTCTCTCTATCTATCTCTCTCTTTCTCTCTCCCTCTCTCCCCTATCTCTCTCCCCCTATCTTTCTCTCTTTCTCTCTCTTTCTCTTTCTCTCTCTCTCTCTCTGTCTGTCTCTCACGCGTGCGAAAGTAACCTGTCTCTTTGATGTTTTCTGTGACTGTGCATCTGTTTTTAAATTCATGGATGGGAGTTTCGATGAATAAACACTTAAGTAAATGGCGAAAGAAAGGATATGGATATATTAGAGGTCACCAGCAAGCAAGTGCCCACTCCACATTTACGGCATTTTGTGAATGAACGAAGAAAGGAAAAGACTACAAACAGAAATAACATTTAGTGAATTAAAATGAAAGAAAACATTATCAATTACGACAAAACATTTTATAATTAACAAACAATTTATTTTAGATAAGGCATTTGTAAAGCTTACATTGGAATATTAGAGTTCGTTTTAATGAGTGAAATGTTCTTTGTAAAGTTTATTTAAACTCGTGTTCCTGTTTATTAACAGTCGAAGGTAATCAAGAAAGGAAAGAATAAAAACATTGAAATAGTCCACTCTAAATAAAAAGTAATAATACTATCTAACTCGTAGCTGTAGAAGGAAAGAGAAAAGGCGAGAGAGGGAGATATAGCGAGCAGAAAGAGACTAATTTTGGATTTAGTCTTTTTATTTTTTATATTTAACTGACTTTGCAAACTCACTTTTTTTCATGAATCAAACAATCTAACCCAAGCTCAATAAGTGACTCAGTGGGTTATATTTTAACATTTTTATAATTTCTTAACTTTGACATTGGTTGAAAAGTCAAAGGATTTCACAAAGTCAGAATACATTGTGATGTCATAATAGGCCTCTCTCTCTCTCTTTCTCTCTCTCTCTCCCATTATCCCTCTCTTCCCCCTCTCTCTCCTATTTCAGGGTAGGGTTTTCAAAGGGGTAGTACTTGTCCGCGTTGGCCTCTAGGGGTGTCCTCGTTTGATCCGTCCTCATGCCTCCCAACACTATGAGATGCACAAAATATAGCCTCTCCATTTTTTGTTTCATTTTACTTCAGTCAAAGTTCTCAGAAATCAAGGGGCCCCTTCCTTGATCTCTATATGAGATACATAGATATTCAAATACTCCATTAAAGTTCTTTTTTACCTGTCAAACGTTGAGTTAGTAAAGAAGTGAAGAACATTAACTTCCCTCTCCTCAATTGATCAGTTAACTATGTTATAGTATATCTTTCTTTTGGTCTCTTGGGCTTACAAGATTCCAGGACAAGAATTCATCTAGTCTGGTGGAGTATCCCGCTAAGTGCTGTTACTGGAGGCAACATCACTTAGAGAAGGTGCACCATTCCTCGTATAAGCCAGTGTATAGCCATGTCGTGGGGATCTTATTTGGGCTTCGAATACTATGTTATTTTGAATATTTGGTCAGGGTTTACTTCTAGGGTGGAGTATCCTCATGCCAGGTTGTCTCAACTTTTCAATTTCATCGATCCAGACTTAGTAATTTTCAAGATAATTCCTTTCGAAGCCCCTTGTTTTGATCAGCTCCTAGGACTGACTTTCACTCCACATCTAAAATGGAAGACTTAAATCCAGTCTGTTGCTAGAGTTTCTGGGAAAATGGTTGGATCATTCTACGGCTCCAGAAAGTATCTAACCCCTGACGCGATTCTCTAACTATCTAAGAGTCAGATACATCCTTAGATGAAGTACTGCTGCCACATCTGGGGATGTGCCGCTCAGGTCACTATTTCTTGCATTGACGGAGTACAAAATCGACTTTGCAATCTAGTGGGGTATGATCTCTTCTGTTCTTTACAGACGTTGCTAGTCTTTCTCTACTCTAACATTATTTGTAATCTTTGTGAAATTTCAGTGTAGAGAATTATTTTATACGTGTGTTTGTATATAGATTGGTATATCTTAGGTTGTTTTGTTTTGCGGCATACCAACCCTTTTCTGATTGTTTAATGCCGAATTCAGTCATTTTGATAAAGTTGTTATTCTTCAAATTTCAAATCCACTCAGACCACTCTTTCTTTCTTGACTTGATAAAGTACAAATCTAGTGGCGGACAATCTCTTCTGTTCTCCACAGAAGAGACGTTGCTAGTCTTTCTCTACTCTATCGTTATTTCCATGGAATATGCTCGACTGAGCGTCAATCTTTAGTTTCTTTTTTGTAAGACATTCATAGCAAAAACTCGTCTTTCTAACACAACTGCAAATAACTTTCCTTATAAACAGATTTTTTTTCCCAAGAACTTCTCATCAGTGGAACATCTGTGGTAATGTGTTCGGAACACATTACCACAGGACTGCTTCCCTGCAGACTACAACACGGTCGTCTTCAGATCCAATGTCAACAAATGATTGTTATAAACCGTCCTTTTGAGGACGTCATCAAATTTGTTCGTTCCTATAGAATCTCACACCTGACATTGTCCTATATCTCTGCAAAGATACCATCCGTCCATGCATGGAGTATTGTTGCCACATCTGGGCTGGTACATCATCCACTAGTCTCTCCCTCTTAGACAAGGTCAAAAAAAAGAGTCGCCAACTTAATAAGTCCCTCACTATCCACCAAGCTCCAGCCCCTGACCCATTGTTGCAATGTTGCATCCTTGTGTCTGTTTTAATGGATTGTGCTCCGATGAACTGGCTTCATTCCCCGTGCTTCCGGCCTGTGTAACTCCCTCTCTGCTTCCTGTTTCCCCGACTGTACCGACATGCAGAAATTTAAAACTAATGTGAACAAGCATATCGCTGCACAGCTCCCAATTTAGGACGACCCCCCTAAACTTTCACCCTAATTCTCAGTAGCCCTTACGTCTACAGTGGTAACTTGCCTTGTTTGGGGTGAACTCAGTTAAATGGAAAAAAAAAAAAAGTTGTGACTTATTAGTAAAAAAAAAAGAAAGGAAAAAAAAAGATAATGTCTGAAACCATTTCTTTCTTTAGATTTTAGTTAAACAAGAAAAGAAAGAGGCAACGTCTTTATCAGTTGAGCTCTGGTAGGTGGCGCTATGGCAACAGACACACAGGCCTGACTTGGGACTTAACCACCAGGTGGGGCAACTGGTGCAAGCAATAACAAGCGTCACAAGGCGACAGGGTAATAAAATTTATTAGTCATAAAGGAGGTAAAAAGGAAAGAAAATATAATCAATGTTATCTTTGGTAATAACTTAGGAACAGACAAACAAAACTTGGACAATAATGTTTACCTACCATTTATAGGAGACAAGTTTGCCTTTATTGGAAACCAAAGGTGCCTGGTGATACCAGATCAGGCTGCCCTGTGGCTCCCTGAGACGAAATTCACCTACATTGACGTTTTTTTTTTGTTTTTTTTTTTGTAAAACTTAATTATGTTCTACAAAACCAAAAACAAAAACAACAGCCTCTCTCCCTTTCTCCCTCCCCTTTTTTATTTTTATTTTTCCTACCCTACTTCCGGTCCTGGATATGACCTTAAACTACATCCGATGGTGAGATCCGGCTTACGGACTTTGGGGAATGTGGAGCCTCCTCTTAATTACCATTGCTCCCAGGTCCACCCTGACTCGGAGTGGTAGTACCTATTAGGGTCCCAACTATGGGTTAAATAGAAACAGATATTAAAAGGGGAAAGAAACAAAAAAGAGAAGAAAACAAGACCAGATTCGGCATTAAATAACCCAAAAAGAGTTGATATGCCGTAAAACAAAACTACCAAACTACCATACCAAAGGTGCATTTGTTGTACAAAGTGTTGGTTCGTTCTGTTAGTCATACTGAGGGAGAAAAAAAATGGCGATTGACTTTATTGAGCTCTTCCCCCCCCCCCCAAAAAAAATAAAACATCAGCACCGTCACCGTCGCTGTCGTTGTCGGTTTAACGTTTAATGCATTGGACGGCTTTGAAAAATCGACCTTCAAGCAGACCTACATCTGACCAGGTCTTTATTTGTCCCTCTTACTCTCAGACCTATCCTAATCACTTCCTCCGGTGTTTTCCTTGGCTCATCCCTGTGAACAGATCCTGCTACCTCAACTGTTCTACATTTACTAACCCAAGCACTCTCGCGTATTCTTTCGATGTAACCAAACCAATGAAGTCTTCTGTTTTGTACACATCTTCCTACATTGTCCAGATTTCATTTTCCGCTGAAGTCATCAGATCTAAGACTGTCGGTAAGACTCACATTACACATTCACTGTATCATCATCATCATCATCATCATCATCATCATCATCATCATATGATGATGATGATGATGATGATGATGATGGTGATGATACAGTGAATGTGTAATGTGAGTCTTACCGACAGTCTTAGATCTGATGACCTCAGAGGAAGATTAAATCTGGACAATATAGGGAGATGTGTGCAAAGCATCATCATCATTATCATCATCATCATCATCACCATTGGTTTAGCCTCTTTTTTACATGCTGGCATGTTTTGGACGACTTTTAGAAATTGACTTTCAAACAAACCTATTTCTCGTCAGGTTTTTATTCATCCCTCTCTCTCTCTCTCTCTCTCCCTCTCTCTCTCTCTCTCTCTCTCAAATGTATTCTTATCACTTATTCCTAAGTTTTCCTTGACTTTCCTGTGAGAACTGACCTTGTTACCGCAACTGCTCTACATCTACTAACCCAAGTACTATTGTCTATTCTTCCTCAATCATATTCGGTTTAACATTTTTTTACATGCTGGCATGTTTTGGACGACTTTTAGAAATTGACTTCCAAACTAACCTATCTCTGACTAGGTTTTTATTTATAAAGGGTAAATGTGGAGCTCTGGATTGAAAGGATATATATATATATATATATATATATATATATATATATATATATATATATATTTAGGCAAACATTATTAAATAACACGGAGTGGTTTTGTTTGATGCGACTTTTTTTTATTTTTTCAATTTTCCGAATTGTCCATCTAATGTTTCGGTGAAATTGATATAAATATGATCCATGGCTTTCTTGTTCCATTCTTTTTTCTTTTTTGCAAGTACTTTCGATTTGAATCGTCAAATCATCTTCATAAAAACTAAACATCCCACAATTAATAATGTCAATTATGAAACTAGTCGCAACATTTTAAAGTGTCTAGCATAATAATTAACATCACCAAATTCTTAGCCATTAGGTAGTTATGCGTTTTAATTGTATGCACTTTATTTAACGTCATCAATTTCTTAACGGTTTAAACAGTCAAACTTTAAATCTCTCGTATGTGTAGAACGCCATCACGCTCTCATGTACATTTCAACTTTACAGACGCGTTTTCAAATATAAACTACTTGCCGTTATAATTCAAAAATGAGCACAACAGTAAAGACACTAAAACTAATACCGCCTGAAGATGATTTGACAATTCAAATCGAAAGTACTTGCAAAAAAGAAAAAAGAATGGAACAAGAAAGCCATGGATCATATTTATATCAATTTCACCGAAACATTAGATGGACAATTCGGAAAATTGAAAAAAAAAAAAAAAGTAGCATCAAACAAAACCACTCCGTGTTATTTAATAATGTTTGCCTAAATGAAAATATATATATATATATATATATATATATATATATATATATATATATATATACAATAGATTCTAGGTAAAAAAATTGATGGCATATTCATTTACATATGTTCCAAGATATACATATAACAATCGCTGGGGGTTAGGGTTAGGGTTTTGTGATATCTGCATAGTGTCGACGTGTAAGTCTTCTTTTTTTCTCAGTGGACGAGACAGATTCATGACTAATTCATATAACAAGTAACGCACTTAAATTCTTTGTTTTTTTTGTTTTGTTTTTTTCTTTATTTTGACAGACAAACCTAATGACCCAATGTGGTGTTTTTTGAAGAGGAAACATCCGGCCAATTCTGATGAAAAAAGAAAAAAAAAATTGTCTGTATTACCATGATTAGGGTTTATAAAACCGAAAATTTAGATTTAAAAAAAAAATGAATAAAAAATGGAAAAAAAATCCTGCGTCCTGTTATCTGGTTTCTTAAATAATTTTCAAATTTATCATTACACCGACGCTTCTAACTGTACTAACATTGATCTCATTATATATATATATATATATATATATATATATATATATATATATATTAATTTTGATACAGAAAAATTAGTACAACATTCTTTTAATTTTTGATTTTTAACTTTAATTTTTAATTAATTTTTTAATTAATTTTAATTAATTTTTAATTGATTTTTAACTTTAATTCTTAATAAATCGAGCACTCTGCTGGGATTTTTCCTGCTATATTACAAAGAAGTATATATATATATATATATATATATATATATATATATATATATATATATATATATATAGTCTCGGAAGTTTCTCAACCATTAAAACTATATTAAAAAAAAAAAATTTTTAATTAAAAAAAACACAAAACTAATAGTCCCAAGTCTTTCAGTACGTACACACAGATAACATGATTTCATGATTGAACTTTCTACATCTCTGGCTTGCCTTGACTAATAATGCTGAAATTCTACACACTTATAGAACATATCAAATAAAAATTTTGTGCAACGTTTTAACTAATTTGGTTTATTGGTGGTTGAGTTATGATTGATCAAAGAAATGACATAGGCCATTCGTGTAGTCTATTAAGGGATAGAGCGCTCTCGCGCCTCCCTTGATATATATATATATATATATATATATATATATATATATATAAGTGTAAATTAGTCGTCCAAGGCTATAGCAATGCGGTGTGGTTGCCGTGAGATGGAAAAGTGAAAAGAAATAAACGCAGGGAGAGAGTGAAACTCAAAACGATTTATTAATAATTTCACGAAAACTGATTAAATACCAAATAGTATTTTTTTTTTTTTGGTAAGTAACAGATCGGCAAAGGGTAATCTTAAATTTTCGAAAGAACAACTTTCATTATCAGAAGACAACAATAGAAGACCGAGAGGGTCGGAAAAAAACGTGAAAAAACCGGTGTCAGATCATCGTATTACAGGGGAAAAACAATTGGCAGTAGGAACGCAGAAAACGTCAAAATTACATTAAGCAATCATATAACTAAGGTTAAAACATTATAAACATTAGTTTAGTAATATACCAATTTTTTAAATTTTATTATGTTTCATTTTACATGACTCATCAATCTTTATTTATTTATTTATTTATTTTATTTTTTTTTTTTTTCATTTATTCTCTTCAAATCTAAATTCAAATTTACTGTCAAAGGGAGATAACTTATTCTAAATAATATATTCAGACTTTAGAAATGAGATTGGAAACTTGAGAAGGAATTTGAGTTGTGAAGTGGATAAAAGCCAAGGATGGGACCTTTTTTTTTTTTTTTTTTTTTTAATATTAGCAGGGGAAGGGGGGAATAAGAAGAGAGAGGATTATAAAAAAAAAAAAAAAAAAAAAAACAAGTAAGCAAGTTGTGGGTGGGAGTGTGAGGAGGTGGGAGTGTGAGGATGTAAGAATCAGAGGATGAAGGGAGATGACAACTCGAATCTGTTATTCAAGGCAGGGCGAAATTTAGAGATTAGGATAGCTTCAGAAATTCGAAGCTGGCCTATATTGCGGACAGAGTTGAGGATGCGGACACTAATGGAGCGATGTGTGTTGCCACATGAAATTAAGTGTTTATGGAAGGAGGAAATGTGGGTGTTTAGATGCTCTTTAATACGTTGGTGTAGAGGCCTAACGGTACTACCGATGTAGAACTTTTGGCACTTAGAGCATTGCAGGTTGTATACTGTATATGTGCGGAGGCAGAGGCCAGAGTTGGGGATGGGGCAACTAGCTAGAGAGCAGGGGTCTGGGGTGTAGTGGCTTTTTTTGGATAAATGTTGTCGGAGAGAGGTGCCTGTGTGAGAAAGTTGTATGTTAAGGTTCTCACTACGTATGGCATTGCGGATAGCAGAAGTGATACGGTCGCTAAAGAAGGGGAGTTTAAGGAAGCATGTGTTGGTGAGAGTGTGGTGTCTACGTCTTCTGGTGTTGTTAAGGCTAGATATGGTAGTTAGCGGAAAGCCGTTGGTCAATAGAGTTTGGTGGAAGGCTTCGGTGTGTGTTGTTTTATCGGAAGAAGAAGAGCATTTGTCTTGTATGCGGGTGATTTCGGTTTGTGCGTAACTAATTTTGGATTTGAGGGGCAGTGCGGATTTGTAGTGGATAAAGAGATTCCTGCAGGCGGGTTTTCTATAGAAAGTGGTGTGGAGAGATCCGTCGTCATTAATGCTGAGTTTGAAGTCTAGAAGTGAGAGAGAGCCTGAGGTGTTGGGATGTTCGATGGTGAATTTAATGTGGGGGTCAGAATTATTAAAAGTATTAAAGATAGAGATAGCTTCCTCTCGGGATGAAGTGAGGATCAAAATGTCGTCGACGTATCTCGAGAAGAAAATATGGGAATGGCAGGTGCTAAGTGCTTGCTGCTCCAGTCTGTTCATGTAAGAAATGGCGAGGAGGCCGGAGAGACTGGAACCCATGGGTAGGCCAGAGACTTGTCTGTATGTGTCTTGTTGGAACTTAAAGTAGGTGTTATCCACAATGATACGTAGGAGCTGATGAATGTCTGTAGGGGTAAGCCCAAAACAGTCAAGATTGTTAGAGGAGATGTGGTCAGTTATGAGGTCAATGGCGGGGTGTGCGGGAATGGAAGTATAAAGGGAGACTACGTCAAGGCTGAAGATGTAGTTGTTGACGCGGAGCTGTTGGGGTTAAAGCAAGTTGAGTCTATCTATTACCTGGTCAGAGCTGCTGACGTGTGCCGGGAAGGTGGGGAGTAGCGGTTTAAGTAAGTGGGAGAGGAGCCAGGAGATCTTGTAAAGAGGTCCCTCAGTACTGGAGACTATAGGTCTGATCTGTAGGTGGTTGCTGGTTTTGTGGGTTTTAATAAGATGGTAAAAGGTGGGGAGTCTACTGTTTCTAGTGGTGAGATTGAGCCTATAAGCCTTGGGGAGATTACGTCTGGAGCAAATTTGGGACCAAGCGTTGTTAATAGTGGTTTGTATGCGGGTAGCAGAGATGTCATTATCGGGTGTGTAAAGGGACGTATTGCTGAGGTGTTCTAGGGCGAGAGTATTGTAGGATTCTTGGGAGATAATGCAGAATTCCTTGCCTTTGTCAGAGGGTAGGTAGACCAGGTTTTTTTTCTTAAGGCCTTTGAGGGTGAGACGCTGGGAATGGGAGATATTTGGCGTGATACAGTGTTTTTCCCGTTGTATTATGGAGAAAATCTTATGTTTGAGATTTACCAACTTTAGGTCTAAAGGGTGGTTTTCAGGAGGAGGGTGTAGGGGGCGGTCAGGTTGATAAATGGGGAAGGGGTTGGATGAAAAATTAGGGGTATCGGTGGGGGTGGAGTCGTTAAGTGGGTCCATATATATATATATATATATATATATATATATATATATATATATATATAGTCCCAAGTCTTTCAGTGGAAAATCATTCATGTAAGTCAATTTATTTTTTACAGTTATTATATTAGTTTGTTTCTAACACTATTTTAAGGGATCATCAGTTCTTTACCATGAAAAACTGTTTCGGGAATTTATATATATATATATAATTGAGCAACTGAATTGAAAAAAGATCTGCCTCCGTCGCTTTTATAATTCCTTTTCATCCTTATATATATATATATATATATATATATATATATATATATATATATATATATATACATATACATACATATATATACATACATATACAGAGAGACGTAACAGTGTCTTTACACTACCAATGTTATGCCTTTTGCTTTTCTATTTCATTCACTGCATCATGGCACGGACAAAAGGAGCGTCAGAAGTTTACGAATTTCAGTGAGGTCGTATTGTGGGTCAATATGAGGGCGGACGTGGTCAACACAAAATGTCAGAAAATCTTTCAATCCGACTTTATACAGTTAATAGGGTGATTATAACATTTAATAGGGTGATTATAACATTTAATAGGGTGATTATAACAGTTAATAGGGTGATTATAACATTTAATAGGGTGATTATAACAGTTAATAGGGTGATTATAACATTTAATAGGGTGATTATAACATTTAATAGGGTGATGAGTGCATAGAGAACCCTACGAGTTGTTAAGAGAAATGTTGAGAATAATTCACGTTGCAAGGTCTCTGGCATCGCAAAGAATTGCTGATGCCAGTCCCAAAACAACTGTGGGGTATCTTCACCAACTGCAAGGGAGAAACCACTTCTTTGTCCAAACGAAGGAAAGATTTGATATATGGTGCGATTTGGAGTGATGGTCGTTCGGAGCTAGTGGAGTGCCAGGGTAGCATTATTTCTGTTGAATATCTTTCCATATTACAGGAAGGGCTTTTTCCAATATTCTCAACTGTTCGAATGATTAAACATGATTTTTTATTTATGGAAGATGGGACACTGATAAAAACACACAAGATTGTTTGCCTCAAAATGGGTTGCATCGAAAGAACTTCCGTGACCAGTCGGCGCATATAAACTGTAACAAACCTCCTCTGTGCCATATTACACCAGAACTTTCTTCAAAAGCAGAACTTTTAAGATTACTGTGCGAAACCTGGCAAGAAATCCTTCAAGATAATGTTTGTGAACTGATCGCCTAAGGGTGTTCCATTAAAGTTTTAAATTCTAGTTTATCTCAACGGTTTCATTTTCATTTAGATTTTATCATTTTTTGACAAAGAGCGGAGGACCACTCGAAATATTAAAATCATAATAACACCTTTACATGCTTTTACTGTTTTCATAAGGCAATTTTTTATTTGTCAAATGTGAAGAAATTCATTACTTTGGCCAAGAAACTTTAAATTACAACAAAAGTATACATGGATGTATCATATCATCATTATATAAACTCGCAAACGGTCGGATATTTTTGTTAGTTGTTTTATTTAATTGCTCAGTAAAATGTGTTTGGTTTTTTAACAAAAAAAAAACAGAAAGAAAATCACCCCATCCTTTATTTTAATAAATAGAACACGGAATAATAAAAACATAGCTTTTAAACAAAATTTACCCTTTACGGCGTAAAATGTAAAATAAAAAAATCCTAAACTCACTTAAGGTCGTAAAAAGATAATAATATTTGAAGCTTTTCAAATCGAAAAAAAAAAGTCTACCTAAAATAAAATCAACAATTAAAAAAATAAAATCAACAATTAAAAAAATAAAATCAACAATTAAAAAAATAAAATACAATTATTTAATTGCTTAGTAAGATGTGTTTGTTTTTCCTTTACAAAAAAATATAGTAATTTCTAAATCAATTTTTTTTTCATTAAACAATTTGATTCAATAAATGTGTGCTTTAAAACATAATTTCTAATAAGATTTTAAAAAAAAATTTTTTTAAACGTTTTAATAAAAAAATCAAATTAAATATATAATTTTTGAACGACCCGTACGATAAATCTCAGAGAATGTGGTTTACATGTTATTAATCAAATAACGCTCCTCTGTCTTGTGTCCATGTCTCTCTCTCTCTCTCTCTCTCTCTCTCTCTCTCTCTCTCTCTCTCCCTCTCTCTCTCTCTCTCGCTCTTTTTCTCTCTCTCTCTTTTTCTCTCTTGCTCTTTTTCTCTTTTTTTTTTCTTCTCATTTTTTCTTGAAATAGAACTTTCTGCGCGTTCGAAATAGAACGTTATACTTAATAATCAGAGGGCGTGTAACCAGATGTTGAAGTGGACGCCGGTTGTTCCATCATATTCCATTACAATCTAATTTAATTACGTAACTCAATTATATAGATTTAAAAAATGTCTTTAATTAATTCTATTTATAATTCTTATTAAGATTATTATTATTATTATTATTGAGTAAAATATTTTAAATACATCTGGAAATCTCATAAAAAACAATCATGAGTGTATATTTGCGAATATTAATTTATTAGAAGTTTTAAAACAAATTAATTATGTAAATTTGTAAGACGTGTGATGTTTGTTGAAGTTTTGGAATGGGTATATATAGGAGTTGATAAGTAGATATAAAAAGAGAGCGATCAAAACTAATAATATGGTTTCGGCTTCAGACAGACAGATATATAAACTCCATTATTAATACTAGCAAAAATATGCTCCCTCCAGTCGCATATTTTTGCTAGGCTGCCGCGTAAGAAATGATCGCTCACGCGTAAACCGATGGAGCCCCAGTCATATTTCTTGGGTGGTTAGACATTGATTTTCTTAGTTTTTGACCAAGAATATTTTTAGTTGAACATGTAAGGTAAAAAAAATTCGACCCTACCCCGATTTTTGTTTTGACATCCTCCATAAATAGAAATATTTTTACTTTGGTATTCACATTTGAGAAGAAGTAATTTAATTCTTAACGATTGAAAAACGTCTTGCTAATTTTCACAATGCCGTTTTCAAAGTTATCGTCTGCTCGCATTTTTTCCCACCCAATTGTTTTGCGAGGAGTCCACGTAAGAATTTACGAAATATTAAATAATAATAGTTATTCAAAAAGGGAAAAGAAAAGTGTACCGAAATTAAAAGTAACAGTAAAGAAATACAGCGAATACGATTCTAAAAACAGTTATTTACTTGCCCAGTAAAAGGTGTCCCCCACCAAAGTATCGTCTGTTCGCATTTATTTACACCCAATCGTTTTGTGCCTAATCCACGTAAGTAATATTTTATGTCTTTCAAAGTGGAAAGAACGTGTACGTAAATTAAAATCAACAATTTAAAAAATTTTAAAAACAGAATACTGACCCTAACCGTAATGGAGAGGTCAAAGTTAGCTCGGGTCCTAAAGTGGAAAACTAAATTCGTTATAATGTGTGTGTGTGTGTGTGTATGTGTGCGTGTGTTTTAATAGTATTTTTTTAATCAATTATTATTTTAATTAAACAATTTGATTCAGTGAATTTGTGTTTTAAAACATAATGGTTTATAACATTAAGAAAATAAACTTAGTGCGGTTTAAAAAAAAAAAAATAAGCACGGTGAATGCTAGCGTTAACGCTGGCTGTTTATTCAGTTGCGCCATATTTAATTACCGGAGGGAGGGAGGAAACGACTTATTAAACAGCCTGCATTGTTAACTACGTAATGTTAATTACGTGTATGTAAATAAAAGAAATAGATTAATAATAGAGTTTATGTATCTGTCTGTCTAAATTATAATTCATAAGTAAGATTATTAGCGTGCAAAATAGCGTAAATACCTGTTTAAATCTGAAGAAAGAAACCATGCGTGTATATTTGCGAATAGTAATTTATTAGAAGTTGATAAGCAATTGATTATGTAAATTGCAAAACGCGCATAGTGTTACCGGCGGGTTTTCTAGCAGAATATAAGGAAGCTGGCAGACTTAGTAAATAACAATGCTACTCTGATAGAGTTTCAGCTTCAGATAGACAGACAGACAGACAGATACATAAACTCCATTATTAATATATATATATATATATATATATATATATAGCTCGTAGTTCCATACGATGGACTCATAACAGCGGCTTCATTTTAATTCTGTTATCTAATTATGGGGATGGGGGTGGGGGTATCATGCGTGAGTGTTATCTGCTTTCGTTTTTTCCCCATGAACTTTCTGCATGATATAACATCTTTATAAATGTTTTTATTGTAGTTTCTGAAGAGCAGCATGTAATTGCGTTTAATTGTAGCATATTGCACGTTGCGAAACAATTGTCAATTCTGCCATCATGAAAAATAAATGATATGAGTAAAGACTGAATTTAAATAATCATTATATATATGTATATGGAATCGGTTAGGCTGAATTCAAAGCCATTACGACAATCAATACTCCTCCCTGTATATATATATATATATATATATATATATATATATATATATATATATATATATATATATCTTACATTTGCATCCCATAGAGCATGGTGAATTAATCCAAGATCATAATTTTAATTAACAACTTCTTTATTTCTGTAGTTCGATGAGTTTTTTTTACATCTCTCATTTTACACACAAAAGTAATTTATTCAAATTTAATATTCATTCCTATCCCTTACGCGCTTTTCATGGCAAAATTCGAGAAAAGTGTATTTTTTTCAATTAGTCCCATTTTGTCAATCTTCAGAGGGTTGCAGCATATGTTGTTGTATAGAAAAAAATATGCAATAACAAAAACACCGAAGGGGAAAATACGGTGAAAATCCAGGTTGATTTCTGATAAAAATTCGGCAAAACTCTCTTGAGAAAAAGGTGACTACTTCAGAAAAAAGAAAAGAGGAAAAATTCTATGCCCCCGTTAAAATTTTCACACTCGAGAAAACACACGAACCTGATTTCTCAAACGATGGCCCCAAAGCTAATCTCAAGGAACCTCGGCACACTATATATATATATATATATCGAAAGTTTCTCAACCATTAAAACAATATTAAAAAAAACAAAAAAAAACTTATAGTCCCAAGTCTTTCAGTGGAAAATAACTCATGTAAGTCAATTTATTTTTTACAGTTATTATATTAGTTTGTTTCTAACACTATTTTAAGGGATCATCAGTTGTTTACCATGAAAAACTGTTTCGGGAATTTAAAAACAAGACAGTATTTAATTTCATGGCTTCCCAGCAGAGTTGATCAGACCGCACTTCCCTTAAAAGACAAAAACATAAACGTTCCTTATACTAAATCTACGTTTTGTCTCATATAAATGTTTTGCTAACTTATATTAGTTATTTTAAAAAAAAAAAAATTTTTTACCTGTGCTGTTCGTCTGTCTAATAAAATTTATCCGTTGCTGCATTTTAAAGTGTTTGGACGAATCCATTACACTATTATTTAGGTGATTAATGTATTATTTTTAGTTTTATATTATAAATATAAAAAATATCAACACATTAAAAAATAAAAAATAAATAAATAAATATGTATATATATATATATATATATATATACACACACACATACATACATATATATACCTTTAGTCCCTCCTTCTCTCCCTATTCCTCCTCCTTTGTTGTCCATCTCCCCGTTGTCGTCAACCTCAAATAAATATTAATCTTCCTTGTTCACTTACAGTTTTTCTAATCTGCGTTCACAACTGTCGATTTTTTCCCTTTCTCAGTGTTTCAAATCGGCGTTTATAAGTTAACCGTTAATTTTTTCTGTTTTTCTTCTTTTTCTTCTTCTTCTTTGCCCACTCCCAGTGTTTAAAATCGGCGTTCATAACTGTCGATTTTTTCTCTTTCTTCTTCTTCTTCTTCTTCTTCTTCTTCTTCTTCTTCTTCTTCTTCTTCTTCTTCTTCTTCTTCTTCTTCTTCTTCTTCTTTTTTAACATTTTTTCTTTGTTTCTTTCTACTGTATTTTTATTGTTTTTCTTTTTCTCATTATAATTAGTAGATGTGTTATATATACGTTTATACATATTCTACATTATTTTTATTTATATATCCTATGATTTGTTCTATCAGTTTATTTTGATTAATTTGATAAGATTTAAAAGCATCAGGATGGCGAGTAATTGCCTTAACTTCTTTTGTAATATAGTAGGAAAAATCCCAGCAGAGTGCTCGATTAATTGAGAATCAAAATTAAGAGCGTAATATTTATTTTTTTTTGGTACAGAAAAATTAGTACAACAGTAGCTAATGTTGTACTAATTTTTCTAATATATATATATAAGAGATGTTGTTAGTCTTTCTCTGCTCTACCGTTATTTTCATGGTAGGTGCTCGACTGAGCTCAGATCAAAAGAATTTTGAAAATTATTTTTTTACTTTTTATTATTTTACCTTTTTTTTTTACTTATCTTGCAGACACCTGGGTCCAGTGTACTGCGACACCACCATCCCGCCCCTTTCACCGCATAACCCATGTATCATCGACCCTGATTAACCATTGACACACGACCAAGAATAGAACCTGTTCAGGATGCCCTTGTCAAGTGTCCATTTCCGTTGCAACAAAATAGCCGATATTAATACAAGCCCACTTCTTCTACGTCATCGTCTTTTTTCCTTTTTCCTTTCTTTCTTTCTTTCTTTCTTTCTTTCTTTTTTACCTGTCTTAATTCATAGATTAAAAGTATGCAGGTATTTGGGTCAGTCAGTGTCTCTTTCATGAATGCAATATATCAGGTAAATTGTGTTTGTACTCACCTGGAAAATATCTGACACCTAAATAATTTATTTTATTTTAAGCAATTCAAAGGAAGGAGGGGGGGGAAGAGGGATAGGTTTCACTAATTCTACTGTTTTGTGTACTAAGAAGTCATCGCTTATAAAGGCCCAAGGGCCACTTGAGGACAATGGTTAATGAGTGTCAGATGGACGGTGAGACAGCAACGTGCGGATTGATAACGATGCTTGAAACTGGGCAGAACCTGATTATCAAAGAGGACGGCGCAACAAGAACATGTTAACATTGGATTTGAAAACGACCATGTTGTAGTCAGCTGAGAAGCAGCCATGTGGTAATGTGTTCCACAGATGAGGAAGCCGCTTCTAATGTTAATTTTTGTTATCATAGTTCACCCCAAACAAGGCAGGTTGCCACTCTAGACATAAAGGGGCTACTGAGAATTAGGGTGAAAGTTTTAGGGGTCATCGTAAATTGGGAGCTGTGCAGTGAGATGCTTGTTTACATTAGTTTTAAATTTCTGCATGTCGGTACAGGGAGCAGGGAGTGGGTTCCAGAGGCCGGCAGCACGAGGAAAGAAGCTATTGGAGTAGAAAGCTCTCCGGCATCTGGGGACCTCCACAGTGAAGTGATGTGATTTAGTTGATTATCAGGTTGGTTTAGTGTATTTACGTCGAGGGGGCACTAGAGCAGCAAGTTCATCGGAGCACATTCCATTGAAGTACTTGTAAAACAGGCACATAAGGATACAACATTGCGGCGATGGGACAAGGGCTAGAGCTTGGTTGATAGTGAGGGACCTATTAGATTAGCGACTCTTTTTTGGACCTTGTCTAAAAGGGAGAGACTAGTGAATGGTGCACCAGGCCAGATGTGACAACAATACTCCATGCATGGACGAATGGTGTTTTTGTAGAGATATAGGATACTGTAAGGTGTGAGACGTTTTCTAGCACGGTAGAGGGAGCCCACTTTCTTTGCAGCAGTCTTGTCAATGTTTTCTATGTATTTTTTCCAATTCATGTTACCTGTGAATGTTAGGCCGAGGAGTTTGAACGTTGGAGAGAATATTGAATAAATTCCAGATTTTATATCAAAGTATTTCTTTCCTAACAAGATATATACAAAAAGTAGTTCAAACGAAAATTGACTTCCTTCCACTTTATAAATAAAGAAGTCTAGTTTATATTTATCTTTTGTCATTGAATGGGTAGGGCATCCACAAACAATTTTGAAAACAAGGAGTGGGTTGAATAGTCGACTTTTACCATCTAGTTTAAATCGATTTTTTTTATAAAAGTTGATTTTTTTTTTAATGGAGGGGTTAGTTATGCAGAGTAAATACTGATTCATAAAATAAACATAAACATCTTGTCTACTGTCCAGGCTATAATATATCGCATTTTATGAACGTTATCCAACTCAAAAAAACAATCAATTCAGACAGTGATTACCTTTGCTTGGGAAACACATATACAAGGGAGATAATAAACGCTCTATTTCCATTAAGAAAAAAAAAACAAATGTTATTTACAGAAATCTAGGGAATCTTTTACAATGATCAGCAGAGTCGTGAACGGGGTCCAAAAAAAGAACGAGAAAGGGTTTAAAAACATAAATTTGCAACAAGTAAAGTTGACCTACGACGAGAATAGATATTTTTCTACTTACCTATGTAATTTGTTTGCACTTTTACGTATTATAAATGGGTTTTTATTAGATGTAAAAAAAAAATTCTTGTGTTTTTTTTACAGCGGTTTTTATTAAAAACAAGATGGCGATTTCAGCTTACTTCCTTAGCAACCCCCCCCCCCCAAAAAAAAATCGGCCATTTTTTTTCGATGTTCCTGTGACAAAACTATTGATTTCTAATAAATAGCGGTTGTAACGGTCTAAAAATACAAACAAATGCAACACGTAAGTTTGAAAATAACTTTTATCGCCTACAGTTACATTTATTTGTTGAATATTTGTTTTTTGAGCGTCTTTACTCTGCTGATCATTGTAAAAGATTCCCGAAATTTATTTAAACTAAATAGTAAAAGTCGATCTTTTCATGTATTCAATCCACTCCTGGATTGTGTTGGAATCTCAAACTTGATGTTTGTCTTCAGATAAAACTAACAGAGCTACCCGGCGTTGCCCGGGACCATAAAAAAAAATAGAAGCGGTTAAAAGTGTGTAACATCTTTATATTAAATCTTCTATCTATTTACCTCTCTCAATCCGTCTCTCTATTTTTCTCTCTTTCCCCCTTCCCCTTTTTTTCACATCCCTCTCCCCCACCCCTCTTTCCTTTCCGCCCAGCCCATTCCTCCCTCTCTTGTTTTTATGTATTGAAAATAATAATAATGTAAGTCATTCGCCTCTCCTTTATATAATAGATAACATTGGAAATGGATGAAAAACTGACGCCCCCCCCCCAACCCGAAACCTGGCCAAGTTGACCCCCAAAGAATGAATAATTTATTTTTAATTTTAGATATTATTCACCCAGGGCAACTCTGATCAAGAATATACAAACTTTGTGCGTGTTTGTTTTGTTGTTTTTGACTTTTAGCTGGACACACACACACACACATATACACATACACACAGACAACTGCCCTTTATATAATAGACTAGCAGGGGTTACTCGGCGTTGCCCGGGGCAAAAGTGTAATAGTTTTTCTACCAAGGCTGCTTTTAAGCTATCGCATAATACCACATACCAGAAGACTAGAAAGTCCATCAGCTTTAATGGGAAGGCAAATTAATGGGAAGGCAAATTAATGGGAAAGCAAATTAATGGGATGGCAAATTAATGGGAAAGCAAATTAATGGGAAGGCAAATTAATGGGATGGCAAATTAATGGGAAGGCAAATTAATGGGATGGCAAATTAATGGGATGGCAAATTAATGATGTGTAAATTAATGGGATGGCAAATTAATGGGAAGGCAAATTAATGGGATGGCAAATTAATGGGAAGGCAAATTAATGGGATGGCAAATTAATGGGATGGCAAATTAATGATGTGCAAATTAATGGGAAGGCAAATTAATGGGATGGCAAATTAATGGGAAGGCAAATTAATGGGATGGCAAATTAATGGGAAGGCAAATTAATGGGATGGCAAATTAATGGGATGGCAAATTAATGGGAAGGCAAATTAATGGGAAAGCAAATTTAAAAGAAATTTATTTGTTTTTCGTAATGTTCTAAGTTTTTTACGTAAAAAAATGTGGAAGAGTTCATTAGTAGCTTCGATGGATCATCAATACAAAGCATTACACATGGAGGTAAGTAAGTAGATATACGGTATTAGCATATTAATATACAGAACAAGGACAGGTAAAATTAATTCCCTGAACAGAACAGTTTTGCACCACTTTTATGTCATCCTACAAAGATTAAAATCAAGATATAATGTTACTAAACCTTATGCGTTGAATCATTATTACAATTTTTATGAAAATGTATTACATGATTTTGATTCTAGAAAATGTCTAAAATGTAAGGTTTAAGCTTAAGGGGTCTTAATAAGAAATTTAAATTTAAGGAATTATGCTTAATTGGTGTCTAATGACTATGGATCAAATTTAATGCAAATCTGAAATATTTGAATTTTCAAATAGGAGGTTGTGCCTTTTAAAATATTCCAAAAAAGTTTAAATTTGTGTTATATTTATCAATTGATGTCTAATACGTATCGTAAAAATTTCACAAAAATCGAGGGTATCTGAATTTTCACGAAGGGCTTCAACTCCCTCTTCACCCCCTTTGCATGAAACTAAATTAAACTAAATATAGCCAACATCTTGACCCCTTACGCCTAGCAGTTGTGTTCGAAAATTCAAAATTATCTGTTAATTAGTTTAGGAGTGAATCCTGTAGATACAAATATGTAAACATATACACCTACCTAGCTTTACATAAATAAATGGTATTAGTTACACAAGTGAAGGTAATAAATCTGAGTAGATTTTAATTCGGTTGACCGATTCCCGAGTCGCATCAGTAACCATTTGGCCTCTGCGTTATTTAATGCCAACATACAATACCTGTTGTAAATGAGACGACTCTTGTAGTCAACGGCTCATCGCAGATGGCAGTTGTTTGTTTTCAATTCATCACATATCAAACCCATGTCGGATTATTTCATACCAAATCCACAAGTACAGGGTGATCAAAATAAAAATGCGGTACTTTTTAGGAATAGGCATCCAAGAAAATTTTAGTACTCACGCCATTAATTCCAAGTTTCATCAGAAACTTCCAAGACTGGCAGATGTTAACAAACTTAACAAAAGAAACCAAATGTATAATTAGGCTTCTTTTTTTTTGTGAAGAAATTATTTAACGAAATAAACTGTTGATTTTATCTTGTATTTAAGCGTATTGTGTAATGTTGTTTCGGTACTTCTACACAATATGTACTGAACCGGTTTTTTATTTACCCTAACCCTAAATTAACTTTAAACTAACCAGAAACTAACCCTAACCTAACCCTAAACTAAGCCTAAACTAACGCTAACCTAACCTTGAACTAACCTAAATCTAACCCTAACCAAACCCTAAACTAACCCTAACCTAACCTAAAACTAACCCTAACATAACCCTAAACTAACACTAAAATTACTCTAAACTAACCCTAAAACTCACCCTAACATAAACCTAAACTAACCTTAAACAAACCTAAAACAAACCCTAAACTAGCCTAGCCTAACCCTAACCTGACCCTAAACAAACCTAAAACTAAACCTAACCTAACCCTAAACTAACCTAACCCTAAACTAACTCTAACCTAATCCAAAACTAATTTAAAACTAACCCTAAAATAACCCTAAACTAAGCCTAAACTAACCTGTAACTAACCGTAACCTGAACCTTAAATCATAAAGATATCCAAAAATTACATAAAAGTCAGAATATGATTATCTTCTTGTTATCTTCTCGACATGGCGAGCAAGTTTTCTGGTTTCAGGTGGTAGTTTGAACATTATGGCTCCAACCGTTATTTCGTTGGCCATAAATTAAGCGCTGTCGATCTCGTGATCATCATCAGGAGTTGTGTCTTATTTTTCCTTTTCATACTATATATATATATATATATATATATATATATATATAACATTTCATCTTGTCAGCGATAGAAATGCTCTTCTAACGAGTATACACCTATTATATATATATATATATATATATATATATATACAATAATATTTTTATAAATAAATATTAATTATTTAAATACCTACAGACATCGATGTTTCATGCTAACGTAATCTTCAGTGTAGGAACTAATTCTCAACGGTCGGTAGGCGCGAACCTCGATCACAAATCGCCACTGATTCGTAGTCGGGGATCTTACCCATCGGCCATAGCCAATTAGTTAGTAAATATAGAGGAAGTTTAAATGTAAATAGCGAAATCGGCGGCTATGTACCAGGCAGTATAGAGTGATCTACGAAACGGCGTTCGGATTGTGTATATATATATATATATATATATATATATATATATATATATATATATATATATATATACACATATATATATATATATATATATATATATATATATATATATATATATACACATATATATATATATATATATATACACATATATATATATATATATACACATATATATATACACATATATATATATATATATACACATATATATATATATATATATATATACACATATATATATACACATATATATATATATATATATATATATATATATATATAGATTTAGATTTTTCACTTATAAAATAGATCATTCAGTGAAGACCGGGGTTGTTCCAATAAAAAACAAGCTCGATGATACTCGATTACAGAGTACAGAGCATTTATATGTGATTTTATGAAGGCTTACCAAAGCATTCCTTTCAAGACACCAATGATCACCATTAAAGATATTTTTTCTTACAAATACTATTTATTCAAATTAAATGTTTTTTCCTACACGTGTTTCACTACCAAGCAGTTACTTGCTTGGCAGATCATCAGGGAAATTAAATGTCTGGAATACTGGTTTCAACTGCCGACAAAACACAATGTGGCGTTGTAATAGTTGAGGTCACTTAAGAAGAGAAGAGGAAAAAAATAAAAATAAAAATAAAAGTCAAACTTAAAAAGCAAGGAAGAACAACGATAAAAAAAAGAAAGTCCTAGAAAAGTCTTAGAAAAGTAGCTCGTGCATTATTTCTTCCACCAAGCCAACAAGCAAATAATCGGTCCCAAATACATTCAATAAAACCACAAAACCGGAACAATGTGCGATAATACACTTTCACGTCGACCGGTACAATGATGAATAAATCCCCCCCCCCCCACAAGAAAACAAAAGAACTAAATCATTCAAGATACCGCTCACAAGTTACCATTCCAATCCAATGATAGTATGGGAAATCTAAATCCAACTTCTCACAAAGAAAAGTCAACACAAATGTTCGTCCGAGTTCAAAGAGTCTTATTTCAATTGTTGATTTATTACCCTTCGAAACAAACACACGACGAGTTGAATGTCAATCCCGCAGAAAACTCCCTTCCATTAAGAAAAAATCTTAATATAGAAACTATTTATTCAAAATACTGTTTCTAAAAATATTTATTATTAAACCTATTCCTTATAGAAATTAATTATCTAGTGTCTGGGACGTCATTTTACATTTTGGGAAAATATCCTTCATTTAATTAACTGCCGAATTATTATCGTTTTGTTGTTTAACGAAGCGAAAAAAGCCTATCCCGCAGAATTTGTTTTTAAAAGATTATTCATATATCAAAAATAAACTGTTATTATAAAAAGGCCTTCTACAAAAATCTAGTTATTATTTTAAATCATTTAAAATATTTCCTTAACGGCTGTGTCTGTTTGCAACTCTCTGTGGAGAATATTATTCTATATTCCATAAATAAATGTTACTACGGAATATCGTTATCAGAAATCTATTTTCTATTTTGAAAAAGACTTTTTTTAATGGACCGGTTTATTTTTTTGTCAACTTTACGGGAAAATATCACTCTTACTCGTTAAATGACAGGAGACTTTATTATTACTAATTTTAAATCCCGTACAAAATACTTTTTATAAAAATCCAATTGTTTCTATTTTTAGAAATTAAGTCCGTGTCGGCATGCATGTTTTTAAAATTATTTTTTCCTTAATTACTTTTCCCCATTCCTGCCACCAAATTGTTTTATTTATTTTAATCTAATTAAAAACTAATTTAATCTAACCTAATTTAATTAAATAGTGATAGCATCCAGGTTGCTATTTCTTATTTTTCACTTAAAATTACTTGAAATCCCCAATGCATTTCGTATAATATATCTATTTCTGAGAATAAATTGTGATTTATTATTTATTATTCCACTATCTTTTTATATGTAACACAATTTCCCCCCTCTATTCCGCTGAATAAGTATTTACTATAGTTGACTATCACTGGGCCTTATTCCGTTAGAATATTCCTACCTTATCACCCCCAACCTAAGTCTCGAGTATCCGCTAATAATTGAATCAAGACATATCTTAGCATAAGTACGTGTTACTAATTCTCATCCTCCATATTATACACTAATTATTGCCCCAGATTGCCTCAGGAAGTGTCCATCCTGCCTATCTCTGCTGTAAGTTTATACTTCCCCCAATTCCCCTCCTATCCAGGTTTTAGGCTTGATAACAGGTAACGGTTTCTATGCAGACAGCATTGTAGTATTTCCTGCCTAGCGTTCAGTAAATTATCTCTAGATGTCATGATGTGGTACGACTCCAATGCACATAGGTTGCATCTCTTCTTTTTGTTCGGTTTATATTTGTTAGCCCTCCCTAAAATTGACCATTTCAGTTCGAAAGGGTCTTGCCTAGCAATGAGGTTTCTCACAAAACGGCCAACAGAAGTGTTAGGCCTATCTATGTCTTCCCTTTGGCCTCCCCTGAAGGAACTCATGTGGTTTCTGAATCTATCTTTGAACTCACCCCCGGTTGAACCGATATATGATTTCCTACTACTCTCTGTTATCACATCGCATTTGTAGACAATGCTTGAAACTCTACAGTTCCCCCCCAGTGGACAGATGTTAGAAGCTCTGCAGTTACAGTTGTGTGCTGGGCCGTTGCTGGATGTTCTACTACTATGGTTATTTATAATGGAGGTTCTCACTGAACTGGTGTTACTGGGATCAACACCAGAAGAGAACATGGCTTCCCTTGTTTTAGTTATCTTAGAATTATTATATCCTATGATGGATGTGGCTATATTTCTACAGGTTGAATAAGACAGTTTTACAGTATTTTTGTTAATGATTCCCCCCAATCTGCTATCCCTTGGAAAGTTTTTTTCCACTATGCTATAAAAAATCTTTGGGATATTAGTCTTAATATGCTGGCTATAGGGGGGGTTGAACCATGTAGTGGTCCTTCTCCTATTTTTCTTCCTACCTTCCCCCCCGGTTTGGGTAGCATGTGAGTTCAATTCGTTACTTCCAACTTCACGAATATTATTATCAACCGGTTCCCACCCTACCTGGTTTACATTACCGTGGGATACACCAGGTCTCCTATATCTAGCCTTGCCCATTGCCCTATTATATGAAACCATTGATCGAGAGGCAATCGGTCTCCCGTTTAGTCCCCCATTCCCAACCGAAGGAGGCACAAGGTAATTAATTTTTTCCTTGTATCCTGATCTGTTTAAAGCTTCATTGTAGAATTGCTTACTGCTGTCGAATATTTGTTGATTCTTGGACCGCTTAGATATCCTACTCGATATTGCAGGAATAATGGCTCTTTTCACCATCGGTGGGTGATTCGATTTAGCGTCGATATAGTAGAGTGTGTGGTTGGGCTTGTGATAAGGTTCATATGTGTTGTTGCATAGATCAAGCGTAATATCCAAAATTGATAATTTATAATGTTTGATATAGATTCATACTATCCCTCCATATCCTCTACTTTACTTGAAAAGGCGCTTACCATGGCTAGAAACGAATCCAACATTACAAACTTAGAGATGGATATAATTAGACTAGCCAGAAGGACGCTAATATCCTACAATGATAAGTTATGGACTAGAAAGGATAGGGAAAACAATTTCGATATTACTATGGGGGCACCGGACTCAGCGCAGGTTACTGACCTGGTAGGGATATATATCCTCAGAGAAATTTGTATGAAAATACCTGAACTGGCGGGCGGTCTATATAGGGACGACGCTTTATTCTTTGTCAACACAAGTATAAGGAATCTTGAAACTAAGAAGAAAAAACTCAATATATTCTTCAGCTCAATACAACTTAGCGTAACTATAGATATAAACTACCGGAGGGTCAATTTTTTGGATATATATATATATATATACAGTACCACCCAAAATGAAGGAACATTAAATCTTCTGAATCTAAACAAAATTATATATTAATTTTTGTGAAAATTTCACTGAATATACACATTATGTAGTTGATCAAGAAGTAGAGGTAATAGACTGACCTGTTCAGAGTCCTGACATGAACCCTATAGAAAACGTGTAGAAGACTCTAGGACAGAATGTTATGGCAAAGAATCGAAAACACATCGAAGACTTGTGGCTGAAACTGAAAGATGAATGCGCAAAGATAACTGTGGCCTAATGTCAAGATTTAGTGAAATCCTACAGTCGTAGATGCGCAGCAGTTATTGGAAACAAAGGTGGAAGTACCAAATATTAAATCTCTTTTGCCTTTTTAATGTGATTTAGTTAAAAATGATATTTTGTTCCTTAATTTTGGACACTTGAAATCTGTAAAATGGTGGATAACTTTAATAATATTATTTTAATTCATCTGAAAATCTCGGTAAAAGTCCAACTACATTATTTACAGATGTAGTGAAATTTTCACAAATATTAAAATATAATTTATTTGAGATTAGAAGGATTTTATTTTTGTTCCTTAATTTTGGACCGTACTGTATACATATATATATATATTATAGGTGTATACTCGTTCGAAGAGCATTCCTATCGCTGACAAGTTAAACTGTTGTGTCAGCAATTCTTGATTGAAAAATAGTCGTCTGACAAGTAACAGCACCTTTTTTATTTCGGTAAAAGATGTTGTAGAGGTTGGCGTGATGAGAAACTTGTTGCATCACAATTGTGTAGTAGGGTCGCTGCGTCTGTATCCATCCTACTGGCCTTGCTTGATAAGAAGAAAAGGGGTCACCAGGTTTCAGTTAAAAGGACAAACTTCTTCTTTACAATTTAAATCAGGGGCGGGCAACCTTTTCAGAGTGAGGGCCAGATGAGACTTTTGGAAGGAGATTGCTTGCCGGAGTGAAAAACGAAATCTCAGAATTACTATATTTTGTTTACATGAATAAATTGTACAAAAATGGCATTGAACACTCTACAAATCAACGAGACTGCTGGTGCTGTTTGCCATGAAAAAGTATTTCCATGTCTGGCTCGATGGTTGAGGTAGCCAACAGAAGAATGTCATTAAGGTGGCGGTCCAAGAGTTGAGAACGAAGATGAGACTTTGTGTACTTCATTTTCAAAATGATATGAGTTTTACTGGGAGGTCCGCGGGCCGGATTGCAATAATAAAGCCTAGCAGGGTGGTGGGCCGGACGCTAAGCCTTTGCTTTGGGTCATGCATGAGTGTATGGGTCCAACATACTTTCAGGCCAATCTTGGTCCATGTTTAAGGAAATCAGATAAATACCATTATGTTAGAAGCCTTATACATCAAAACCAAAAAAGAAAACAGCCATTAACAGAATTAACTATAAAACTAGACAGAGGTTGCCCGCGGGCCGGAGGTTGCCCACCCCTGATTTAAATCAACTTTATTCAATAGTTTCTTCAACACAAAATATGATCTGGAAAGAGTTAGAAACACAGGAATGTAAGACAGGTTGGTCTGGCCGGCATGGAATTGAGTCCAGGAGTTTCATCTCACCAAGCCAAGTCGTTGCTAGAAATACGGAAAGGAATATGATGTCTGTTCATGGTGGAATCTCGACTGAAACTGTTTATATTTGAGCGCCAAAAGGTTTGGGTGGAAATGGAACAAGGTTGCGCATGCGCAAAGTGTTCTAATCGCTCGACGTTTGAACATGCCTATCTCACTGAAAAAAGTCCTAATCACTCCGTGAGTGATAACATGCAAGTGCCAAAGGTTTGGGTGGAAATGGAACAAGGTTGCGTATGCGCAAAGTGTTCTAATCGCTCGACGTTTGAACATGCCTATCTCACTGAAAAAAGTCCTAATCACTCCGTGAGTGATAACATGCAAGTGCCAAAGGTTTGGGTGGAAATGGAACAAGGTTGCGTATGCGCAAAGTGTTCTAATCGCTCGACGTTTGAACATGCCTATCTCACTGAAAAAAGTCCTAATCACTCCGTGAGTGATAACATGCAAGTGCCAAAGGTTTGGGTGGAAATGGAACAAGGTTGCGTATGCGCAAAGTGTTCTAATCGCTCGACGTTTGAACATGCCTATCTCACTGAAAAAAGTCCTAATCACTCCGTGAGTGATAACATGCAAGTGCCAAAGGTTTGGGTGGAAATGGAACAAGGTTGCGCATGCGCAAAGTGTTCTAATCGCTCGACGTTTGAACATGCCTATCTCACTGAAAAAAAGTCCTAATCACTCCGTGAGTGATAACATGCAAGTGCCAAAGGTTTGGGTGGAAATGGAACAAGGTTGCGTATGCGCAAAGTGTTCTAATCGCTCGACGTTTGAACATGCCTATCTCACTGAAAAAAGTCCTAATCACTCCGTGAGTGATAACATGCAAGTGCCAAAGGTTTGGGTGGAAATGGAACAAGGTTGCGCATGCGCAAAGTGTTCTAATCGCTCGACGTTTGAACATGCCTATCTCACTGAAAAAAAGTCCTAATCACTCCGTGAGTGATAACATGCAAGTGCCAAAGGTTTGGGTGGAAATGGAACAAGGTTGCGTATGCGCAAAGTGTTCTAATCGCTCGACGTTTGAACATGCCTATCTCACTGAAAAAAGTCCTAATCACTCCGTGAGTGATAACATGCAAGTGCCAAAGGTTTGGGTGGAAATGGAACAAGGTTGCGCATGCGCAAAGTGTTCTAATCGCTCGACGTTTGAACATGCCTATCTCACTGAAAAAAGTCCTAATCACTCCGTGAGTGATAACATGCAAGTGCCAAAGGTTTGGGTGGAAATGGAACAAGGTTGCGTATGCGCAAAGTGTTCTAATCGCTCGACGTTTGAACATGCCTATCTCACTGAAAAAAGTCCTAATCACTCCGTGAGTGATAACATGCAAGTGCCAAAGGTTTGGGTGGAAATGGAACAAGGTTGCGCATGCGCAAAGTGTTCTAATCGCTCGACGTTTGAACATGCCTATCTCACTGAAAAAAAGTCCTAATCACTCCGTGAGTGATAACATGCAAGTGCCAAAGGTTTGGGTGGAAATGGAACAAGGTTGCGTATGCGCAAAGTGTTCTAATCGCTCGACGTTTGAACATGCCTATCTCACTGAAAAAAGTCCTAATCACTCCGCGAGTGATAACATGCAAGTGCCAAAGGTTTGGGTGGAAATGGAACAAGGTTGCGTATGCGCAAAGTGTTCTAATCGCTCGACGTTTGAACATGCCTATCTCACTGAAAAAAGTCCTAATCACTCCGCGAGTGATAACATGCAAGTGCCAAAGGTTTGGGTGGAAATGGAACAAGGTTGCGTATGCGCAAAGTGTTCTAATCGCTCGACGTTTGAACATGCCTATCTCACTGAAAAAAGTCCTAATCACTCCGTGAGTGATAACATGCAAGTGCCAAAGGTTTGGGTGGAAATGGAACAAGGTTGCGTATGCGCAAAGTGTTCTAATCGCTCGACGTTTGAACATGCCTATCTCACTGAAAAAAGTCCTAATCACTCCGTGAGTGATAACATGCAAGTGCCAAAGGTTTGGGTGGAAATGGAACAAGGTTGCGCATGCGCAAAGTGTTCTAATCGCTCGACGTTTGAACATGCCTATCTCACTGAAAATAAGTCCTAATCACTCCGCGAGTGATAACATGCAAGTGCCAAAGGTTTGGGTGGAAATGGAACAAGGTTGCGTATGCGCAAAGTGTTCTAATCGCTCGACGTTTGAACATGCCTATCTCACTGAAAAAAGTCCTAATCACTCCGTGAGTGATAACATGCAAGTGCCAAAGGTTTGGGTGGAAATGGAACAAGGTTGCGCATGCGCAAAGTGTTCTAATCGCTCGACGTTTGAACATGCCTATCTCACTGAAAAAAGTCCTAATCACTCCGTGAGTGATAACATGCAAGTGCCAAAGGTTTGGGTGGAAATGGAACAAGGTTGCGTATGCGCAAAGTGTTCTAATCGCTCGACGTTTGAACATGCCTATCTCACTGAAAAAAGTCCTAATCACTCCGTGAGTGATAACATGCAAGTGCCAAAGGTTTGGGTGGAAATGGAACAAGGTTGCGCATGCGCAAAGTGTTCTAATCGCTCGACGTTTGAACATGCCTATCTCACTGAAAAAAGTCCTAATCACTCCGTGAGTGATAACATGCAAGTGCCAAAGGTTTGGGTGGAAATGGAACAAGGTTGCGTATGCGCAAAGTGTTCTAATCGCTCGACGTTTGAACATGCCTATCTCACTGAAAAAAGTCCTAATCACTCCGTGAGTGATAACATGCAAGTGCCAAAGGTTTGGGTGGAAATGGAACAAGGTTGCGCATGCGCAAAGTGTTCTAATCGCTCGACGTTTGAACATGCCTATCTCACTGAAAAAAAGTCCTAATCACTCCGTGAGTGATAACATGCAAGTGCCAAAGGTTTGGGTGGAAATGGAACAAGGTTGCGTATGCGCAAAGTGTTCTAATCGCTCGACGTTTGAACATGCCTATCTCACTGAAAAAAGTCCTAATCACTCCGTGAGTGATAACATGCAAGTGCCAAAGGTTTGGGTGGAAATGGAACAAGGTTGCGCATGCGCAAAGTGTTCTAATCGCTCGACGTTTGAACATGCCTATCTCACTGAAAAAAAGTCCTAATCACTCCGCGAGTGATAACATGCAAGTGCCAAAGGTTTGGGTGGAAATGGAACAAGGTTGCGTATGCGCAAAGTGTTCTAATCGCTCGACGTTTGAACATGCCTATCTCACTGAAAAAAGTCCTAATCACTCCGTGAGTGATAACATGCAAGTGCCAAAGGTTTGGGTGGAAATGGAACAAGGTTGCGCATGCGCAAAGTGTTCTAATCGCTCGACGTTTGAACATGCCTATCTCACTGAAAAAAGTCCTAATCACTCCGTGAGTGATAACATGCAAGTGCCAAAGGTTTGGGTGGAAATGGAACAAGGTTGCGTATGCGCAAAGTGTTCTAATCGCTCGACGTTTGAACATGCCTATCTCACTGAAAAAAGTCCTAATCACTCCGTGAGTGATAACATGCAAGTGCCAAAGGTTTGGGTGGAAATGGAACAAGGTTGCGCATGCGCAAAGTGTTCTAATCGCTCGACGTTTGAACATGCCTATCTCACTGAAAAAAGTCCTAATCACTCCGTGAGTGATAACATGCAAGTGCCAAAGGTTTGGGTGGAAATGGAACAAGGTTGCGTATGCGCAAAGTGTTCTAATCGCTCGACGTTTGAACATGCCTATCTCACTGAAAAAAGTCCTAATCACTCCGTGAGTGATAACATGCAAGTGCCAAAGGTTTGGGTGGAAATGGAACAAGGTTGCGTATGCGCAAAGTGTTCTAATCGCTCGACGTTTGAACATGCCTATCTCACTGAAAAAAGTCCTAATCACTCCGTGAGTGATAACATGCAAGTGCCAAAGGTTTGGGTGGAAATGGAACAAGGTTGCGCATGCGCAAAGTGTTCTAATCGCTCGACGTTTGAACATGCCTATCTCACTGAAAAAAGTCCTAATCACTCCGTGAGTGATAACATGCAAGTGCCAAAGGTTTGGGTGGAAATGGAACAAGGTTGCGTATGCGCAAAGTGTTCTAATCGCTCGACGTTTGAACATGCCTATCTCACTGAAAAAAGTCCTAATCACTCCGTGAGTGATAACATGCAAGTGCCAAAGGTTTGGGTGGAAATGGAACAAGGTTGCGTATGCGCAAAGTGTTCTAATCGCTCGACGTTTGAACATGCCTATCTCACTGAAAAAAGTCCTAATCACTCCGTGAGTGATAACATGCAAGTGCCAAAGGTTTGGGTGGAAATGGAACAAGGTTGCGCATGCGCAAAGTGTTCTAATCGCTCGACGTTTGAACATGCCTATCTCACTGAAAAAAGTCCTAATCACTCCGTGAGTGATAACATGCAAGTGCCAAAGGTTTGGGTGGAAATGGAACAAGGTTGCGTATGCGCAAAGTGTTCTAATCGCTCGACGTTTGAACATGCCTATCTCACTGAAAAAAGTCCTAATCACTCCGTGAGTGATAACATGCAAGTGCCAAAGGTTTGGGTGGAAATGGAACAAGGTTGCGCATGCGCAAAGTGTTCTAATCGCTCGACGTTTGAACATGCCTATCTCACTGAAAAAAAGTCCTAATCACTCCGTGAGTGATAACATGCAAGTGCCAAAGGTTTGGGTGGAAATGGAACAAGGTTGCGTATGCGCAAAGTGTTCTAATCGCTCGACGTTTGAACATGCCTATCTCACTGAAAAAAGTCCTAATCACTCCGCGAGTGATAACATGCAAGTGCCAAAGGTTTGGGTGGAAATGGAACAAGGTTGCGTATGCGCAAAGTGTTCTAATCGCTCGACGTTTGAACATGCCTATCTCACTGAAAAAAGTCCTAATCACTCCGCGAGTGATAACATGCAAGTGCCAAAGGTTTGGGTGGAAATGGAACAAGGTTGCGTATGCGCAAAGTGTTCTAATCGCTCGACGTTTGAACATGCCTATCTCACTGAAAAAAGTCCTAATCACTCCGTGAGTGATAACATGCAAGTGCCAAAGGTTTGGGTGGAAATGGAACAAGGTTGCGTATGCGCAAAGTGTTCTAATCGCTCGACGTTTGAACATGCCTATCTCACTGAAAAAAGTCCTAATCACTCCGTGAGTGATAACATGCAAGTGCCAAAGGTTTGGGTGGAAATGGAACAAGGTTGCGCATGCGCAAAGTGTTCTAATCGCTCGACGTTTGAACATGCCTATCTCACTGAAAATAAGTCCTAATCACTCCGCGAGTGATAACATGCAAGTGCCAAAGGTTTGGGTGGAAATGGAACAAGGTTGCGTATGCGCAAAGTGTTCTAATCGCTCGACGTTTGAACATGCCTATCTCACTGAAAAAAGTCCTAATCACTCCGTGAGTGATAACATGCAAGTGCCAAAGGTTTGGGTGGAAATGGAACAAGGTTGCGCATGCGCAAAGTGTTCTAATCGCTCGACGTTTGAACATGCCTATCTCACTGAAAAAAGTCCTAATCACTCCGTGAGTGATAACATGCAAGTGCCAAAGGTTTGGGTGGAAATGGAACAAGGTTGCGTATGCGCAAAGTGTTCTAATCGCTCGACGTTTGAACATGCCTATCTCACTGAAAAAAGTCCTAATCACTCCGTGAGTGATAACATGCAAGTGCCAAAGGTTTGGGTGGAAATGGAACAAGGTTGCGCATGCGCAAAGTGTTCTAATCGCTCGACGTTTGAACATGCCTATCTCACTGAAAAAAGTCCTAATCACTCCGTGAGTGATAACATGCAAGTGCCAAAGGTTTGGGTGGAAATGGAACAAGGTTGCGTATGCGCAAAGTGTTCTAATCGCTCGACGTTTGAACATGCCTATCTCACTGAAAAAAGTCCTAATCACTCCGTGAGTGATAACATGCAAGTGCCAAAGGTTTGGGTGGAAATGGAACAAGGTTGCGCATGCGCAAAGTGTTCTAATCGCTCGACGTTTGAACATGCCTATCTCACTGAAAAAAAGTCCTAATCACTCCGTGAGTGATAACATGCAAGTGCCAAAGGTTTGGGTGGAAATGGAACAAGGTTGCGTATGCGCAAAGTGTTCTAATCGCTCGACGTTTGAACATGCCTATCTCACTGAAAAAAGTCCTAATCACTCCGTGAGTGATAACATGCAAGTGCCAAAGGTTTGGGTGGAAATGGAACAAGGTTGCGCATGCGCAAAGTGTTCTAATCGCTCGACGTTTGAACATGCCTATCTCACTGAAAAAAAGTCCTAATCACTCCGCGAGTGATAACATGCAAGTGCCAAAGGTTTGGGTGGAAATGGAACAAGGTTGCGTATGCGCAAAGTGTTCTAATCGCTCGACGTTTGAACATGCCTATCTCACTGAAAAAAGTCCTAATCACTCCGTGAGTGATAACATGCAAGTGCCAAAGGTTTGGGTGGAAATGGAACAAGGTTGCGCATGCGCAAAGTGTTCTAATCGCTCGACGTTTGAACATGCCTATCTCACTGAAAAAAGTCCTAATCACTCCGTGAGTGATAACATGCAAGTGCCAAAGGTTTGGGTGGAAATGGAACAAGGTTGCGTATGCGCAAAGTGTTCTAATCGCTCGACGTTTGAACATGCCTATCTCACTGAAAAAAGTCCTAATCACTCCGTGAGTGATAACATGCAAGTGCCAAAGGTTTGGGTGGAAATGGAACAAGGTTGCGCATGCGCAAAGTGTTCTAATCGCTCGACGTTTGAACATGCCTATCTCACTGAAAAAAGTCCTAATCACTCCGTGAGTGATAACATGCAAGTGCCAAAGGTTTGGGTGGAAATGGAACAAGGTTGCGTATGCGCAAAGTGTTCTAATCGCTCGACGTTTGAACATGCCTATCTCACTGAAAAAAGTCCTAATCACTCCGTGAGTGATAACATGCAAGTGCCAAAGGTTTGGGTGGAAATGGAACAAGGTTGCGTATGCGCAAAGTGTTCTAATCGCTCGACGTTTGAACATGCCTATCTCACTGAAAAAAGTCCTAATCACTCCGTGAGTGATAACATGCAAGTGCCAAAGGTTTGGGTGGAAATGGAACAAGGTTGCGCATGCGCAAAGTGTTCTAATCGCTCGACGTTTGAACATGCCTATCTCACTGAAAAAAGTCCTAATCACTCCGTGAGTGATAACATGCAAGTGCCAAAGGTTTGGGTGGAAATGGAACAAGGTTGCGTATGCGCAAAGTGTTCTAATCGCTCGACGTTTGAACATGCCTATCTCACTGAAAAAAGTCCTAATCACTCCGTGAGTGATAACATGCAAGTGCCAAAGGTTTGGGTGGAAATGGAACAAGGTTGCGTATGCGCAAAGTGTTCTAATCGCTCGACGTTTGAACATGCCTATCTCACTGAAAAAAGTCCTAATCACTCCGTGAGTGATAACATGCAAGTGCCAAAGGTTTGGGTGGAAATGGAACAAGGTTGCGTATGCGCAAAGTGTTCTAATCGCTCGACGTTTGAACATGCCTATCTCACTGAAAAAAGTCCTAATCACTCCGTGAGTGATAACATGCAAGTGCCAAAGGTTTGGGTGGAAATGGAACAAGGTTGCGCATGCGCAAAGTGTTCTAATCGCTCGACGTTTGAACATGCCTATCTCACTGAAAAAAGTCCTAATCACTCCGTGAGTGATAACATGCAAGTGCCAAAGGTTTGGGTGGAAATGGAACAAGGTTGCGTATGCGCAAAGTGTTCTAATCGCTCGACGTTTGAACATGCCTATCTCACTGAAAAAAGTCCTAATCACTCCGTGAGTGATAACATGCAAGTGCCAAAGGTTTGGGTGGAAATGGAACAAGGTTGCGCATGCGCAAAGTGTTCTAATCGCTCGACGTTTGAACATGCCTATCTCACTGAAAAAAGTCCTAATCACTCCGTGAGTGATAACATGCAAGTGCCAAAGGTTTGGGTGGAAATGGAACAAGGTTGCGTATGCACAAAGTGTTCTAATCGCTCGACGTTTGAACATGCCTATCTCACTGAAAAAAAGTCCTAATCACTCCGCGAGTGATAACATGCAAGTGCCAAAGGTTTGGGTGGAAATGGAACAAGGTTGCGTATGCGCAAAGTGTTCTAATCGCTCGACGTTTGAACATGCCTATCTCACTGAAAAAAAGTCCTAATCACTCCGCGAGTGATAACATGCAAGTGCCAAAGGTTTGGGTGGAAATGGAACAAGGTTGCGCATGCGCAAAGTGTTCTAATCGCTCGACGTTTGAACATGCCTATCTCACTGAAAAAAGTCCTAATCACTCCGTGAGTGATAACATGCAAGTGCCAAAGGTTTGGGTGGAAATGGAACAAGGTTGCGCATGCGCAAAGTGTTCTAATCGCTCGACGTTTGAACATGCCTATCTCACTGAAAAAAGTCCTAATCACTCCGTGAGTGATAACATGCAAGTGCCAAAGGTTTGGGTGGAAATGGAACAAGGTTGCGTATGCACAAAGTGTTCTAATCGCTCGACGTTTGAACATGCCTATCTCACTGAAAAAAAGTCCTAATCACTCCGCGAGTGATAACATGCAAGTGCCAAAGGTTTGGGTGGAAATGGAACAAGGTTGCGTATGCGCAAAGTGTTCTAATCGCTCGACGTTTGAACATGCCTATCTCACTGAAAAAAAGTCCTAATCACTCCGCGAGTGATAACATGCAAGTGCCAAAGGTTTGGGTGGAAATGGAACAAGGTTGCGCATGCGCAAAGTGTTCTAATCGCTCGACGTTTGAACATGCCTATCTCACTGAAAAAAGTCCTAATCACTCCGTGAGTGATAACATGCAAGTGCCAAAGGTTTGGGTGGAAATGGAACAAGGTTGCGTATGCACAAAGTGTTCTAATCGCTCGACGTTTGAACATGCCTATCTCACTGAAAAAAGTCCTAATCACTCCGCGAGTGATAACATGCAAGTGCCAAAGGTTTGGGTGGAAATGGAACAAGGTTGCGTATGCGCAAAGTGTTCTAATCGCTCGACGTTTGAACATGCCTATCTCACTGAAAAAAAGTCCTAATCACTCCGCGAGTGATAACATGCAAGTGCCAAAGGTTTGGGTGGAAATGGAACAAGGTTGCGCATGCGCAAAGTGTTCTAATCGCTCGACGTTTGAACATGCCTATCTCACTGAAAAAAGTCCTAATCACTCCGTGAGTGATAACATGCAAGTGCCAAAGGTTTGGGTAGAAATTGAACAAGGTTGCGCATGCGCAAAGTGTTCTAATCGCTCGACGTTTGAACATGCCTATCTCACTGAAAAAAGTCCTAATCACTCCGTGAGTGATAACATGCAAGTGCCAAAGGTTTGGGTGGAAATGGAACAAGGTTGCGTATGCACAAAGTGTTCTAATCGCTCGACGTTTGAACATGCCTATCTCACTGAAAAAAAGTCCTAATCACTCCGCGAGTGATAACATGCAAGTGCCAAAGGTTTGGGTGGAAATGGAACAAGGTTGCGTATGCGCAAAGTGTTCTAATCGCTCGACGTTTGAACATGCCTATCTCACTGAAAAAAAGTCCTAATCACTCCGCGAGTGATAACATGCAAGTGCCAAAGGTTTGGGTGGAAATGGAACAAGGTTGCGCATGCGCAAAGTGTTCTAATCGCTCGACGTTTGAACATGCCTATCTCACTGAAAAAAGTCCTAATCACTCCGTGAGTGATAACATGCAAGTGCCAAAGGTTTGGGTGGAAATGGAACAAGGTTGCGTATGCGCAAAGTGTTCTAATCGCTCGACGTTTGAACATGCCTATCTCACTGAAAAAAGTCCTAATCACTCCGCGAGTGATAACATGCAAGTGCCAAAGGTTTGGGTGGAAATGGAACAAGGTTGCGTATGCGCAAAGTGTTCTAATCGCTCGACGTTTGAACATGCCTATCTCACTGAAAAAAGTCCTAATCACTCCGTGAGTGATAACATGCAAGTGCCAAAGGTTTGGGTGGAAATGGAACAAGGTTGCGTATGCGCAAAGTGTTCTAATCGCTCGACGTTTGAACATGCCTATCTCACTGAAAAAAGTCCTAATCACTCCGTGAGTGATAACATGCAAGTGCCAAAGGTTTGGGTGGAAATGGAACAAGGTTGCGTATGCGCAAAGTGTTCTAATCGCTCGACGTTTGAACATGCCTATCTCACTGAAAAAAGTCCTAATCACTCCGCGAGTGATAACATGCAAGTGCCAAAGGTTTGGGTGGAAATGGAACAAGGTTGCGCATGCGCAAAGTGTTCTAATCGCTCGACGTTTGAACATGCCTATCTCACTGAAAAAAGTCCTAATCACTCCGTGAGTGATAACATGCAAGTGCCAAAGGTTTGGGTGGAAATGGAACAAGGTTGCGCATGCGCAAAGTGTTCTAATCGCTCGACGTTTGAACATGCCTATCTCACTGAAAAAAGTCCTAATCACTCCGTGAGTGATAACATGCAAGTGCCAAAGGTTTGGGTGGAAATGGAACAAGGTTGCGTATGCACAAAGTGTTCTAATCGCTCGACGTTTGAACATGCCTATCTCACTGAAAAAAAGTCCTAATCACTCCGCGAGTGATAACATGCAAGTGCCAAAGGTTTGGGTGGAAATGGAACAAGGTTGCGTATGCGCAAAGTGTTCTAATCGCTCGACGTTTGAACATGCCTATCTCACTGAAAAAAAGTCCTAATCACTCCGCGAGTGATAACATGCAAGTGCCAAAGGTTTGGGTGGAAATGGAACAAGGTTGCGCATGCGCAAAGTGTTCTAATCGCTCGACGTTTGAACATGCCTATCTCACTGAAAAAAGTCCTAATCACTCCGTGAGTGATAACATGCAAGTGCCAAAGGTTTGGGTGGAAATGGAACAAGGTTGCGTATGCACAAAGTGTTCTAATCGCTCGACGTTTGAACATGCCTATCTCACTGAAAAAAAGTCCTAATCACTCCGCGAGTGATAACATGCAAGTGCCAAAGGTTTGGGTGGAAATGGAACAAGGTTGCGCATGCGCAAAGTGTTCTAATCGCTCGACGTTTGAACATGCCTATCTCACTGAAAAAAGTCCTAATCACTCCGTGAGTGATAACATGCAAGTGCTAAAGGTTTGGGTGGAAATGGAACAAGGTTGCGTATGCGCAAAGTGTTCTAATCGCTCGACGTTTGAACATGCCTATCTCACTGAAAAAAGTCCTAATCACTCCGCGAGTGATAACATGCAAGTGCCAAAGGTTTGGGTGGAAATGGAACAAGGTTGCGTATGCGCAAAGTGTTCTAATCGCTCGACGTTTGAACATGCCTATCTCACTGAAAAAAGTCCTAATCACTCCGTGAGTGATAACATGCAAGTGCCAAAGGTTTGGGTGGAAATGGTACAAGGTTGCGTATGCGCAAAGTGTTCTAATCGCTCGACGTTTGAACATGCCTATCTCACTGAAAAAAGTCCTAATCACTCCGTGAGTGATAACATGCAAGTGCCAAAGGTTTGGGTGGAAATGGAACAAGGTTGCGTATGCGCAAAGTGTTCTAATCGCTCGACGTTTGAACATGCCTATCTCACTGAAAAAAAAGTCCTAATCACTCCGTGAGTGATAACATGCAAGTGCCAAAGGTTTGGGTGGAAATGGAACAAGGTTGCGCATGCGCAAAGTGTTCTAATCGCTCGACGTTTGAACATGCCTATCTCACTGAAAAAAGTCCTAATCACTCCGTGAGTGATAACATGCAAGTGCCAAAGGTTTGGGTGGAAATGGAACAAGGTTGCGTATGCGCAAAGTGTTCTAATCGCTCGACGTTTGAACATGCCTATCTCACTGAAAAAAGTCCTAATCACTCCGTGAGTGATAACATGCAAGTGCCAAAGGTTTGGGTGGAAATGGAACAAGGTTGCGTATGCGCAAAGTGTTCTAATCGCTCGACGTTTGAACATGCCTATCTCACTGAAAAAAAGTCCTAATCACTCCGTGAGTGATAACATGCAAGTGCCAAAGGTTTGGGTGGAAATGGAACAAGGTTGCGCATGCGCAAAGTGTTCTAATCGCTCGACGTTTGAACATGCCTATCTCACTGAAAAAAGTCCTAATCACTCCGTGAGTGATAACATGCAAGTGCCAAAGGTTTGGGTGGAAATGGAACAAGGTTGCGTATGCGCAAAGTGTTCTAATCGCTCGACGTTTGAACATGCCTATCTCACTGAAAAAAGTCCTAATCACTCCGCGAGTGATAACATGCAAGTGCCAAAGGTTTGGGTGGAAATGGAACAAGGTTGCGTATGCGCAAAGTGTTCTAATCGCTCGACGTTTGAACATGCCTATCTCACTGAAAAAAGTCCTAATCACTCCGCGAGTGATAACATGCAAGTGCCAAAGGTTTGGGTGGAAATGGAACAAGGTTGCGTATGCGCAAAGTGTTCTAATCGCTCGACGTTTGAACATGCCTATCTCACTGAAAAAAGTCCTAATCACTCCGTGAGTGATAACATGCAAGTGCCAAAGGTTTGGGTGGAAATGGAACAAGGTTGCGCATGCGCAAAGTGTTCTAATCGCTCGACGTTTGAACATGCCTATCTCACTGAAAAAAGTCCTAATCACTCCGTGAGTGATAACATGCAAGTGCCAAAGGTTTGGGTGGAAATGGAACAAGGTTGCGTATGCGCAAAGTGTTCTAATCGCTCGACGTTTGAACATGCCTATCTCACTGAAAAAAAGTCCTAATCACTCCGCGAGTGATAACATGCAAGTGCCAAAGGTTTGGGTGGAAATGGAACAAGGTTGCGTATGCGCAAAGTGTTCTAATCGCTCGACGTTTGAACATGCCTATCTCACTGAAAAAAAAGTCCTAATCACTCCGTGAGTGATAACATGCAAGTGCCAAAGGTTTGGGTGGAAATGGAACAAGGTTGCGTATGCGCAAAGTGTTCTAATCGCTCGACGTTTGAACATGCCTATCTCACTGAAAAAAAAGTCCTAATCACTCCGTGAGTGATAACATGCAAGTGCCAAAGGTTTGGGTGGAAATGGAACAAGGTTGCGCATGCGCAAAGTGTTCTAATCGCTCGACGTTTGAACATGCCTATCTCACTGAAAAAAAGTCCTAATCACTCCGCGAGTGATAACATGCAAGTGCCAAAGGTTTGGGTGGAAATGGAACAAGGTTGCGTATGCGCAAAGTGTTCTAATCGCTCGACGTTTGAACATGCCTATCTCACTGAAAAAAGTCCTAATCACTCCGTGAGTGATAACATGCAAGTGCCAAAGGTTTGGGTGGAAATGGAACAAGGTTGCGTATGCGCAAAGTGTTCTAATCGCTCGACGTTTGAACATGCCTATCTCACTGAAAAAAGTCCTAATCACTCCGTGAGTGATAACATGCAAGTGCCAAAGGTTTGGGTGGAAATGGAACAAGGTTGCGTATGCGCAAAGTGTTCTAATCGCTCGACGTTTGAACATGCCTATCTCACTGAAAAAAGTCCTAATCACTCCGTGAGTGATAACATGCAAGTGCCAAAGGTTTGGGTGGAAATGGAACAAGGTTGCGTATGCGCAAAGTGTTCTAATCGCTCGACGTTTGAACATGCCTATCTCACTGAAAAAAAGTCCTAATCACTCCGCGAGTGATAACATGCAAGTGCCAAAGGTTTGGGTGGAAATGGAACAAGGTTGCGTATGCGCAAAGTGTTCTAATCGCTCGACGTTTGAACATGCCTATCTCACTGAAAAAAGTCCTAATCACTCCGTGAGTGATAACATGCAAGTGCCAAAGGTTTGGGTGGAAATGGAACAAGGTTGCGTATGCGCAAAGTGTTCTAATCGCTCGACGTTTGAACATGCCTATCTCACTGAAAAAAGTCCTAATCACTCCGTGAGTGATAACATGCAAGTGCCAAAGGTTTGGGTGGAAATGGAACAAGGTTGCGTATGCGCAAAGTGTTCTAATCGCTCGACGTTTGAACATGCCTATCTCACTGAAAAAAGTCCTAATCACTCCGTGAGTGATAACATGCAAGTGCCAAAGGTTTGGGTGGAAATGGAACAAGGTTGCGCATGCGCAAAGTGTTCTAATCGCTCGACGTTTGAACATGCCTATCTCATTGAAAAAAGTCCTAATCACTCCGTGAGTGATAACATGCAAGTGCCAAAGGTTTGGGTGGAAATGGAACAAGGTTGCGTATGCGCAAAGTGTTCTAATCGCTCGACGTTTGAACATGCCTATCTCACTGAAAAAAAAGTCCTAATCACTCCGTGAGTGATAACATGCAAGTGCCAAAGGTTTGGGTGGAAATGGAACAAGGTTGCGCATGCGCAAAGTGTTCTAATCGCTCGACGTTTGAACATGCCTATCTCACTGAAAAAAGTCCTAATCACTCCGTGAGTGATAACATGCAAGTGCCAAAGGTTTGGGTGGAAATGGAACAAGGTTGCGTATGCGCAAAGTGTTCTAATCGCTCGACGTTTGAACATGCCTATCTCACTGAAAAAAGTCCTAATCACTCCGTGAGTGATAACATGCAAGTGCCAAAGGTTTGGGTGGAAATGGAACAAGGTTGCGTATGCGCAAAGTGTTCTAATCGCTCGACGTTTGAACATGCCTATCTCACTGAAAAAAAAGTCCTAATCACTCCGTGAGTGATAACATGCAAGTGCCAAAGGTTTGGGTGGAAATGGAACAAGGTTGCGCATGCGCAAAGTGTTCTAATCGCTCGACGTTTGAACATGCCTATCTCACTGAAAAAAGTCCTAATCACTCCGTGAGTGATAACATGCAAGTGCCAAAGGTTTGGGTGGAAATGGAACAAGGTTGCGTATGCGCAAAGTGTTCTAATCGCTCGACGTTTGAACATGCCTATCTCACTGAAAAAAGTCCTAATCACTCCGCGAGTGATAACATGCAAGTACCAAAGGTTTGGGTGGAAATGGAACAAGGTTGCGTATGCGCAAAGTGTTCTAATCGCTCGACGTTTGAACATGCCTATCTCACTGAAAAAAGTCCTAATCACTCCGCGAGTGATAACATGCAAGTGCCAAAGGTTTGGGTGGAAATGGAACAAGGTTGCGTATGCGCAAAGTGTTCTAATCGCTCGACGTTTGAACATGCCTATCTCACTGAAAAAAGTCCTAATCACTCCGTGAGTGATAACATGCAAGTGCCAAAGGTTTGGGTGGAAATGGAACAAGGTTGCGCATGCGCAAAGTGTTCTAATCGCTCGACGTTTGAACATGCCTATCTCACTGAAAAAAGTCCTAATCACTCCGTGAGTGATAACATGCAAGTGCCAAAGGTTTGGGTGGAAATGGAACAAGGTTGCGTATGCGCAAAGTGTTCTAATCGCTCGACGTTTGAACATGCCTATCTCACTGAAAAAAAGTCCTAATCACTCCGCGAGTGATAACATGCAAGTGCCAAAGGTTTGGGTGGAAATGGAACAAGGTTGCGTATGCGCAAAGTGTTCTAATCGCTCGACGTTTGAACATGCCTATCTCACTGAAAAAAAAGTCCTAATCACTCTGTGAGTGATAACATGCAAGTGCCAAAGGTTTGGGTGGAAATGGAACAAGGTTGCGTATGCGCAAAGTGTTCTAATCGCTCGACGTTTGAACATGCCTATCTCACTGAAAAAAAAGTCCTAATCACTCCGTGAGTGATAACATGCAAGTGCCAAAGGTTTGGGTGGAAATGGAACAAGGTTGCGCATGCGCAAAGTGTTCTAATCGCTCGACGTTTGAACATGCCTATCTCACTGAAAAAAAGTCCTAATCACTCCGCGAGTGATAACATGCAAGTGCCAAAGGTTTGGGTGGAAATGGAACAAGGTTGCGTATGCGCAAAGTGTTCTAATCGCTCGACGTTTGAACATGCCTATCTCACTGAAAAAAGTCCTAATCACTCCGTGAGTGATAACATGCAAGTGCCAAAGGTTTGGGTGGAAATGGAACAAGGTTGCGTATGCGCAAAGTGTTCTAATCGCTCGACGTTTGAACATGCCTATCTCACTGAAAAAAGTCCTAATCACTCCGTGAGTGATAACATGCAAGTGCCAAAGGTTTGGGTGGAAATGGAACAAGGTTGCGTATGCGCAAAGTGTTCTAATCGCTCGACGTTTGAACATGCCTATCTCACTGAAAAAAGTCCTAATCACTCCGTGAGTGATAACATGCAAGTGCCAAAGGTTTGGGTGGAAATGGAACAAGGTTGCGTATGCGCAAAGTGTTCTAATCGCTCGACGTTTGAACATGCCTATCTCACTGAAAAAAGTCCTAATCACTCCGTGAGTGATAACATGCAAGTGCCAAAGGTTTGGGTGGAAATGGAACAAGGTTGCGTATGCGCAAAGTGTTCTAATCGCTCGACGTTTGAACATGCCTATCTCACTGAAAAAAGTCCTAATCACTCCGTGAGTGATAACATGCAAGTGCCAAAGGTTTGGGTGGAAATGGAACAAGGTTGCGTATGCGCAAAGTGTTCTAATCGCTCGACGTTTGAACATGCCTATCTCACTGAAAAAAGTCCTAATCACTCCGTGAGTGATAACATGCAAGTGCCAAAGGTTTGGGTGGAAATGGAACAAGGTTGCGTATGCGCAAAGTGTTCTAATCGCTCGACGTTTGAACATGCCTATCTCACTGAAAAAAGTCCTAATCACTCCGTGAGTGATAACATGCAAGTGCCAAAGGTTTGGGTGGAAATGGAACAAGGTTGCGTATGCGCAAAGTGTTCTAATCGCTCGACGTTTGAACATGCCTATCTCACTGAAAAAAGTCCTAATCACTCCGTGAGTGATAACATGCAAGTGCCAAAGGTTTGGGTGGAAATGGAACAAGGTTGCGCATGCGCAAAGTGTTCTAATCGCTCGACGTTTGAACATGCCTATCTCACTGAAAAAAGTCCTAATCACTCCGCGAGTGATAACATGCAAGTGCCAAAGGTTTGGGTGGAAATGGAACAAGGTTGCGTATGCGCAAAGTGTTCTAATCGCTCGACGTTTGAACATGCCTATCTCACTGAAAAAAGTCCTAATCACTCCGTGAGTGATAACATGCAAGTGCCAAAGGTTTGGGTGGAAATGGAACAAGGTTGCGCATGCGCAAAGTGTTCTAATCGCTCGACGTTTGAACATGCCTATCTCACTGAAAAAAGTCCTAATCACTCCGTGAGTGATAACATGCAAGTGCCAAAGGTTTGGGTGGAAATGGAACAAGGTTGCGTATGCGCAAAGTGTTCTAATCGCTCGACGTTTGAACATGCCTATCTCACTGAAAAAAAGTCCTAATCACTCCGCGAGTGATAACATGCAAGTGCCAAAGGTTTGGGTGGAAATGGAACAAGGTTGCGTATGCGCAAAGTGTTCTAATCGCTCGACGTTTGAACATGCCTATCTCACTGAAAAAAAAGTCCTAATCACTCCGCGAGTGATAACATGCAAGTGCCAAAGGTTTGGGTGGAAATGGAACAAGGTTGCGTATGCGCAAAGTGTTCTAATCGCTCGACGTTTGAACATGCCTATCTCACTGAAAAAAAGTCCTAATCACTCCGCGAGTGATAACATGCAAGTGCCAAAGGTTTGGGTGGAAATGGAACAAGGTTGCGTATGCGCAAAGTGTTCTAATCGCTCGACGTTTGAACATGCCTATCTCACTGAAAAAAAGTCCTAATCACTCCGCGAGTGATAACATGCAAGTGCCAAAGGTTTGGGTGGAAATGGAACAAGGTTGCGTATGCGCAAAGTGTTCTAATCGCTCGACGTTTGAACATGCCTATCTCACTGAAAAAAAGTCCTAATCACTCCGCGAGTGATAACATGCAAGTGCCAAAGGTTTGGGTGGAAATGGAACAAGGTTGCGCATGCGCAAAGTGTTCTAATCGCTCGACGTTTGAACATGCCTATCTCACTGAAAAAAGTCCTAATCACTCCGTGAGTGATAACATGCAAGTGCCAAAGGTTTGGGTGGAAATGGAACAAGGTTGCGCATGCGCAAAGTGTTCTAATCGCTCGACGTTTGAACATGCCTATCTCACTGAAAAAAAGTCCTAATCACTCCGCGAGTGATAACATGCAAGTGCCAAAGGTTTGGGTGGAAATGGAACAAGGTTGCGCATGCGCAAAGTGTTCTAATCGCTCGACGTTTGAACATGCCTATCTCACTGAAAAAAGTCCTAATCACTCCGCGAGTGATAACATGCAAGTGCCAAAGAAAATAGATCCTAATTATGTAACTGCTACAACGTCATCCCTTTGTGATATCATCAAGTGTGCACGGCAACAAACAAACAAGATAGCAAAGAAACAAAGAAACAGAGTTTTAGTAGTCTGCAGATGATATTTGTAAACAATTGATTCTAGGTGACCTCTGCGAATTAGTCATCAAACAGTTGTAGAGCTTTTACAACAGAGCGAGAGCACATGGTGGATGTTTAGTTGTTGACCGAAAAAAAGGTATGGTATGGAATGGTTAGTTAGTGTTGTGAAGTTGTCCAACAGTAAATAATAAATAAAGGAAGTCAAGTCGAGGGTTGGTTTAACAAGTGTATTAACAAAGTAAGAAAGTGACTAGCTCTTGGCTAGGCAGTTACAAGACTGTGCTTTGTCTTCTGGTGACTCGCACTATTTATAGTGACAACCGGTGTAGTTTCTCCTGTGTAAGAACGGCCGGTGTAACAGTTAGCGTGGTATTGTGCAGTGTGGTGATCACTCAACATGACTAGATAGAAGGCATGGGTGGAGTTGCAAGACAAGTTAACGTGTGTCGACTGGACAGACAAGAACCTGAAAATGGAAACGGAAGTGCCATTCAAATTGAACGAAGAAGACGGAAGACCGAAACAATTTCTTATATCTGCTCGTTTCTATTTGGACTATTGTCCAAGTGAATGCCGATATTTCTATTTCTACTACGTTTTAGCCTTCAATTAACGTGTATTGCTCATTTACAGTGTTGTTTCACCTCTGTGGAACACATTATGATGGGACTGCTTCGCTGCAGACTACAACATGGTCGTCTTCAAATCTAATGTCAACAAATACTTGTCATAAACCGTCTCCATAAGTGATCGAATTTGGTTCATTTCCATACATCACTTTCGCCCCTTTTCCCCTTTTAAGCTAAGAGCAAAATGTAGTATCTGTTCTGATACTACACTTCATCTTTTCTGTCCTCGGTCAGTGAAGGAGAAATCCTTCTGGACTGAGGCAATTTCAATTTTTGTCCCAATCCAGAGCATCCATTTTGGAGGTGGGGGGGGGGGGGCTAGATTTTTTCCCACATTGAAAACTGACCTTTTGTCTAAATCTGCCCTCGTGGGAAGGAAAGTTAATAAGGGACAATCCATCCATCTCATTAACCCTTATCCTCGAGTGACTTTTGCTCTTGATAAGTGGTGACTCATTATTTAAAAAAAGAAGAAAAGAAAAACAACAGATACTACACTCTTACCCTGGTCCGAGTTGAATTACGTTAACCTAATATTGGCGAGGAACGGCAAGAAGTCCGTAGCCATGTTAGCAGTACACCTTAAAAGAATCGTTAGGTATTGCTACAGTTGCTATTATCAGGCTTATCATATTGTTGTTGTTAAGCGAGTCGGACTTCTGCGTAGAGCTCACGAAGATCGTGCCTGTCTGTCGTGAAAAAGACTAGGATAGAACATTGAGACTATATGCCATTGTCACTGCTGGTTTAGTATTATTAGACTGTGCTAGTGTTTAGGAGAGTTGGAGAAATGTACAAGGTACTAAACGTACTAGCTGTAACTACTCAGCATTGCCCGGGAGTCTTATTACTTAGTTTTTTTTTGTGTTTTTTTTAATAGGATATTGAATGTCAAGAAGAAACAAAGCGTATGAAAAGGAATACGATAAGACATTGAGGATATACGTATACGATATTGTCGCTGGTGGTTGTTGTTAAGCAAGTCACTTCTGCATGATGATGATGATGATGATGATGATCAGAGGCAATAAGTCAGCCTTCTGCATAGAGCTCACGAAGATCGTGCCTCAGGATTGTCTGGTCTGCATGAAGTCCTCCTCCTCGTTGATTACAAGTGTTTACCCCAACACTAAGAGCAGCAAGGTTTCATCCAGAACGCAAAGAAAATGGATGATTTCAGAAAGGTTGACTCGAGATGCCAAAAGCAGTAGCAGCCGTAACTGGTTGTTCGTTAAGCGAGTCGGACTTCTGCGTAGAGCTCACAAAGATCGTGCCTCAGGTTTGTCTGGTCTGCACGAAGTCCTCTTCGTTAGTCACATCTATTCGTCGTCGTTCACGGGCGAGTCTCATCTGTATGTCATTATAATGGTAAGTAAAAAATTATTTCATGATTCTCTAGTGTGTTATGATTATTTAGATGCATATATTGTAGTGTTATGTAAAATTTTATGCCATTTGTTGCACATTTGCAACACCACTTATTTTTGTCCAATAAATATATATTTTTCCAAAAATCATTTATACTACTTTACATTACTCCTATGAAACGTTTTTCACTTAATAAGATTTTTTTCAAACCAATATAAAATGTAAAGCATTTAAGAGTTAACACATTCTTCAACTCGGTATACATAAAAATACAAACAATAAAATGTTTATATTTTAATTTTCGTCTCAACCTTGAAATCATCAAAACAATCAAAGTCGCATTCAAAACGCAACGCCTACCCACACCCCAGTCCTACATCTCGTTATAATTCTTAATTACTATCTTTCTTTTTCGATCATCCTATTCATTCAAAGTAAAACCCAAATAGCATTTAAGCTGACAAATTAAACTTTGCTTCTGACTAGCCAATTTTTATTTGTTATTGTTGTACCATGTTATTGGTTATAAAATGTGAATGTACAATTATCACAATTAAATCATAATAGTTTAAAAACGTGCAAACAAATAAAAATTAAAAACTAAAATGACTTCACTGCATCCCAGGCAACGCCGAGTAGGGACAACTAGTTATTAATGTAATATTCCTTCAGTTTTACAATCATTTGAAATCTTTCAATCCTTGTCCCAACCTTGAAATTATCGCAACAGTCACAGTCGCATTCTATATTCAACGTCTACCCACACCCCTGACCGACATATCGTTATTATCTAGATTATAATCCTGATTTACTATCCTGCGTTTCGATCACCGACCTGATTGGCTAATAGTTTTGGCAACTCTTAGGCGCTTCCGTTACCTATCCGAACGTTGACGACGCGAAGTCACAGAAAACGCGGGTAGTTCTCTATATAAGTACTAAAATTAGAATCAAAGAAAGGACTGACATGATATAAAAAGCAATAAACTTATTCCTCCCCAAAGAGAGGAGGCAAAGCCTGGGAGGGTGGACCTCCTAGAATTGCACAGGACAAACCCACAGACCGGTGTCATCAAGCCCCGAAGACCAAGACGGTACCGATCTATGGGGTGTAGTATCCATCGGAACAGATACTACACTTTGATCTTGGTCAAAAAGCCCAGCCCCAGGCTGGAACCATATTTATTTACTCCTCTGCAGGAGTTAGGCACAAGGCCAGTTTTATCTTACTCCCACAAGTAAGATGTGACCACAGCTTGGGTCGAGTAAGTGGGGTTAAAAGCCAGCGCTCGAGAGGTGAGCACTCTGGCCATTTAAAAATTGCCTGGGCAGCCCCGTCGGCATTCCCCGGTAGGGGCGCCTCAAGCAGTAAGCAATAAACTTACTCCTCCCCCAAAGAGGGGAGGCAAAGCCTGGGAGGGTGGACCTCCTAGAACTGCACAGGACAAACCCACAGACAGGTGGAATCAAGTCCCGAAGGACAAGACGACATCCGTCTATAGGGGTGCAGTATCCATCGGAACAGATACTACACTTACTTCCTCTGGAACCATATAAACAGTAAAAATGTTGAAAAATCCTTGCGTGCGGAAACCAACAGACATAACCAGGTGACACCGACCAACCACGGGTAAATTGAAATAGAATAACGCTGTATAAACACAATTAGAAATATAGATAAAATAAACTATTTATTCCCTCAGTTTTACAATCATTTGAAATCTTTCACTGATTGACAGAAAAATATGAATATCTTCATGGGACTTTATTCAAAATAACCCAGTAATAAATAAAATGAAGTTCATTCAGGTTTCTTGACTCTGGAATTTCTCACAATTATTATTCTTTTCGTGATTATTTTAAGTAATATAATTCAATCTATTTGTTTACAAGTCTTTTCTAATTAGTTTTAAAAAAAAAGAAAAAACATCTTGCAGAGTCTTTCTCGGGGGTCAGACTTCAGTGAGGCTTGCCGGTTTCATCGCTCGTTTCAGGATTTTCAACATCGTACACGCCCAACCAGTAACCCGACTTTGCTTTGAGTCATCAGTTATCAAGGTCAAAAGCCACTCGAGGATAAGGATTAACAAGATGGATAGGTTGACAGCCGAATGATGATGAATATTATGAGAGGATTGGGAATTTTCACATACCACCCACTCAAAACAACAGCTGATCCAAAAGACAGCAATTCTTCCCCTTCTGTCAGAAACGTCGCTTATAGAATGTGAAAACTAAAGGACAAAATAGGAGAGGGAAGCGAGAGTTACGAGGCTGACGAAAGTAAACCTAAGGTCCACTTTCTACTCTCCGTTAGTGCAGTATCTTACAGATGTCCACATCTAAGTTTTGCTACCCTTTCTAACTGGGAACAAGAGAGAATTTTATTCAATTTTGAACTTGCATGTCTAAGATTGGTAGAATCGAAGCTTGGTGAGACTAGGTATTGTGGGATGATTCCTGGTTGCTCACTTCCTTATTTTACAAGTGCTTAACCCTTTGTTATATATTGAGGTAGCCGTAAAGAAGATAAAGACAGGATGTAAGTTGTCATTGAGTTCAATAGTTCAAAAGTGACAGGAATGGGAGCACATAAACATAAGTATTAATAAACATGCTTGGAGCAAAGAATTTGTTTCGAAGCAAGAAAGAGTGCACATGTTAAAATGTGATTTCTTAAAACTAGCCAGTGGTAATCTCTCTCTCTCTCTCTCTCTCTCTCTCTCTCTCTCTCTCTCTCTCTCTCTCTCTCTATTTAATCTTTCTTTAACTATCTACTTTTTTCTTCTCACCTCTATTTCCTTCCATATGTGTTTGATCTTGGTATAGGGCTTTATTTTGTTTTTCTCAATTATCTTAGTTCTCACCCCTCTCTCTATCTCTCTCTCTCTCTATCTATCTATCTATTTATCTTTCTCTCTCTCTCTCTCTCTCTCTGAGAGAAGGGGGGGAGAACAGACAGTTTACAGACAAGACAGGCAGACAGAAGTTTTTAAGTTAGTTAAATTTAATGTCATTACCTTCCCCCCTCTCCACCTCTCTCTCTCTCTCTCTCTCTCTCTCTCTCTCTCTGCCCAAATAATGTACCTAAGATAATAAAGAACTATATGTTTTGGGTACAAATGACCTTGTGTTAATTATTGGCAATTAACACCGATCCTGTCAGATTAATGACCCCCAAAGAAACACCAACCCATCCAGAGCAAATACAAAAAAAAAAAAACAAGAAGTGAGAGGATGAATTCAGTGTGATCCACAATCTAGCATATGATATTAATTTTCTCCTTGCTCTCTCTACCATGTATTAAATTGAAGATATCCAGTTAAAAAATTGTTAATTATATAAAAAAGAACTTTTATTTATTTAATACTGGACATCGCTAGT
>OY744541.1:26611047-26898547 GCA_963556195.1 Sepiola atlantica | reverse complement strand
GTTCAAAGCAAGGTATATTCCGCAAAAAGGCAATTTATTCAAGTTAAATTTTCCTTAAGCCAGGCTTTTCAAAGATCAAAATCTTATCATCAGAGGAAGTCGCTGGGATAGATAAGTTGGCAATGGCCAAGATTTAAAATTTGAAAAAATGAAATAAAAGTTGTAGGGAAAGAAACGCAGGGCAAAACTGTGCCAGGGTGCAAGCAAATGTCCGATTGCCAAAAAGTCCATATATATATATATAAACATTTAATGAATTAAAACATCACTATCGTTCCAAGAATTAGAACATCAAGTCCATTATGGCGTACGATCGTTTCCAAAACAGTTTGAAAATACTTTATTTTATAATTTGATAAAGCTAGTCCAAAACGTAACTTTATCAGCGCCTATAGCAACACGTCTCACAGAAAATAAAAAACAATATCACGCTACATTCCTACGACCAAGATTTTATTCATTTTACTGATCATCTTTTCAAAACCAAAACTTCAGTATATTTACGAACCGTTTCGTTCACAAAAAACATCCGTTATTTGTATGTTAATTTCGTATCTTTCCTCTATGGACTCATCAGAAGCCCAAAAAAGTTCTCCTTCAGAAAAAATATATAGCGATGCAGTAAACAAAAATCCAAAACACAGACATTGTTTAAGAAAAAACTGCCAGAAGAGCTAATAGTTAACTTGGTTGAAAGCTAACAAAAAAAAAATTATGAAAAATCCCTAATCAATATATAAATAATAATCATCATATTAGATATGGAATTTAGAGTTAAATTGGAGAGAGAATCATTTCAAAGTATAGAGATACGAAACTACATGGCACTAAGCAACATGAAAAAAACAGAGTTTAAGGGGTCTATTAAAGCCTCAGTTGCATATAAGCATGAAATCAAAAGGGAAAAATATATAAATTACTGAACCAACATTCTAATATCTCTAGGGTGATGCCTTATATATATCATTTAACATGATCTGATTAGATCATGTTAATTATTCAGAAAAACATTCCACATTTCGTCCCAAAATACTTTATTAACAAACAGTTTTTCTGCCCATTTAAATATATACATATTTATGGTATACAAAATTTACCAAACATTCACAAAGAGGCTTCATCAGTGTATAACTCGCCACAGTCAGTCTGAAAAATCAAGATGTCTGTTAATAAACTGTTTTTTGATGAAATATGGAATGATTTTCTGAATAACTATGATTAGATCATGTTAAATTAAGAGCTCTACTCGTATTATACACTATTGAGCTACTACCATTAACGTTTGTGCGAACTTAAAGAAATTTATATAAAATATATATATTTATGATGTTGTTTTGGGTGATTGAAAGTTGGAAAACCCCAGAAGTGAACAAAAAAGAAAGCTGTTAGAGGTGACGTGAAGAACGTCAAGTATGGACGTTTCCTGATGTTTTTAGTGATCAAAAGTTGAAAATAAATATCCGTTGGAAACGCTGGTGAAGAATGATGAACATAGGAGACTTTTCAATGTTGCACCAGTGAACGAATGACAAAGAAAATAAAAGCCGTTAGATTATTATTATTATTATTATTATTATTATTATTATTATTATTTAGAAAATTTAAAAATTATTACACAAAAAACAAAAACCTTTATGTATGTGCTTTTTTTACTTGCTTTCTTAGAAATTCAATTAAAAAACAATTTTCTTTTATATTTCCACATATATATATATATCAGGACGGGTAAAATTCCCTGGACAAAACAGTTTTGCACCACTGTACGAACATTAAAATCAATATATAATGATACTAAACCTTATGTCAAGAATACTTATTGCAATTTTGATCAAAATCCATTAACTGATTTTGATTCTAGAAAATGTCTAAAATATAAGACTTAAGCTTAAGAAAGAATTGAAATCTTGCTGAAATTGGTGTCTAATGATTATGGATAAAATTTAATGCAAATCTGAAATATTTAAATTTTTAAATGGGAGGTTCTGTCTATATTATGCCTCCTAAAAGCCCTTTAAAATACTCCAAAGAAACTGAAATTTGTGAAATATTTGTTAAAATCTCACAAAAATCAGAACAATCTGAATTTTTACGAATTTTTACCACCTTTTTTTTTTACCCGTTTGCATAAAACTATAGTCCACATTTGGTCCCCTTACTCTTGTTCCAAAATTCATGATGATCGCTGTTAAATAGTTTAACAGTGAATCCTGTACATAGAAATATATAAACATATACACATGCCTGACTTATATATATATATATATATATATATATATATATATATATATATGTAAAAATAAAAATGGAATAAAGGATAAGCAAATCAACAACTAGCAAAAATAAACTCAAAAACACATATTGAATAGTTCTACCAAAATATTTCGATTGTTAAAATACAATCATCATCAGTCGGTAGCAGAACTTTAATTAAAAACAGAAAAGTTTTCAAATTTATACAAAGAACGCAATTTGGGGAAAAAATAGTCACGTGTAATAAACAGTAGAAAGAGAGAAAGAAAGAAAGAAATGTTAAAAAAGAAAAAGAAAAAGAAAGAAAGAAAAAAATCAGCCGTTAGCATGTAAAAGCCGATCGGAAATGCTGTAAGTTAATAAAGTTGTGAAGGAAGATTAGTAGTAATTTAAAATGAATGGCAGCAAGGAATTAAACAAAGAAGGAGGAGGAGGAGTTGGAAGACGGACACAAAGTTGTAGAATAGAAAATATATATATATATTGGGGATATTTAGGCAGCATATTTTCATTTCGGCAAGCATTATTAAATAACACAGAGTGTTTTTGCTTGATAAGACTTTTTTTTTTTCAATTTTCCGAATGGTCCATTTAGTGTTTCAGTCAAATTGCTGTAAGTAAGTTCCGCGGGTTTCTTGTTCCATTTTCTTTCCTTTTTTGCGAGTACTTTCGATTTGATTCGTCAAATCATCTTCAGAGGAAGATTACATTTTGACAGTATAGGGAGATGTGTTCTGAAGCGGAGACTTTTGTTGATTTGCTGGTCACATTGAGAGAATGGATGAGAGTTCTTGGGTTAGTAGATGTAGAACAGTGGAGTTAGCAGGGTCAGTTGACAGGGGGGAAAGCCAAAGAAAATATGGAAGGAAGTAATAAGAAAGGATCTGAGAGAAAGAGAGATAAAATAAAGACCTGGCAAGAGATAGGTTAGTTTGGAAATCAATTTCTAAAAGCCGTCCAACACATGTCAGCATGTAAAACGAATATGATGATTTACCATGTGTATTTATTGTGATCTTGGCGAACGTATTAACGCACAATTTCCCAACATCTATGGGTAAAATAGCAACTTTTGGATTATTCAGACAAATGTTCTCATCTGGGATGTTATTCTCACAACGTTTCAGCCGATGTAACCTCCGACCTTCTTCAGGTGCATCTTGTCGAACTCGGGAATCCGTACGGAATTTTGAACGGAACCCTTTTATTTAATCCATGGGGGTAGTTTGTTCTCGTTCCGTCAGCCATGACCGAATAGAAGTCTCAAGTCATTCGTAATTGTATTCTTAGTATCGCCCGCACTGAGGATTGAACCTTCAACCTCCAGAAGACTGTCACTGAGAACTGACACTTTACTTAGCACTTACATCTGACAACACGCAACTGAAGAAGGTCGGAGGTTACATTGACTAAAATGTTGTGAGAATAGCATCGAAGATGAGAATAGTAGTCCAAAATATCCAAATAATACAAATTATCATTCCTCATCTTAAAAATTCTGAAAATAGCAACTTGTGTTCAATCATTTGTATACAATGAATCATTTCCAGTAGGTATTCTGTATTAACATTAAATAACCAGGAAAGGGGTCGATATGCCATCAATAAAACAAACAAGGATAAGACACAGTGAAGACAGGGACACAAGTTTTAAAGCTCCTTGGCTCTCCCCTTTATGGGGATCTGCTAACATAATAGCTGCCCTCGTGAGGAAGCAACTAAAATACAATTGCCTGATTTTCGGGTTTCTACTCATTCAATTCCGACAAGGCTGTTTCCAGACAATCTTTGTCGACACGATGCTTCATCAGATAATTTCCGTTTAAATGAAAAACCGGAATATCAAATCTGTATTTGAGAAAGTAGTCCTCGTTTTTTGGGTCCATGATGTCCACCTCCTCAAAGTTGATCTGGAAATTTAAAAGAAGAAAAAACACAGAAAACGGATTAAACGAGACGTCTAAAACAATGTTTCTTTGAATAACTATCCTTAACGACAACGTTAATATATATATATATATATATATATATATATATATATATATATATATATATATATATATATATATATATATATATATTATATATGTATATATATAAAGATAAATGAAAGAAGAGAGATAAATATGTACGAATGACAAATCTATTTCAACTTCGATTGTTCAATGCAAGGTGTACTCGGTAAAAACATGTTGATTTTTCTTTCCTTAAGCCAAGGCGTTTCAAAGATTAAAATCTTATCATCAGAGAAATTACATGGATAAGTTGGCAGTGGAAAAGCCAAAATTCAAAATTTGAAAAAATATAAAGTAATGGAGAGTAAGAGTGTGCATGTATCATTATCCTTAACGACAACGTTAATCTATATAATACTAAAAGTCTATTGTTCTTGTATGTTTGCAATCAGCTTTCAGCTTTCCGGTTTTCAACATCCGGTTGCGCATGCGTAAATAGCATCGTCTTCAATCTGTTATTCCAATTCCGTTATTCTCTATTATGATTAACGAACGCATGAAATTTTTCATTCTGGAAATTTTTAAACAATTTCATTTAATTTCATCAAATAGTTTATTTGTTTTCTTCACGGCTAAAAACATTCAACGGGAGGACTTCGTAAAGTCTGTCGCAGTTTCAAAAAAACTCCTCCCTTTTAAAAAACAAAAACAAACAAACAAAAAAACAACACTCATTATTAATATTAGCCATACTAGCGGTCGGTGAACGAAACCACCTCCCACTTTCCCTCTCATAGATTTCACCACTCCTACTCCCTCTGTTTTCGTTACGTACGCGAGAAAGCCTGCTGTACCCCCTTCCTTTCTCAAATCGCCCTAACCAACCACTTATAATTCAGTAACTGTAATTTAAAAAAAAAACAATTATAATAAACAGAACGACTCATAGAAATCTATCTATATTCTTTTTTCATTTTAATATACTTTCATAGAAATGCTTCTGTTATGTAAAAAAAACCTATTTTCTTTATGCCACAAGTGTCACGCTCATACATGAATTCCATAGCTAATATAACAAACTGACCCAACGGGTCACGGGTGGTCTAGTATATATATATATTTCTAATACGTTTCGACCAATGCTTCTTCCGGTCTTCTTCAGCGTGTAAGAAACATCAACAGCTGGCTCTACTTCCCTATTTATATAAAGTTAGGTATGTGTATATGTCTATATATTTGGATGCACATGATTCACTCTTAAACTAATTAACCGATCATTATGGATTTTGGAACGTAGCTGCTAGGCATAAGGGGTTAAAATGTGGGCTATATTTAGTTTAATTTAGTTTTATGCAAGGAGGCAAAAAGGCGATGGAAGCCTTTCATGAAAATTCAGATACCTTCTAATTTGGGATAATTTATTTATTTATTTATTTTTAAAAAAAAAAACATATTTAATATACTTCAGAGTAAAAATATCCTCAACAATTTAAAAATTTATGATTAAGTCCTCCAAATTATTTTATTTTTTGTCTATCATAATTTTTTAAAATACTAAATCGTAATTTTATTTTCCTACTAGCGGAACCCGTCACCCGGCGTTGCACGGGAGAAAGTACTACCTATTGCATGACGTCGAATAAAAAAAGAAACGGCCTATTGTTCTTCCCTCCCCCCTCTACCGTGTTGGCGAATGTTTTAAATTAAGAAAAAGGAAAAAAGTACAGAGTAGAATAGGATCGAACGCTGAAACTGGCGATCATGAAACTTCCCTTCTTAACGACTGCGCCACGGGTTCGGGTTAAAAATACATGTGAAAATAGGCTAATTAACTTAAGCTTGATTATTGTCATGCGTGTTATGTTAAGATTTAGTTTCTGCCGACCAAATATAAAGTTTAACAATGACACGGTTTAGGTCATAATATGCGTGTTAAAGGTGTATGATTTTGAAAATGTAAATGTATCGGGGGTCTACCAGTATCTAGGCGCTTATTGAATTAAATAGAAAGTCGCTTTGATCAAGAAATTGTAGCCGCCATGTTGAATGATTAAATGTTGTAGGAACTGTGTTCGTTAATTTCATTCGCTTAATTCCGGAATGAATATAAGTATAGAAGTTATAGGTAGAAATAGAAATTGCCTAATCTGATATTCGCGGAAAATCATTGTTAGGGAGAAAAGTTTTTGCTACCACCTATATGGAGTTGGTTTGTCGGAGAGTCGTGGATGGCGGGCCAAATGTAACATTTAGTGTTAGCTGGAAAAAAATAATAACAAATTTACTAAAACACGCTCGAGTGAATAAGTGTAGTATAGTGGTGAGTTTAGTAGCCTGTGATGCATGTGGTTATTTTCTTATTCTCCGAGAAGGTACAGGGGAAAAATCGTCTCTACTTTATATATTAGATAGAATTTAGAAAAACCAAGAAATATTATTATTTTTTTTATATATATTTATTACATGAATAAACTAATTTTTTTCATAAATATATGTCTGAGACTTTCGCTGATAAAACAGCCTTATCAAAAGGCAATTTTTTTTATTTTTTCCCTCTTCATCTTGCTGGTGTTAGAAAATCGCAAGAAAATCTTCTCGTGGTCCCAAAAGAATATTTAACGTTTGATTTATGAGCAAATTTCCAGATTGGTTAACATAAAGGGAGATAAGTCTGTCAAATTTCCAGATTCCTTAACATAAAGGGAGATAAGTCTGTCAAATTTCCAGATTCCTTAACATAAAGGGAGATAAGTCTGTCAAATTTCCAGATTCCTTAACATAAAGGGAGATAAGTCTGTCAAATTTCCAGATTCCTTAACATAAAGGGAGATAAGTCTGTCAAATTTCCAGATTCCTTAACATAAAGGGAGATAAGTCTGTCAAATTTCCAGATTCCTTAACATAAAGGGAGATAAGTCTGTCAAATTTCCAGATTCCTTAACATAAAGGGAGATAAGTCTGTCAAATTTCCAGATTCCTTAACATAAAGGGAGATAAGTCTGTCAAAAATGTTCTACTGATCTGATTTCTTTTGTCGTGATTGTCCTTGCTCGGCAATAAAAGTGATTTTTCTTGACCAACAGCATTAAACAAGACATTTGAAATCTGAAATCGATAACTCGTCGGCGGCCAGTGTCTGGTCGACACAGATCACAATGAACAGCTAAGGATTGTTCATTGCAATTATAGATTGGTAGCCAGTCCTCAGTTTGCAAGTACGAAACATCAGCATACAGCATCTCTTCCGGACAACCCGTATGAAACTCCGTTGACACAATGAAAAGCAACGGATTCAGTACAGAACTCTGATTTACTCCTACTTTAACATGTGTACAGAAGAGTAGACTTCGATGGTATGGCCACATTGAAAGAATGGATGAGAGTTCTTGGGTTAGCAGTTGAGGTAGCAGGTTCAATTTACAGGTAAAGGCCAATAATAAAAATGGACCTGAGGAAAAGAGGGATGAATAAAAACCTGGGCTGAGAAATGTTAGTTTGGAAGTCAATTTTTAAAATCCGTCTAATGCATGCCAGCACGTAAAACAGACGTTAAACTGAATACCATGATGAATGATGATTGGAATTCCAAGGATTACTTTTTGCCAAAATCATTTCATTCATGAAAGAATTCAGCCTCTAGTAAAAGAATTCACAAACAGCAACAACATCATGTACACAAAGTGTGCCAGTGTTCACTATTCAATTTTTCCAAATATTCTCTCAAATCAGGCCAGAAATATTACGCACAACATAATGTTATTAACAGAGTCGCGGGGCCAAATTCTTCATCCCTAACATGAAAGTCAAATGCTTTTCTATTCCAATTTTTTTTTAACCCCCAACATTGAACGGTTGCCTTCCAGAGCTGTGTCATTATTTTGTAATCTTTGGTTGAATTCTGCCAAATTCATTTTCCCAGTTTTCATTGATTTCATCATGGCAAGAATTCCAGCATCCAAACCTTTTTTGTCTGCCTTGTCAACATTGTAAACAATGATGGGAAGATTGAATTGAGACCTTCAAAATAATTGATGAGATTTCTAAATACAGAACGCACTTTTTTCATATCTTTCGTCGCATTTGGAAAAAAAAGATTTAAAAAACTAAATCTATAAAACAATTTTTTTTTTCTCCAATGGAGTAACTTATTTTTGGAAGAAATCATTGAATCGACTTAAAAAATAGCTCTTAATATAAATCATTTTAGGAATAAACTGAACGAATTCAGAGAAAAAAAAGATAAAGGAATGGGTAAAATAGAAAATATCTACTTCATCATGGCCGCCATATCTGAAATCGGAAATTGCGAACCGATGTTAATCCAAAACAAAATCCTCCATTATTTTAGGCCGCTTTTGGCGGAATTTTTATTTTCAGTTTCATTTATTTAAATTTTGTTGAATTAAAACGTTTTTAATTTATTATTTCTTAACAATTGTATGTTACTTTGTAATATAATTGTATTTGGTTAATAATTAATAATTAATAATTAAACTACTTAAAAAAATGTTTTCAAAATAAAATAAAAAACGTTCCAATTATAAAAAAAAACTTTGATTTGATTATTTGTTAATAATTAAATAAATTCTTGAAAACAAATTATTATTTGCAAAAAAATAATCTGGCCTAAAATATATTGGTTGATTTTTTTTTTGGGGGGGGGGATTAACACCAGTTTACAATTTCCGATTTCAGATATGGCAGCCATGATGAAGTAGATATTTTCTATTTTAACAAACAATGACTTTACAGGGACATTTTTGGAGTCTATCTGATGAAATATTTGAATAATCTATTAGTATACTAAATTTAATATTTAATCAACGTTTGTTTCCCAAAGGCTTTTATATATCTTAATGACACAAAACATGTGATAAAATATTCCTTAGTTCTTGGATTGAGTTATGTTTGAAAATTTTCCAGTTTAATTATTCTAATTAACCGTAATTTGTAATTAATTGAACAGGTCACTCATCTCTCACTTAGCTATCTATGTATTTGTCTCACCCTCTCTCACTGTATGTTGATTCAAATCTCTAATTGTTTTAATGTTTCTGTGAGCATTTAGAGAAAGAGTGATTCGTTATTCAGTTAATTTATATAGTGTGTTCACACACCGTAAACAAGTATGCAAATTAGATAGTGTTGTAAAGGTCATGATTTGGCATAAATACGAAACTAACATAAAGGGAAGTAATCAGGTATTGACTATATACGAAAGTATGTATATAAGACGGGCAGTGATATCTGGAAGTGAGCGAAGGGTAAACGTCTCTACTTCCTACCGGATCCCTGTTAAACGCAAACCACTGTTCCGATGGATACTGCACGCCTGTCCTATGCAGTTCTAGGAGGTCCACCCTCCCAGGCTTTGCCTCCCCTCTTTGGGGAGGAGTAAGTTTATTGCTTACTGTCTGAGGCGCCCCTACCGGGGAATGCCGACGGGGCTGCCCAGGCAATTTTTAAATGGCCAGAGTGCTCACCTCTCGAGCGCTGGCTTTTCAAACCCCACTTTCTCGACCCGATCTTGGGTCACATCTTACTTGTGGGAGTAAGATAAAACTGGCCTTGTGCCTAACTCCTGGGGAGGAGTAAATAAAACTACTTGGCATTAAATAAATTGGGCTTCTTAGCCTTTTGGCTAAGATCAAAGTGTAGTATCTGTTCCGATGGATGCTTACTCTGTAGACCGGTATTGTCTTGGCCTTCGGGTCTTGATTCCGTCGGTCTGAGGTACTGTCCTGTGCAGTTCTAGGAGGTTCACCCTCCCAGGCTTTGCCTCCCCTCTTTGGGGAGGAGTAAGTTTATTGCTTACTGCCTGAGGCGCCCCTACCGGGGAATGCCGACGGGGCTGCCCAGGCAATTTTTTAATGGCCAGAGTGCTCACCTTCTCGGGCGCTGGCTTTTCAAACCCCACTTTCCGACCCGAGCTTGGGTCACATCTTACTTGTGGGAGTAAGATAAACCTGGCCTTGTGCCTAACCTCCTGGGGAGGTAAATAAAAAAAAATTGGGCTTCTTAGCCTTTTGGCTAAGATCAAAGTGTAGTATCTGTTCCGATGGATACTGCACGCCTGTCCTGTGCAGTTCTAGGAGGTCCACCCTCCCAGGCTTTGCCTCCCCTCTTTGGGGAGGAGTAAGTTTATTGCTTACTGTCTGAGGCGCCCCTACCGGGGAATGCCGACGGGGCTGCCCAGGCAATTTTTAAATGGCCAGAGTGCTCACCTCTCGAGCGCTGGCTTTTCAAACCCCACTTTCTCGACCCGATCTTGGGTCACATCTTACTTGTGGGAGTAAGATAAAACTGGCCTTGTGCCTAACTCCTGGGGAGGAGTAAATAAAACCACTTGGTGTATTCTTAATTTAGTATGTCCTATGTAATTTAGGATATAACAGATAGCAAAATAATATGTTATCCATAAGAGGAATTTCGGTGCTTCTGTATTATTGGTGCAAATGAATTTTTCATTTTTATTTAAGTTAAAAGGGGAGATAATTCAAACTTTTTTTTTTTTGTTGTAACCATAAACCCATAAGAAAAATCCAGAGAATTAGTAAGAAAATAAATTTAAAAAAGAAGTACTTATGCAGTTTACGGACCGGGGCTGAAATAATAATGTTATAATTTAGAAAGCCATTCTTAACATGGGGAGGTGGGGAGTTGATTAACTATTCTGTAATTTCACCTAACAATTTAATAAACTGAATAGTTAATCAAACCCCAACCTCCCCCGTGTTAAGAATGGCTTTCTAAATTATAACGTTATTATTTCAGCCCGGTCCGTAAACTGCATGAGTACTTTTTTTAAAATTTATTTTCATACTAATTCTCTCGATTTTTCTTATGGGTTATGGTTACAACAAAAACAAAGTTTGAATTATCTCCCCTTTCAACAAACTTTTCTAAAATGAAAATGAAATTTCATCTACCCCAATAATATAGAAGCACCGGAATTTCTTGACAGATACGTCTCAGATACCAAGCTGAAACTACACTATTATTGTGATCTGTGTCGATCAGACACTGGCAAGCAATGAGAGATCTTTTTTAGATTTCAGATGTCTTGTTTAATGCTGCTGAACAAAAGCACTCATACCAAAAGAAATCAGTGGAATATTTTTGATGGACTTACCTCCCTTTACGTTAATCTGGAAATTTGATCATCCGATGTTTTGTGAAATTTTAATAATAGGTATTCGACACCAATTAATAAATATTTCCCAGATTTCAGTTTCTTTGAAGTATTTTAAAGGGTTTTTAGGGGACATAATATGGGCACAACCTCCAACTTGAAAATCAAAATATTTCAGATTTGCATTGAATTTGATGCACAGTCATTAGATACCAATTAAGCAAGATTCCCTGAATTTCTATTTCTTCTTAAGACTCATTAAGATTAAGCCTCAAATTTTAGTCCTAGAATGGGTATTTTTCTAATATATATATATATATATATATATATATATATATATATATATATATATATATATTTATAAATAAATATTAAATTATTAATACCTACAGACGCTAGCGTTTCAAGCTTATTGCTCTCATCAGTGCAGGAAAGTAATAATTTCAGATGGTCAAGAGGCGCGAACCTGGTTCACAGAGTCAGCCTAGAATCTGCAATATATATATATAGTCTTGGAAGTTTCTCAACCATTAAAACTATATACAAAATAATTAAAAAAAACAAAAAACCTTAAGTCCGAAGTCGTTCAGTGGAAAATCACTCATGTAAATCAATTTAATTTTTACAGTTATTATATTAGTTTGTTTCTAACATTATTTAAGGGATCATCAGTTGTTTACCATGAAAAACTGTTTCGGGAATTTAAATATATATATGTGTGTGTGTGATACTTACTTGATTGAAATAAGGTGTCAGGATTTCTTTCGCCTCATCACAGAGGGAGCATTCTTCCTTGGTGTACATTGTTAGCGTAGGCTTGATGGTTGATGTCAGGCGTCTTGCAGCAATTATTTTCCATGTTTGCCAACATTTTACGAAATTCAAAGTCGGTCTAATCATGCCCAACATGGCTGACAGGAAACTTTTGCCTGAAAGTTGAAAAAACACAAAAACTGTTACAAATGTTAAAAAATGGCATTCACCCGAGTTTGGTTTAGCCGGCTTCTTATTCCCTGTGTGACAAGTATCCGCCGGCCCCACGAGAGTCAGGAAGACTCCGATAGTGTACAAGTATGCATTTAGTGAAAATGCTATACTGAGAGAGAGCCCTACGAAATGGAGTGAGGGTATGAAACTAGTGTGAATTTTGCTTAAAATGGGAATTATCAGCGTAGCAAGACAAGGCGCATATGAGTCCGCAAAAACCTGGTAACCCGTCATGCCCAATTTCGAGGAAGGGTCCAGGGAGATTGACCAGCTGTTGGAAAACAACAAATGAATGTTTGTCATTCGTTTTATTTTTTTATCATTTTTCGATGATAAGTCTAAAACAACCCTCTCCGATAAACGGAGTCAGAAGGATTTAATTAGTTGTGACCAGACAAAGAAAACTATAATTTTCTTAACGCGTTCTGGGCGAGCTAGGGTTGAGGGAGAGAAGAGCGGAGACGAGAGAGAGAGAGAGAGACATCAGCCATGAGATTTTCAATAAAAGAGGTTGGACTATCGCGCACGTCAGTTAGTTAATCAGTCAGTAGAGTAGAGGCAGAGAGAGCCAGACAGAGCCGTTAACAGGCACGCACGAGAGAGACTCTGCTCCCCCACCCATCGCCTCGCCCGTCGTAAAAAAGGAACGCGTGCCTGTCCGACTTAGAGAAATTCTTTTCACGGCCAATTAACAGCCACATTGTCGCTCACACAGAGAAAGAGTAAGGATCGTTTTTGTCGAGCAAGGAAGTGTAATTTAGACTCTTCCTATTTTTGTTTCTTACTTTGCTTCCAGAGAAAACACACAGAGTGAACTTTATGAGTACCGAACGGACTTATTTTGTATCCAACCAAGTGTAAATTGTTATCGTAATTTCTTTGTTGAATAATTATTTTTCCTAAGGAAAACGCAAAAATCCAAACCAAGTTGAATGTCATTATTCGTTTTGTTTTGTTTTTTTTTTGTTTTGTTCTGCTTGAATGTCCCTTCCTTCTGTAGAGATAACCGGTTACTGTCCGCCCTATGATCGCTCACTGTTATAAACAGTCACGACGTGGGAAGTGTGTTGGTAACTAGACAAGAACACTCGACATCGGCGGCCGTCATCCAGACAACAAATTGAACAGATCAACGCCTAGTGACCGATCGATCTCGGGGACGGCCAGACCGGTGACGTCATCACATCGTCCCAACCAGCGCATGGGGGGGGGGGTACACTTGACCTGCATCACATCCCAAACCATGATGCCCCACGCACGGCGATCTTGAGCAAGGTTACAAGAGAGATGGTCCACCGATCGAAATTCATCCATAGAAATAGAAAACAGACCACTTATGAACCAGAGAGCTTAGTCAAGTCGTCCCTGATGGTTGTCGGCCATGTCCTCAGCCGCCGACCGATACGCTTGAGGACATCATGTAATCCAAAGAGTAGTAGTAGTAGTAGTAGTAGTAGTAGTAGTATATTGCCGGGCAGTAATATATGACAATATATAATTTAAAGTAAAGTGTAGATATGATTTGTAAGTTTAGTTGGTTAAGTTTTTATGATGAAATCGTACGCATGAAAGGTGTTTGACTGAGCTCTGATCCTTGGTTCCTCCTTGTAAGACATTCACAGCAAGAACTCGTCTTACTACCACAACGAAAAAGACTTTCCTTTCTTCTTCCATGTGCTGAACGTCAAGCGAAATTTACAATGTGAGGACTAAAGGACAAAATAAAGGAAAGCGAGAGTTACGACGCTGCCGAAAGTAAACCCAACGTCCACGTTCTACTCTCTTGACCCCTTGACCCCTGATGAAATTCTTTACCTATATAAGAGTCAGATACGCCCTAAGACAAAGTACTGCTGCCCCATCTGGGGAGGTGCCACTCGGAACACTCTTTTCTGTCTTGACAGAATTCACTCCTAAATCTTGTTGGGTATGATCTCTTTTCTTCCGTATAGCTTCTTTTCTCACAGAACAGATATTGTTAGTCTCTCTCTACTCTATCGGTATTTCCATGGAAGGTGCTCGACTGAGCTCCGACCTCTCGTTCATCCTTGGGCGACATTCACAGCAAGAACTCGTCTTATTACCACAACAGAGAAAATCTCCGTTCTTCCTCTGTGTGTCTAGTGTCAGGCAGAATTAGTACAAATTAAGCTTCTTCGTAATGGCTTCCTGTCTATTGAACATAATGCCACAGGGCTGCTTCCCTTCAGATTACAACATGGTCATCTTCACATCCAATGTCATGAACCGCACCAAAAGTATTTGAACTCAGTCCATTCCATCAATCTTCTCATAATGTTCTTCATCTCTCAACTGACAATCATTCCATCACATCAACCCATATCCTCGAGTGGCTTTTGGCCTTGCTAACTGATGACCGTTTTAGTCAAAAATAATATCAGTCTTTCTCTGCTTATCTCGACTTTGTTTCTAGTCATCCTAAACCTCTTACCACTGGACTCAAGTAATTATGGTTGAGATTGTGCAACCCTTGCTTCAGTAGGGACTCCTCATACAGTTACTCTTACGGGGAGGAGCTTAATTCCAAGGGAGATAATTACGTAATCACTTAATGTAATTATCTCCCTTGTAAACATGATGATAATTATTTAACTGACTAATAAATATTTTTAGCTTCTAGGGCTGACTTTCGCTTCAAATCTAAAAAAATCTAAAATGGTAAACTTTGTAGCAGACGCCACTATCGGCCACGGGATATTTGTTGCGACTTCTTTTCTTTCTTTGTTTGCCCAGCCCTTCTTCGTCTCTGAGGTAGAGAAGAGGGGGGTGATTTTGTGAAAGCACGTTGGCCGAATATTCCGGCCAATCACAAACCAATAGGTGAGCTTGACCACGCGCGATTTGACTCCCTATAAAACAAGTCACGCACCCTCTTTACTTTCGCTCTTTTTCTTCCGCTTTCCGACCGAACGCACACAGAGGAGATCGTCGACCCCCCCCCCCACACACACACACACACTGGCTCGACCGAAGAGGTGGGGGAGGCAATAGTCAAAAAGTAGGTAATCTCTTTTAATTCCTACCACGAATAACGAACTATTCTTTCAAACACACGCCCATTACAATTGCCACAAAAATACATGAAACACGCTCGCATATACACATTCGTACAAACATGAACTTAAACAAACCGAACATTTCACTCGTTCAAACCGAACATTTCACTCCTTAAAAATATGAACTCTGCAACTGATAGCCATACAAAATGTCTTAGCCAAATAAATTGTTTTGTTTTAATATAAATGTTTTACTCTAATTATTGATTTTACAAAATACCATTCTTGTGTGTAAGCTTTATTATTCCTTCGCTTTCTTTCTAATATAATTTCAGATATTGTAATAATGTTTTCTTTCTTCCTTTTGTTTGTTTTATTCTGTTAATGTTATTCACACGTGGTCAGGCCACTTCGAACAGTGGGAATGACATGCTGCTATAAAGGCATCTCTCCCACAACCTTTGGTCGGGGCACCCCACATGGGTAAAACCCTTTGTCCAAGAACCAACCCTTGCCATAACTTAAATCCAATTTGTTCCTAAAATCGCTGGAAAAACGATTGGATCATTCTACTGCTCCAGAAAGTACTTGACCACTAATGTAATTCTCTTTCTATATAAGGATCAGGTACGCCTTAAGATAAAGCACGTAGGTTTTGTATGCGATTCGTTTGTAGTTTAATTTGTTTTGTAGGCGTATATTTTGTAAACAAATAATTTTTTTTTTTTTTTTTTAACATATTTCCCCCCAATTAAGGGTTACTGAGAATTAGGGTGTAGGTTTTGGGTGTCATCCCAAGTTGGGAGCAGTGTAGCGAGATGTCTGTTTACATTAGTTTTAAACCTCTGCATGTCGGTACAGTCGGGGAAACAGGGAGCAGGGAGGGAGTTCCAGAGGCTGGCAGCACGAATTAAGAAGCTATTGGAGTAGAAGGCTCTCCGGCATCTGGGGACCTCCACAGCGAATGGATGGGATTTAGCTGATTGCTGAGTTGGTCTCGTGTATTTACGTCTAGGGGGTCACCAGAGCAACCAGTTCATCGGAGTACAATCCATTGAAGGTATTTGTAAAACAAGCACAAGGATGCAACATTGCGGCAGTGGGGCTGGAGCTTGGTGAATAGTGAGGGACGTATTAAGTTGGCGACTCTTTTTTGGACCTTGTCTGAAAGGGAGAGACTAGTGGATGATGCACCAGCAATACTCCATGCATAGTTTCTATTTAAGTGATAGATTGGAAGACGAGGAAGAAAGAAAGAAAGAAAGAAAGAAAGGAAGAGGATACACAATGCGAAAGAGCGAGAAGGGGAAAGAAAGAGAGATAAAAAGGTAAAGAGATTTAAAGTAGAATAAAAAAGAGAGAGAATTAGAGGGAGGAGGAGAGGGGGAGGGGAGAGGGGGAATGAAAGGGGGAGAGGGAGGGAGGGGGATATAGGAAGGGGAGAGGGAGGATATAGGGAGGAGAGGGGGGAGAGAGGGAGGAGGCGGAGTGAGGGAGGAAGCGGAGGAAAAAAGATAAAAGAAAGAAAGAAATGTGAAGTAGAGAAGAAAAAAAAAAGGTATGATTGCTTTTTGGGGTTTACAGCATGCCAACCGTCGTCGTATCATTTTATGCCGCAAGAGTACGTATATTTTGTATATGAGATCGATCTTTGTTTTTTGTCGGTATACAAATTATCTCTAAACGATACTTTCTATTTAACCCATAGATGAGGCTTTGACAGGTACTACCACTGCAAGCAAGGGGTGACTCCACACTCGACAAAGTTCCTAAATTAGGGGCTCACCACCAGATGAACTTTAAGGTAAAAGCCAGGATCTGATTTCTAAGGTACCACGGGGTTAATAGGTATGATTGACAGGGTTTTCGTTTGATTCAACTTAATTTTAATGTGCGGATGGATGAATCTGATTGCTTAATTTAATCATGTGACACAGAAAAGATTTGAAGTTTGATTGCCAGTTGCAAAAACACGTAAGGTTGTTGCATTATTATTCGGGGTACTAAGCGTTTAGTGTTTTAAGTGTACGCATGATTTGCCAAATTCATCGTGTGTGGGAGGGGGTTCTTCTATCCTCACCGTGACAGAAACAGCTGTTCGTCTATTTGACATGTAACGAGTTGGCTCATTAGAAAGTGACGTCTCTCAGCAGTGGTAACAGTAGCAGTCCCTATCTACTTGCCTCCCCACAAGGGCAGAGTTAGGCACAATGTCGGTTTTTAATGTGGAGAAATCCAGCTCCCCAAAAAGGGGCACTCTGGATTGGGACAAAAATAAAAATTGTCTTAGTGTAGAAGGATTTCTTCTTCACTGAGCGAGGACAGAAGAGTTCAAGTGGAGTATCAGAACAGATATTACACTTTGATCTTAGCCAAAGGCAAAAGAGGTTAACAGTAACAGTATTAGGGATGTTATTCTGCGTTCTATTGGCGGCTGAAGTAATAGAAGCCATTAAAAAGAACAACAAATAACCCCATTAGTTGCTCTGAGGTTTTATTTATTTCTTATAGTAATTTGAAGTAAATACACCAATATAAACTGCATCTTACCCCTTCTAACCCTCGTAGAGTCTAATTCACAGAGGCAAGAATTCTCTAGCTTTTCTACCACATATTTTCTCCGATGATGATATCATATCCTACTCTGTACTCTTAATTCTAAGCTTTAATTTCTAAATGGAATTTTCCACTCTCTATTTAATTTTAACCTTATGTGAAAAATACTGTTGTTAACATAATTTTCAAACACCCATGTCTAAATATTGCTGCATTATCAGAAAGACGCAACACTGTATTTGCTGGGATTCTACCATTGTTATGTAATGTATGAACCAAAGAGAAAGCTTGGGAGTAAATAGACAAAAAAACAAACTATGAGACTGACCTTTTAATACAGGATATGAACATACAGATGCACAGAGTACACGAGCGAAACAACAAAGACTTAAAGGATAAGTGATACTATCTTCAACATCTAATTCCCAGAGGCAGGAATTCTCTAGCTTTTCTGCTGTTTACTTTCTCCGATGACATCATATCCTGCTTTGGTGGAAGCCTCGAAAAACGGCATCTGATCATTTGGATGCCCAACTAGCAAGAGACAGGAACTTTTCCGGCTTCTTTGATGCAAATTCCTGTACACGTAGCTCTAACTAAATCAGATTTTTTTTTATTGCACACCAGAAAAGAAATCAGCAGATCAAACTCGAGTGATATATTAGGAAAAAAAAAATTTTAAAGAAAAGAAAAGAAAAAAGGAAAGAACAGAAAAAGAGAGAAAAAAGAAAGAAAAGAAAAAAGGAGAGAACAGAAAAAGAGAGAAAAAAGAAAGAAAAGAAAAAAGGAAAGAACAGAAAAAGAGAGAAAAAAGAAAGAAAAGAAAAAAGGAAAGAACAGAAAAAGAGAGAAAAAAGAAAGAAAAGAAAAAAGGAAAGAACAGAAAAAGAGAGAAAAAAGAAAGAAAAGAAAAAAGGAAAGAACAGAAAAAGAGAGAAAAAAGAAAGAAAAGAAAAAAGGAGAGAACAGAAAAAGAGAGAAAAAAGAAAGAAAAGAAAAAAAGTTTGATTTTGATTTTCTTCGTATTTAACAAACTATAAACGTTTTTGTCAATTTTCATCAAGCGTGTTCTTTTTTTTTTTTTTTAATTCGTGCACCCAATTCTTCCTCCCATGACTCATCTTCCTGCACACGGCTTCTAATCAAAAACACCTTCTTGTTTAAAATAATCTTATGTAGAATTTTCCATTTTTAGCCTTATTTTTACACACCCACTTAATTCAACATCCATTTTCATAATATGCATGTTTGGCAATCATGCAGTATAGTTTACAGCCGAGAAATCAAAACACACACACACACACATATATAAATATATATATATATATATAATTATAAATATTTGTTTTTATCTACATAGTATATGTTTCATCCTTATGGGAATCGTCAGTGTAGAGAAGAATTATTCACACTCGTCGCTAGACTCGAACCCCGGAATATGAGTTATATTTCAAACTCAAATGCAAACGTTCTAGCATATGCGGTCGTTTTCAACAACTTGGTAAATCAGCGAGAGATTAATCCTATTTAAAGGCAGCCGCCGTAAAGTGTTCTACTATTCTACTATTAAAAGGAACATTGCATTGAAGCCACAACGACAACTGTGTTAATACTACTCACTACAAATATATATATATATATATATATATATATATATATATATATGTACAACAAATAGCTTTTACCAAACGCAAAAAAAAAAATTTCTACCGACCTGTATAGTTTTACTATTCTGAAACTTTTTGTAAGAATTTGTTTTTGAACCTCGTATGCCTTAAAATAGAAAATGACTGGACACATGGGCCTATAAGCTTCGAAATACTGCAACTTATTTTGAAATAAAGAAAAACAGTTTCAGTAAGTTAAAAATATACAGATCGGTAGAAAATTAAATTTCAATATGTTTGGTGACAGTTATTAGTTGCAATTTTCTTTTAATTTTTTGGATTGTTACTCGTTAAAAAGGCAGCTATCGACGAAATCTTATATTGAAATTTAAAAAAAAAAAACACGCAATAAGTTTCAGAACTTTAAAACTATGCAGGTCGGTAGAAAATAAAATTTTCTTGCGTTTGGTAACAGTTATTTTATTATATATATATATATATATATATATATATATATATATATATATAAACATCTCTATATATATTCGATGTCTCTGCTGTTAACTATACTGCATAATTGCCTGTATATTTATATACATTTTTCCCTTCACTATTTTTTAACCATATTAATTGTCAGTGATTCTTGGTACATTTCCCAAGACGTATCTATCGCCTATACTCTAGCCAAGCCAGGATCCACGCTACAACAGCTTTCATCGAAATAAAATTCTGAAAAAAAAAATCGGCAAAAGTGTAGTATAGTTAACAGCCGAGAAATCGAAAATAAGCAAAATATACCACAAATAACTTTTACCAAACGATAGAAAATTTTATTTTGCAATTTTCTATCGACCTGCATAGTTTTAAACTTTTGAAACTGTTTGTAAGTTTTGTTATTTCAAAATTCGTTTCATTACTTTCAGTTAGCAGATTTTGTCAATCAAAAATGGCGGTCGATTCTCTTTTAGGTGGTCGCTAATTTTAAGCTGACAAGATAGTTAAAAAAGGGGGAGGGGCTTACGGTATAACTAATCCTAAGTCCGGAGGTGGTTCTAGTCGGATTAGGGTAATTTAAAAAAAATCTTTTAAGCCTGAAATTAGTGACCACTAAAAAAAAAAATAATAAAAATTGGTAACATTTATTTGTCGTATATTTTGCTTATTTCCAATTTCTCGACTGTTAACTATAATACACTTTTACCAAAAGAATCTTACTGTTTTCACGCGTTAAAACTATACGAGTTCAATAGAGAGTTTAATTCTACTGCGTTCGCTATCAATTATTTGTTATTAATTTTGTTGTTTACAAGTTTTCAACTGTTAACTATTCTGTACTATTTCACGGTTAAGATTCGGATAAAAATTGTTGTTTGGGATAAATACAATTTAGGCGCGCAGTGTGGATATAATTGTATTGGCGCGTGAAAAATAAAAAATAACGCCCACGCAAATTCCGGCGTGGCCTTATATATTAAATCAACTCAAAACGAGCGGACGTAGTAGGGAGCACACCACGTGATATTTCTGTCCAATGGGATTTCTCCAAAGACATTTTTCTAAACTTTTCTCCTTAAGCTAGCTGGAGCCTATCCAAATAGTATTTAAGCACACACAAACATCAAACCCTCTCTCTCAACTGACTCTTCATTCGGAGGTTACACGCGTCTTATTATCACTCTTCCATTTCACCTTTCGCACGCTTCATACAATTACACAGGCGAACATTACCTATTGCCTCTCTTAACATTTTATAACATATGAGCATTTCAACAAAACAAAAGACATTCTCCTTTTTACTTACCCTGAAACTAAAGAAAGGACTTCTGAACTCATTACAAAAGGAAATATGTTATATTTGTTAATGGTTTATTTCAGTGAATAAACTTCCGTTGGTTTTGCATGTAAGTCTTCTTATTATTATTTTTATTTGTGGAGGAAGTTATCACCAAAAAAAGGCATGACGACCACCACAAGTTGGTGACCCCGACTTAGAAAATTGCATGCACAACGGAATCTCCTTATAAGCTACACGCGGTTTCCTAACCTACTGGCGATATCATGCGTGCGGTAACACTCAAAGGAAGTAAAAAGACGATGCGAATCTCAAGGGATGATACAAGCCGTCAGACGAAGCGTGGATCTCAGTACAATATAGCAACAAATTAGCGAGTTATGCCGATAGTCGCTATTAAATCGAAATTAAACAAATCAACCGACAGTTTAAAGGCTTTAAAATCATTTTCAAACGAACAACAGAAAAATGGAAGCTCCCCGCGTTGAAACACCTCTAGCTACATTAACGCTAAATATTCCAGCTTTTAATCCCACCAATATAAAGACGTGGTTTATCCAGATCCAGGCCCTTTTCGACGCAAAACGGATTACGTCTCAGCGAACCAAGTATTGTTATTTGGTTGAAAAACTCCCGGCAGACGTCGTCGAGGAAGTGACTGATTTATTGGAGAACGTACCAGAAAATAATCCATACGATGAACTTAAGGAGGCTATTTTGAGACGGACTGGCTTATCAAACGAGACAATGTTACGCAATCTCTTCACCCAAGTAGAATTGGGAGATCGCACACCGTCGCAACTTTTACGATACATGCGATCATTGCTAGGAGACAACAAAATGTCCGAAACTATAATGAGAAGTTTGTGGCTGGATAAACTCCCAGACACAACAGTACAAATTCTGGCACCCACAACGGAAGAGACAAGCACTGTAAAGCTCGCCGACATGGCAGACCGAATTCATGAAAATCTGAGGAGCCGCAAAGTAAACTCAGCACAAGCACAGCCAAAACAGACGAGAGACGACGAAGTGGCCGGACTAAAAACTACGGTCGAAAATCTCACTCGTAAATTGCAGGAATTAATGCAAATAAACCGTCGTTACTCATTTAATAATCGACCTAACTACCGAAAACGAAGTTTTAGCAGAGGTCGAAGCAACACACGAGAACGAGCGAACGAAATCTGTTTTTACCACAAAAAATTCGGCACAGAAGCGAGGCGTTGCACTTATCCTTGTACTTTTGAAAACAAGAATCAGGGAAACGATCATTCCAGCCAGTAGGGACGACAACTGTTGCTGGATTTTCCACTAAAGGTCGTCTATTTTTCATTCGTGATAGTAATCACGGATATAACTTCTTAATAGACACCGGAGCCGAAATAAGCGTGATACCAGCGCTAGGTAAACAGAAAGCTACTCCACAGCCTTACCACCTCCAGGCAGCTAATGGCACACAAATACCGACATATGGTGAAAAGTACTTAAGCGTCAATCTCGGCTTGCGTCGCACATTTTCGTGGATTTTTACCATAGCCAACGTGACGACACCAATATTAGGAGCAGATTTCCTAGCACGATTTAATCTATCAGTAGACATGACTAATCGCACACTGACTGATAACCAAACAAAAGTCGTAATTAAAGGTATCACCACAAGATATCAGTCTACTGGGATTAGTTCTGCCTTTCCTGAAGAGACGTACATTCGTCGGCTGTGTCAAAAACACCCACAACTTACTCAGCCATTCACAGTCGCGGATGATATTAAACATAATGCAAGACATTATATTAAAACGAGTAGACAACCCGTCTACGCCACCCCCAGACGTTTGAAGCCGGATAAGTACAAGATCGCAAAGGACGAATTCCAACGCATGTTACAAGGAATTATTCGACCTTCCAAAAGTGAGTGGTCATCTCCTCTACATATGGTACAGAAATCAGACGTGACAACATGGCGTCCTTGCGGCGATTTCAGGAGATTAAATGCACAAACTGTACCGGATAGATACCCTATCCCACACATTCACGATTTCGCAATCGGACTGCAAAACGCCACGGTATTTTCCAAACTGGATTTAGTGAAAGCATATCACCAAATACCGGTGGCGGAAGAAGATATCCATAAAACAGCACTGACCACGCCATTTGGACTTTACGAATTCGTCAGAATGCCATTCGGACTTAGGAACGCCTGTCAAACCTTCCAAAGGTTAATAGACAAGGTTTTTAGGGACCTTCCATTCGTATTCGCATACGTGGACGATGTCCTAATTTCTAGTAGAAACCTCGACGAACATAAACAACACTTGGAACAAGTTTTCCAAAGACTGTCCCATTACGGTTTAAAAATAAACTTGGACAAATGTATTTTCGGTCAGCAAGAAGTAAATTTCCTCGGACATTCAATTGATAAGGATGGAATATCACCATTACCCGAAAAAGTAAGTGCCATTACGAATTTTCCACAACCTACGTCTGTTAGACAAATTCGTCGCTTCATAGGTGTAATTAATTATTACAGACGATTTTTACCCAACTGTTCCACAATCCTTGCAACGTTAACGTCATTATTGAAGAACAAAACGAAAAACCAACAATTAAAACTGGAAGGATCAGCTTTAAAAGCTTTCAATCAAGCTAAAACTGCCTTAGTCAATTTCACAAAATTGAATAATATTAAGGACAGTGAGGAATCGAAACTTACACTTACAACAGACGCATCAGACATAGCTGTAGGAGCAGTTATACACCAACTGACAGGGAATACAATGACCCCTATTTCGTTTTTTTCAGCCAAACTGAGCAAGACACAGACAAAGTACAGTACCTTTTCAAGGGAACTATTAGCAATTTATTTGTCAATTAAACATTTTAGACATCTGTTAGAAGGAAGAAACTTTTGTATTTACACTGACCATAAGCCGTTAACATATGCACTGCATACACATGTAGATAAATATGGCCCAAGAGAAATCAGACATCTTGATTATATTGCTCAATATTCTACAGACATCAGATACGTCAAGGGACAAGAAAACATTGTGGCGGACGCATTATCACGAGCTGCAATAACTTCGATAAATTCCAGTTCGCTGAGTATGGAATTAATTGCACAAGAACAAAAGACGGACGAGACACTCACTGACGTACAACAGAAAACGTCTTTGCAACTGAAAGAAATGCCTGTACCTTTTAGTACAACAACATTCTATTGTGATACAGCAAAAAAACAACCACGTCCATACATACCGCCAAGCATCAGACGACATGTTTTTCAACATTTCCATAATTTATTTCATCCAGGCAAACGAGCCACGGTAAGAATAATAGCAGACCGTTTCGTTTGGCCGAAAATGAATACAGATATTCGAAATTGGACCAAGACGTGTGTATCCTGTCCAAAGAATAAAATACACAGGCATACAAAGTCACCACTGGGCACTTTCAGTACGCCAGATGCTAGGTTTACCAATATCCATGTTGACTTGGTAGGGCCATTACCCCCCACGAAAGGACACACCCACATTCTCACCATAGTCGACAGGTTCAGCAGATGGCCAACAGCCATACCCGTGAAGGACACATCGGCAGCGACAGTAGCTGGAACAATATTAAAAGACTGGATAGCGATTTTTGGAGTACCGTCAGTACTCACAACGGACAGAGGCTCGCAATTTCAATCGAAACTCTTTGCAGAGTTCAACCAATTGTTGGGAACAACCCACATAAAGACAACGGCTTATCACCCTTGCTCGAACGGCCTCGTCGAACGCTTCCACAGACAGCTAAAAACTTCTTTGGCTACGGGTCATAACAAAGCAGACTGGTCAGATAATTTACCATTAATCCTATTAATGATCCGAAACACGATAAAAGAGGATTTACAAAGCACGCCAGCAGAGGTAGTTTTTGGATCAGCAGTCACACTACTTGGACAATATTTTGATGCATACGCAGACATTTCACCCACAAATACATTTGTGACGGAATTAAAGAACAAAATGTCTTCTCTCAAATTTACACCCACCAGGAGGGCTGACAAACAAACACATATGCCAAATGACCTTCACACATGCAAATATGTATTTATTAGGAATGATACAGTCAAAAAGCCATTTTGTCCAAATTACACAGGACCATACCAAGTTTTGGACAGAAGTGAAAAATATTTCACTGTCCAAAGGAAAAACAGGAAAGACAACATCGCGATCGACCGAATTAAACCAGCATACATTGAGGAACACCCTCAGACAATTTCCCCACCAGAACAAATTCCCTTAGAACATGGGAGTCCAGCAGAAAATGACGGGAACATCAAACCTACGACAAAAACAGGTAGGAAAGTCCACTGGCCGAAACATTTCAAGGAATACATTACATATTAAAAAAAAAAAATTTTTTAAATTTTTTTTTCCTTTTTTTCAATCTGGGGGGAGTATTGTGCCAGTTGACACGGTTAAGATTCGGATAAAAATTGTTGTTTGGGATAAATACAATTTAGGCGCGCAGTGTGGATATAATTGTATTGGCGCGTGAAAAATAAAAAATAACGCCCACGCAAATTCCGGCGTGGCCTTATATATTAAATCAACTCAAAACGAGCGGACGTAGTAGGGAGCACACCACGTGATATTTCTGTCCAATGGGATTTCTCCAAAGACATTTTTCTAAACTTTTCTCCTTAAGCTCGCTGGAGCCTATCCAAATAGTATTTAAGCACACACAAACATCAAACCCTCTCTCTCAACTGACTCTTCATTCGGAGGTACACGCGTCTTATTATCACTCTTCCATTTCACCTTTCGCACGCTTCTTACACAGGCGAACATTACCTATTGCCTCTCTTAACATTTTATAACATATGAGCATTTCAACAAAACAAAATACATTCTCCTTTTTACTTACCCTGAAACTAAAGAAAGGACTTCTGAACTCATTACAAAAGGAAATATGTTATATTTGTTAATGGTTTATTTCAGTGAATAAACTTCCGTTGGTTTTGCATGTAAGTCTTCTTATTATTATTTTTATTTGTGGAGGAAGTTATCACCAAAAAAAGGCATGACGACCACCACAATTGGCAGAATATGAGAGGAAGCTGAATGTCTTTGAAATTAAATGTGTAAGAATTATCCTTGGAGTAACTTTGCGAGATAATCTAAGAAATACAGATATCAGAAAGAAGCTTAATATTAACAGCTTCATTGAAGAAGAAAAAAGCGATTAAAGTGGTTTGGACAGGTTTCCCGGCTACTAGACTCCAGCTATGTAAATTAATCATACCAAGAAGATTTCATTCAAGAGGACGACTACCAAAGAGATGGGCTGACCACATAAGGGTTGAGACTGGCATGCTGCTCCTGACAGCTGAAAGACTTGGCCAGGACCGTGATAAGTAGCGGAATTTTGTATTCAAGCATGTGGCGAAGCCGTCTGGAGTATGCAAATAAGTTAAATCAAAAGGCTTTACCCCCCCCCCCAACATTTTTAAATGTGTCTTTTCAAGCCCAGGGCGAAACCGCTTTCGAGTGATAACGGGTAAGCGAGAAGAAAACAAATAACAAGTCGAGCAACCAAACTCAGCCATACGTCGCTGCTTGAAATAAATTTTAAAAAATAAACTACAGAAATAATTCTCAATATATATATATATATATATATATATATATATATATATATATATATATATATATATCCATACAATACTTACTAAATAACTCACATCACATGCGTAAAGAAAGATATTTTGTAAATGTTCAAAAATACAGCTGATAGTACAAGGGAGGTCACTCTCGTTGACTTATTACCGGTGATAAAACGCAGGAGAGTTCCACTTTGATATCATTTTCTAAACAAAGTATGGCGGAACACCTTTCCAGTGACGTGCCTGCTCATTGCCCCGGCACTGAAAGTGAAGCTGCTGGTCGATCCTCTGCTTGTCAGGGATGCCCGAATCAAAACATCTGCTCCACTCAACCGAAGGGGCCGGACCCTGCGATCGAAGAGGTTCGGGAGAAGCTGTTGTCGGTCCGCCATAAGATCGTTGTCCTCTCCGGCAAAGGCGGCGTCGGCAAAAGCACGTTTTCCGCGCACCTTGCTCACGGGTTGGCAGCGGCAAATGAAGACTGCCAAGTGGGGATTCTCGACACGGACATTTGCGGACCCTCGATCCCCAGAATTATGGGCGCTGAAGGAGAGCAGGTATTAAATATATTATGTAATGCCGCGGTCGAATTTTTGAAGATTAAAAAGGAAAACATTATATAAGCAAAAATTTCGGGTATATGTTACGGGCATAGTTTAAGTACGAGTAACTCTAAGAGCAGTTTCTGCGGTGTCACGCCACGATCCATACCCGATAATAAACTTCGTACGTAAAAACTTCCGGTATTCTTTAGTTTAATTTTCTCTGTATTTTCTAGTGTTCTGTAGTTCAATTTTCTGGTTTTATTTCTTCTGTATTTACTCTCTATATATATGATACTGAATGATATCGTACAAGACGTACTAACTGTAGATGAAAATAAAACAACCTATTTTATTATTTTCCCTCCCCCAAATCAAAATTATTTCATTAGCAAAAAACATTGCATTTTATTTTCCGAAAGAAAAAAACTAATCTGTGATTATTTAATTTTAGTAATTGTGATTATTTATTTTTGTCAAATAAATTATTTAAAATAAAATTCAGAACAAAACTTACATTATATTTTCGTAGAAAACATAACACCTATTCGACTAACTAAAACAGGAAGTTTTTATTATCGGAACCAATTTCAAACGGACACCGTTTCCGGTTGGAAACAACTTTGCCTAGAGTTACTCGTACTTAAACTGTGCCATGTTACGACGCTCAACAGAGGCGCGAACGGGGTCCAAAAAAAGAACGAGAAAGAGTTTAAAAACATAAATTTGCAACAAGTAAAGTTGACTTATGTCTAGAATAGACATTTTTCTACTTACCTATGTAATTTGTTTGTATTTTTACGTAGTATAAATGGCTTTTTATTAGATGTTAAAAAAAAATTCTTGTTTTTTAAAACATCTAGTTTCTCAAAGGAAAATGCCGGCCATTCCCTCTATATTATTACGTAGAGCGGCCATTTTGAATTCTTCGAAAACCGTGTGTCGAACTTAAATTTCTAATAAATAGCACTTCAAACGGGTTTAAAATACAAACAAATAGCACATGCAAGTTTGAAACTAACTTTTACAGGTTACAGTTACTTTTATTTGTTGTATATTTGTTTTTTTAGCGTTTTCACTCTGCTGAGTCTCGTAAAAGATGCCCAAAATTTCAACTAGATAGTCGGCGCGGCACTTTTTTTTCAATTACCATGAAACACGGAGGGGGGAAGGGTATAGTCCAGTTTTTTTTTTTTGGGGGGGGGGGGGCGTATTTTCCAATAATAGTCATACACTATTGAATATCGGATAAATGACCATAAAGGCTATTCGATCCGACTTCCGCTTACTTTGTTTTGTATATTTTTTCTAATTAAAATATATATATATATGTTGGTGCTTTTTAGGAATAGGTATCCAGAAATTTGCAGTTGTGACGTTAAGCGGTTCCGATTACGAACGGAGAAAGCCGAATCAAATTCCGATGCTTCTACACAATACGAACCGATTTAAACCGAAACCGAATTTAGTTTAGGGTTAAAGTAAAAAAATTTAAAAACAACAACAACAGCTCTGTTCGTATTGTGTAGATTGTTCAGTGAAGTTCGTTAACGTTCGCCAGTCTCGGAAGTGTTCGGTGACGTAAGTACTGAAAATGATGACGTAAGTACTGAAATTTTCTTGGGTACCTATTCCTAAAAAGTACCCGAATTATTTAATTTCATTGTAAATCTGAAGACTTTTAATTATAAAAACAATTGGTTTAAAACTTGTGGAAGTCGTATTCAATGATCTTTATGCCCATTTGCCGAATATCTGTACATTTGACAAGGAATAAGTATGTATTATTGAGACTACGATTCTCATCTTGGTTGTTATATTCAGAACGTTTCGGCCGATGTAACCTCCGACCTTTTTCAGGTGCGTCTTTTTAAAACTTGAGTATCTTTATATCGAACTCTGGAACCAGAGTGGAATTTCGAACTGAACACTTTATTTAATCCACATGGGTAGATTGGGTTAGGGTTGGGTGAAGGTACAGAATTAGAAACCCATTCTTGACTTGAAGAAGGGGGGAGGGTCTTTGTTAACTATTCTGTACCTTCACTCTAGATTGTTCTCATTCCGTCAGTCATAAATTAACACTTCTACCCGGCCATGGCCCAAGTTTGACTAGAAGTTTCCCAAGTTCGAAAAGATACATCTGAAGAAATTTGGAGATTACATCGGCCGAAACGTTGTGAACATAACAACCATGATAAGAATACTAGTTCGAATAATACAAATTATCAATCCTCATCTAAAAAAATTCTGAAACATAATAATGATTAAAAAATAGATTTTTATTTTAATTTACTTTTTACTAAGTTTTGTGAGGAAAAAAGTGGGTACATATTGACATGTTTCGGTGGTCTGTTCCTATTATACTCCTTGCTTGAACACTTGATGAGTTAATAAAATTGTAAATTATTCAAATATTACCTATTTCACCACTTCATTATCCTTATATATATATATATATATATATATATATGTATATATATATATTACACTCTCACTCTGCATTACTTAATATTCTTTTGAATTTTGGCTTTTCCACTGCCAACTTATCCATCTATGTAATTCCTCTGATGATAAGATTTTAATCTTTGAAAAGCCTTGGCTTAAGGAAAGAATAATAAACATGTTTTACCGAGTACACCTTGCATTGAACAATCGAAGTTGAAATAGATTTGTCGTTCATACATGTTTATCCCTCTTCTTTCATTTATCTTTATATATATATATATATATATATATATAGTCTTGGAAGTTTCTCAACCATTAAAACTATATATATAAAAAAAACAACCCAAAAAAAACAAAACCTTAAGTCCCAAGTCGTTCAGTGGAAAATCACTTATGTAAGTCAATTTAACTTTTACAGTTATTATATTAGTTTGCTTCTAACATTATTTAAGGGATCATCAGTTGTTTACCATGAAAAACTGTTTTGGGAATTTAATATATATATACATATATATGGTAAACGCTTACAGCTTATAACACCTTTTGTATACACAAATTGGAGCTCTCAGGTAATTGACAATGCTTATCATTGAGAGGTTCGATTATTCTCAGAAATTTGATGTTAACTGAGTTGTTAGAAACACCGACTGTCGTATATACAGTCGGGTTTTGACCCCGGCTTGAGGCATTTGTTTGCCTAGCCACACTGAATATATGTGATACAGCAAAACAGTCTGTTAATAACTGAAATATGCCCTCCCCCTCTTAGGTTGAGCTCTCTGGTGAGTGAAATCAACAACTGGCATGAGCTTATATCGCATTGCTCTTTCTGCAAACAAATTCATGCTCTCAGGAAATTCACGATGCTTATCATTGAGATTTCGCTGAGTGGCGTCGGATTTATTTTTATGTAAATTAGGTCTATGTCACCCTTGAAATAAAAGTGGGAGTGGCATGTCTTGAATTATTATTTAAGATCTATCATCATCACTATTAATTGGAATTTGGATTCGGGAAGAACAGCCGGCGCATGGAACCTTTGAATTCTGGGCCTTTCGTTATGGAAACGAGGAGGAGGAGGAGGAGGAGCCGTTCATATGATTAGCCAAAATAGCGCCGTGTTCTTCGTTTAATTCCTGTTTGGTTATCTAATGCTGCTTCGACTGTGGTTATTTTAGCAAATCGAACTGACCAATTGATGTATGATCTGATCACTTACCTATTCGATGGTTTGGCCGCGTTGAAAGAACGGATGAGAGTTATTGATGTAGAACAATTGACGTAGCAGAATCAGTTGGCAGGAGTAGGCCAGGGAAAACATGGGTGGACTTGAGAGAAAGAGGGATAAATAAAGACCTGGCCAGAAGTTAGTTTGGAAGTCAATTTCTGAAAGTTGTCCAACACATGCCAGCATGTAAAACGGACATTAAACCGATGATATGATTATTATTATTATAACTTTTTTTTTTTAATTTGGTAACTTTTGTTGTTTCCTTTTTATGACTAATTGATAATTACCTGGGCAAAGTATCACCGTTGCTATATTTATCCTGAGACAAATTCAAGTGAAGCATCTTGGTAAGAAAAAGAACCTGTATTTTGCTCTTGTAGATCTGGAGAATTTTTAGAAAATGTCGTGTTCAATTTTTATTTAAATTTTGAAGACACTCCTGGCTGATGTCAGTTAAACAGCAAATATTCTAAGTAGACAAATTTTTTGGAATTAATTTTACGAATTTTAAATTTATGTACTTAAGTCACTCCAATAATAGAAAGACAGATTTCTATGCTATCGTGCTAGTAAACTCCTCACACCTGACATTATCCTGTATCTCTACAAAGCCACCATCCGCCCATGCATGGAGTATTGTTGTCACATCTGGGCTGGTGCATCATCTACTAGTCTCTCCCTCCTTGACAAGGTCCAAAAAAGAATCGCCAACCTAATAGGTCCCTCACTGTCAGCCAAGCTCCAGCCTCTGTCCCATCGCCGCAATGTAGCATCCTTGTGCTTGTTTTACAAATACTTCAATGGATTATGCTCCAATGAATTGGCTACTCTGGTGCCCCCTCGGCGTAAATTCACTAGACTAACTCGACAATCAACTAAATCTCATTCATTCACTGTGGAGGTCCCCAGATGTCGGAGAGCCTTCTACTCAAATAGCTTCTTTCCTCGTGTTGCTGGCCTCTGGAACTCCCTCCCTGCCCCCTGTTTCCCCAACAGTACAGACATGCAGAAGTTTAAAACTAATGCTGGTGATACCAGATCAGGCTGCCCTGTGGCTCCCTGAGACGAAATTCACCTACATTGACGTTTTTTTTTTGTTTTTTTTTTGTAAAACTTAATTATGTTCTACAAAACCAAAAACAAAAACAACAGCCCCTCTCCCTTTCTCCCTCCCCTTTTTTATTTTATTTTTAGAACTTGAAGCATAAATCTTTTACTATAATGACCAGATTCGGCATTAAATAACCCAAAAAGGGTTGATATGCCGTAAAACAAAACTACCAAACCAAAAACGATGATTAAACATTTGAAGATATAAAGAACTTGAAGCATAAAAACTTTTACTATAGTGACCAGATTCGGCATTAAATAACCCAAAAAGGGTTGATATGCCGTAAAACAAAACTACCAAACCACCTTAAAACTAATGTAAACAGACACCTCGCTGCGCTGATCCCAATCTAGGTTGACCACCCCCTACCTTCTCCTCTTTTCTTTTTCTCAGTAGCCCCTTACGTCTACAGTGGCGGCCTGCCTTGTTTGGGGTGAACTATGTTAAAAAAAAAAAAAAAAAGTCTTTAATACATCGAACCATTCAAAAAGAAGAATCTTTATATCGGTAGAATGTAGAATCCCGAGGTGTTGGGCGATTTAACATTGAATCAAGTCCACTTTCAGTTGACCCATATTGACAATTCTAACGCTTCTTTGGCTCAGGTCATATTACAATGGTGATATATGATAGATGTATTGATATCTGAAACACTAATCAGTATAAACTATTGATGCGTCTTCATTTTGTATTTATAACAATAAATTTCCCAGAAGTTGATCAACAAAACTTCTCTTTAGGTTGGCGATTATTTAAACTCAACCAAGTTTGAGACAATTTATTCATTTTTTTTTACTGGCAGTCTGCGAATACCCATCAAAAATCGATTTCTCTATTTTTGTCCCCCAGATGAATGGATTCATATTTTGGATTTTTACCTTCAAACCAAATTAACTTCGTTTGACCCCTTTTCATACTTAACAGATATGCATTAATGGCTACGATTCTGACAGCTACGATCATCCTCCGACCCCTTTTGTCACCTTTTGTTTTCAGCAGATCTCTTGGATTCACCAATAGCTGAGATCGAACCCGAGTCTTTGATATCGCCACTTTCTTCTGGGTTATCTCTTTCATCTTGTTACCTCCACGGCCAAGCTCGTTCGTTTGAAACGTGATGTATACGAAGAGGCTAATATTTGTATCTGGCCCGCAACGAACTCCAAGGACTAATTAACAGCATTCATTGTTTTAAATTTTTAAGAAAATAGTTACTGGTTCACTATTGGTGGATCAATGTAGGGAGTCGCAATCCATTGCCCCTGCACCGTCCAGGAATATATAAAAGGGGAGCTAACTCGATTGACAACTTGACTGCTAGTGCCATCTCAAATAACAGATATTGTCACCAAGGCAAATTAAAGTGGCACATTTCTATGACAAATAATTGAGGGTAGACATTGTCAATCATTCCTCTTTATTGTCACACTACGAGTGGCGACAAGGCATTTTATCACAGATACCAGTTCACTATTTCATTATTACTTTATTTTATATAATTTCATTATAATTAAATATTGTTCAATCTTTATATAGTATACTTTGAAATGATTTGTTTAATAATTGAAATATTACCTTTTTATGGTGAGATAATTTCATATGAAAACAAATTGGCTGTTAAAAATATGTGATTTAGCCATACACGATCGGTGAAATTTTATTGTCTTTTTAATATTTAATCTGAATTGTGAAATATTTTTATAAAATGGACCAGAAAGTTTCAAAATCATGTAAATAATATTAATTAGATTTCAAAAGATTCCACTGTTAACAATTTTTTCAGCGTCCTTCTTACAATAAACGTGCAGCAAACCGAATCCTTCTTTAAAAAGAAAATGTCGATGTGGTGGGTAATAGTTGTATCAGAACTCCAAGAACTAATTGGGAGCAATCGTTGTTTTGAACAAAAAAAATAAAATAATAGTTACCGGTTCACCACGATCTCCTTTGTCTCCTTTATCACAGGTACACATCGGACTATCTTTGCCAAAACCAGGTGATCCAGCCGGACCAGGTGGGCCCTGGGAATAATCAAAAATACATTATGTAATAATGTACTCGGCATTCATGAATTCAATTTCTTTTTTTATCATCATTATTATAACATAATATTTCACTTTTACTTTTTTTTGTATAATTTCATTATGATTAAAATATTGTCAACTCTTTATATAGTGTACTTTACAATGATTTGTTTTTACAGAATCATAACTAAAAAAGGGATTTCAAAATTACTTTCACTTGAAAAGACATTTCCAGATAAAATAAACTCAAATTATAATTATTTATGACAAAAATGAAAGATTTACTCAAGTTATTAAAATAATCACATTATTATTATTATTATTATTATTATTAGTATCTGAATATTAACTGTAAACAAAATACTTGGAATAATGAAGATATAATGAAAAGTTCTCAGTGCAACCATGTCATTTAAAAAATAATTTATTGTGAAATAAAATGGACCAGAAAGTTTCAAAATCAGGTAAATAATATTAATTAGATTTCAAAAGATTCCACTGTTAACAATTTTTTCAGCGTCTTTCTTACAATAAACGTGCAGTAAACTGAAACCCTCTCTAAAACGAAAATGTCGACGTGGTGGACAATCGTTTTTATATGCCAAATCGATAGAATCTATAATTTTTACTTAATTTAACCATAGTTTAAATCTCAGTAAAATCGTAAGTCAAATATTTTTTGTGGGGGTTTCACGCCTCGCCTCCCCCTCTCCCTCTCTTGAAACCCCTTTATAGGTTTGGTAGTTTTGTTTTACGGCATATCAACCCTTTTTGGGTTATTTAATGCCGAATCTGGTCATTTTGGTGAAAATTTTTATGCTTCAAGTTCTTTATATCTTCAAATGTTTAATCATCGTTTTTGGTTTGGTAGTTTTGTTTTACGGCATATCAACCCTTTTTGGGTTATTTAATGCCGAATCTGGTCATTATAGTAAAAGATTTATGCTTCAAGTTCTAAAAATAAAATAAAAAAGGGGAGGGAGAAAGGGAGAGGGGCTGTTGTTTTTGTTTTTGGTTTTGTAGAACATAATTAAGTTTTACAATAAAAAAAAAAAAAAAAAAAAAAAAAAAAAAAGTCAATGTAGGTGAATTTCGTCTCAGGGAGCCACAGGGCAGCCTGATCTGGTATCACCAGCCCCTTTATAAGAATAAGATAAACATGACAATCTGCATAAGTATGGGATCATTTTGTTGCATTATTATCTGTCTAACCCTTATTTGCAGATGGCTTTCTTTAAAAAAAAAAAAAAAAAACCCTTGTGTATGCTACTTATTGACCGACAATATTGATATCCATCTGTAATTTTTTTTATGTTTGCCCAAATTTTTGGGTATTTCGAATGAAAGTAAATTTTTTTATGTTTGCCCAAATTTTTGGGTATTTCGAATGAAAGTAAATTTTTTTTATGTTTGCCCAAATTTTTGGGTATTTCGAATGAAAGTAAATTTTTTTTATGTTTGCCCAAATTTTTGGGTATTTCGAATGAAAGTAAATTTTTTTTATGTTTGCCCAAATTTTTGGGTATTTCGAATGAAAGTAAATTTTTTTTATGTTTGCCCAAATTTTTGGGTATTTCGAATGAAAGTAAATTTTTTTTATGTTTGCCCAAATTTTTGGGTATTTCGAATGAAAGTAAATTTTTTTAATGTTTTCCCAAATCTTTGGATATTTCGAATGAAAGTAAATAGTGAATTAAGTATATATATTTTATTTACTTTATTTAAGTATATATATATTTTATTTACTTTTTTTTCTTTCAGGTTCATCAAAGTGGTTCAGGTTGGTCACCCGTCTACATATCTGACAACCTGGCCATAATGTCCATAGGATTCCTTCTCTCCAGTTTGAACGATGCTGTAATCTGGAGAGGTCCAAGGAAAAATGGAATCATCAAACAGTTCCTGAAAGATGTCGATTGGGGAGATTTGGATTATCTGATCATCGATACGCCACCTGGCACATCGGACGAGCACTTATCGATAGTCCAGTATCTAAGTGCTGCTGGAATAGACGGGGCGATCATCGTAACCACACCTCAGGAAATCTCCCTACTCGATGTCCGCAAAGAAATAGCATTCTGTCGGAAAGTCGATTTACCAATTATTGGTATCGTGGAGAATATGAGCGGTTTCATCTGTCCCCATTGTACGACGGAGTCGCTGATCTTTCCGCCTACGACGGGTGGTGCCGAGAAAATGTGTTTAGATCTGTCACTACCTTTCCTTGGTAAATTGCCTCTCGATCCGAGGATCGGCAAGGCGTGCGACGAGGGGAAGTCCTTTCTGGAAGAGGCACCGGATAGTCCTGCGGCGAAAGTCTTCCAGGATATAATGGCTGTCATACAGAATATAAACAAGGGAGAAAAGATCCAAGAGGATGTCGGACAGAGATAGTTGGGGAAAATTCTCAGGTGCTGCGATTGATCGGAGACGTTTGTTCACATTACATTTATATAGGTTGAACATTTAAAATGATGTTAAACAACAGTAACATTTAAAAAACACTTCTGAGAAATCTTTTGTGGAACCCCCATCGGACGACAATCCGACCAACAATGAGTAAAATTCGAAATAGATATTTTGGCTAGGATCAAAGTGTAGTATCAAATAAAATAATGAAAAAAGGGAGACTAAAATTAGGGAGTTGATTTACAATTATTCAATTAGTATTTGAAAAAATACACTGCAGGGGCCGTTTTAAAAATATAGTTATTCACTTTTTTTTTTTTTTTTTAATTTTCTTATTTCTGTTTTCGTTAGCATAGGGATGAGGCCTTCTTCCAAATGCCAGACTATCACCTGCTATTTAGAGGCTCCAACCGAGTGCTCTTTTAAGGATTTTGGCCGTTCCCTTAAGTGCAATTATTTGGATTTCTTTTGCACTTGGTTTTCCGGGAAGACTGCCCAGGTACTTTTTGAAATTTTTCTTCATGAGGCCTTTAGCTCCTATTATAACTGGGATAATGTTGATGTGATTTGAGGTTCCAAATTACAACTTGATGTGATTGTTGTGGCCTTGCAGGCCGGTAATAATCAAGACAAACACAGTGGTATAGTTAACAAGTGTGTTAACAAAAGTATGTTACAGAAGTACACATCACGGGGTTGGGGTCATAACTGACACTAATCGCTGCCATGATGTTTAGATGTAAAATTGGGGGCTGCGCAGTGAGATGACTAATGTAAACAGACATCTCGCTGCGCAGCTCCCAATTTAGGTCCCCCCCCCCCCCAGTAGCCCCTTACGTCTACAGTGGTGTCCTGCCTTGTTTGGGGTGAACTATGTTAAAAAAAAATATTTTTTAACTGTATTTATTGTGTCTGGGTAAGTCCACTTATTCCTGAAATAGGTAGATCAGCTTACACCATAACAACAAGGCGTGAAGCCACTTGATGCAAAAAGCATAACACTGATTTAATTCAGTTCTGGTTTAACAAACATCCGCATAAAGATATGATTGCTGTCTTTTTATTACTTAAAATATCTTCTTTACGGGTTACCTTTTAAGAGAGGACAAAGTTTCAGTGTACAAATTTTAAATTGTATTTTTATATTTTTTGGCAAATAAATCATTCAAAGTGTAGTATATGTTCTATATTTTTGTTCTCAATCAGTGAAATCCTCGACCGAATCGATTTTTATTTTTGTCCCAATCCAGAGTGCCCCTCTTAGGGGAGCTGGATTTTCCCCACATTAAAAACCGACCTCATGTCTAACTCTGCCCTTGTGGGGAGGTAAGTAAATAGGAACATGGCATAAGTAAGTAGACATGCATCTAAGTTTCATAGATCAAAGAAAATATTATTTCAAACAAGCTTGAAAGATTTTTTTTTAAATCTTACTTTTTTTAAATGACTTCAAAACGCTTGAGTCAATCCAACCCTATTTTAGGCAAATATTAAAGGATGTTGCCGTATCGACACTTTTGGCTAAGAACAAAATGTAATTATCTTGTTTCGGAATTTTTGAGATGAGGGTTGATAATTTGTAGAATTTTGGTATATTCGGACTACTGTTCTCATCTTAGGTGTTTTTATCACAACGTTTCGGGCGACAATGACTTACTAAGCAGACCTAGTATAGAATTCAATACAATATGGGAACCTATAATTATAAATAATAGATAAGTAGTTAGATCAAAAGCAAGAATAGGTTTTAATGCTCCCAAAATTCATACTAGAATTGTATGCAAGGACCCGTGGATATAGTACTAAGTAAAATTCAGTTCTAAGTGACAGTCATTTGAAGGTTGAAGGTTCAATCCTCAGTGCGATCAATACGAAGAATTGCGAATTACTGAAGACTTCTTCCCTGTCATGGCAGATGGAACGAGAGCATGCTACCCCCGTGGATTTAATAAAATTCTGTCCAGATTTCCGAGTTCGACAAGGTACCCCTGAAGAAGGTCGGAGATTACATCGGCTGAAACGTTGTGATAAAAAACATCCAAGATGAGAATAGTAGTCCGAATATACCAAATTCTACAAATGTAATATCTGTTCTGATATTACACTTCATCTTTTCTGTCCTCGGTCAGTGAGGAAGAAATCTCTCTAGACTGAGGCGATTTTAAAAAATTTTTGTTTCAATCTAGAGGGGCCCATTTTGGGGAGCTGGATTTTCACCACATCAAAAACTGACCTTGTGTGTGTAACTCTGCCCTCATGGGGAGGAAAGTAAATAAGGAAAATATACATATAATGTTGGTCTCGCATCTTGTAGAATCAATTTTTTGACTCCAAACTGTGACAAAATATCTCTTGTTATGTTGACATGCCATAAGTTGTTGCTCAACGGATAGTGACGTCTCTCTGTTTCTTTCTCTTTCTTCTTGTTGCAATCTCCCTCGCTGCGATAAAATCGAGAAAGAGGAAGGAAGAAAGAGAAGGAAAGAAACACAATATGCATGAAGAAGAAAGAGACAGAAAGAAAATACTACAGTCATTGTCGTTCTCAAACAATCCCAGGTGACAGGTTCACCAGGTCAGCTCTTTGACCTTTCCAAAAAACTGTGAGCCCTCGATTTCATGAACATCTGTCGAATTCGAGTTGGCTCAAATCTGATTGATGGTACACTTTTCCTGTAGTGACATTTTGGGTGCAAAAACACAATTGTCGATTTTTTTTTTTCTTTTACGTCTCTCCCTGCAAGGGCAATCCAAGCCAGGTAAAAGGGGCTTTTAAATGTGGGGAATTCCAACTCCCACAAAAAAAGGTTACTATCCTTGTCACAAGTAGATAGTGACGTCTCTGCGTTCTTGGTGCAGTCACCTTCTTACTTATTGACAGCGGTTATAAAAGTTGATAAAAATGACAACACAATATCATCGGGATCTTACAGTGCTTATAGGATTTGGATTTTCATTCTCCGGTATATACATACACAACCCTATCCCCAACCAATCTCCGATACTGGAATGGGACCAGATGTCCAAAACTTGCGGTCCAGAAAAAAAGAGAAAGATTTTATCAGTTTTTTTTTTAATTCTTAATGGAAATTGCTTAAGACAAGGCATGAAGCCACTTGATGTAAGAAGCTAAAAAAGAAAAAAACTACTTCAAGGTCAAAAACTAGCCAATGATAAGTGTTAGATGGATAGATTTCGACCCAGAAAACTGCAATTCTTCTCCCTTGGTCAGAAACATCGCTCATGAGGACTAAAGGACAAAATAAGGGAAGCGAGAGTTACAAGGCTGCCGAAAGTAAACCCAAGGTCCACTTTCTGCTCTCTCTAAGTTTTTTTGTTATGTGTCACTGATGATTTCCTGTCTGACATGTAGCCCAAATTTATACTTTTCACTTCTAATAGAAATTTCCACTTCTCTCCTTACTCTAGCTTCTCTGCCACATACTTCCTTCCTTCCATGACGTCACATCCTGCAATGTAGCATAACTCTAATCTGTTAACTTTGAATAGAATTTTCCACTACACTAACCTTATGCTTACTCTAGCCTAATGTGAAAAATTACCGCTTTTAACATTTATCAATGGTTTAGGAAAACAAATTCTAATTTTAACTTTTAGAGACGCACTTGATAAAAATAAATACATTACGGTTAATGTACAAAGAGACGATCTCTTTTTTTTTTTTCTTTTCCGCCGCAACTCATAATCATCCGATTTTGGTATTTAAGATGCTGCAAGTGTCCCACACTCTGGAGTCAGCAACGTTTCACGCCTGCTTTCCATGCGGTCCGATCCAAAGGGTTGACATAAATCATGTTACATACAGTCATGTCACTTCTTACGCACTCAAGCCATGTCTTCCTCAGTCTACCACGCTCCCTAGCGCCTGGGATATCCAGGCGTACTATGGTATTGATGCAAGAGATGGCACGCTGTACCTGGCCAAAACACCTGAGACGCCAAGCACTTAATCTACCTCTAACCAAACCAATGCAAAGTTTTTAATGAAGCATGGTTGAAGAGATCCTTTCTTCCAGTTTGTAGCCGCACATTCACCTAATCATGGCACGGCCATTACGCTGAAGCCGTTGCAGATCAGAAATGTTTCGGGCCCATGTCTCACTGACATGCAAGATGGTTTCTATTTTTCCTGTTTCTATAATCAAAATCTGCATTCAGTTTATTTTTCATTTCATTTAAACACGTCTCTTTAAAACTCCTCATCATTAAACACGTCTCTTTTAAACTCTTCATCATTAAACACGTCTCTTTTAAACTCTTTATCATTTGAACACGTCTCTTTTAAACTCCTCATCATTTAAACATGTCTCTTTTAAACTCTTCATCATTTGAACACGTCTCTTTTAAACTCTTCATCATTAAACACGTCTCTTTTAAACTCTTCATCATTTGAACACGTCTCTTTAAAACTCCTCATCATTAAACACGTCTCTTTTAAACTCTTCATCATTAAACACGTCTCTTTTAAACTCTTTATCATTTGAACACGTCTCTTTTAAACTCCTCATCATTTAAACATGTCTCTTTTAAACTCTTCATCATTAAACACGTCTCTTTTAAACTCTTCATCATTTGAACACGTCTCTTTTAAACTCCTCATCATTTAAACATGTCTCTTTTAAACTCCTCATCATTAAACACGTCTCTTTTAAACTCTTCATCATTTGAACACGTCTCTTTTAAACTCCTCATCATTTAAACATGTCTCTTTTAAACTCTTCATCATTAAACACGTCTCTTTTAAACTCTTCATCATTTGAACACGTCTCTTTTAAACTCCTCATCATTTAAACATGTCTCTTTTAAACTCCTCATCATTTAAACACGTCTCTTTTAAACTCCTCATCATTAAACACGTCTCTTTTAAACTCTTCATCATTTGAACACGTCTCTTTTAAACTCCTCATCATTAAACACGTCTCTTTTAAACTCCTCATCATTAAACATGTCTCTTTTAAACTCTTCATCATTTGAACACGTCTCTTTTAAACTCCTCATCATTTAAACATGTCTCTTTTAAACTCTTCATCATTAAACATGTCTCTTTTAAACTCTTCATCATTTGAACACGTCTCTTTTAAACTCTTCATCATTTGAACACGTCTCTTTTAAACTCTTCATCATTAAACACGTCACTTTTAAACTCTTCATCATTTGAACACGTCTCTTTTAAACTCCTCATCATTTAAACATGTCTCTTTTAAACTCCTCATCATTAAACACGTCTCTTTTAAACTCTTTATCATTTGAACACGTCTCTTTTAAACTCCTCATCATTTAAACATGTCTCTTTTAAACTCTTCATCATTTGAACACGTCTCTTTTAAACTCTTCATCATTAAACACGTCTCTTTTAAACTCTTCATCATTTGAACACGTCTCTTTAAAACTCCTCATCATTAAACACGTCTCTTTTAAACTCTTCATCATTAAACACGTCTCTTTTAAACTATTTATCATTTGAACACGTCTCTTTTAAACTCCTCATCATTTAAACATGTCTCTTTTAAACTCTTCATCATTAAACACGTCTCTTTTAAACTCTTCATCATTTGAACACGTCTCTTTTAAACTCCTCATCATTTAAACATGTCTCTTTTAAACTCCTCATCATTAAACATGTCTCTTTTAAACTCTTCATCATTTGAACACGTCTCTTTTAAACTCCTCATCATTTAAACATGTCTCTTTTAAACTCTTCATCATTAAACACGTCTCTTTTAAACTCTTCATCATTTGAACACGTCTCTTTTAAACTCCTCATCATTTAAACATGTCTCTTTTAAACTCCTCATCATTTAAACACGTCTCTTTTAAACTCCTCATCATTAAACACGTCTCTTTTAAACTCTTCATCATTTGAACACGTCTCTTTTAAACTCCTCATCATTAAACACGTCTCTTTTAAACTCCTCATCATTAAACATGTCTCTTTTAAACTCTTCATCATTTGAACACGTCTCTTTTAAACTCCTCATCATTTAAACATGTCTCTTTTAAACTCCTCATCATTAAACACGTCTCTTTTAAACTCCTCATCATTAAACATGTCTCTTTTAAACTCTTCATCATTTGAACACGTCTCTTTTAAACTCCTCATCATTTAAACATGTCTCTTTTAAACTCTTCATCATTAAACACGTCTCTTTTAAACTCTTCATCATTTGAACACGTCTCTTTTAAACTCTTCATCATTTGAACACGTCTCTTTTAAACTCTTCATCATTAAACACGTCTCTTTTAAACTCTTCATCATTTGAACACGTCTCTTTTAAACTCCTCATCATTTAAACATGTCTCTTTTAAACTCCTCATCATTAAACACGTCTCTTTTAAACTCTTCATCATTTGAACACGTCTCTTTTAAACTCCTCATCATTTAAACATGTCTCTTTTAAACTCTTCATCATTAAACACGTCTCTTTTAAACTCTTCATCATTTGAACACGTCTCTTTTAAACTCCTCATCATTTAAACATGTCTCTTTTAAACTCCTCATCATTTAAACATGTCTCTTTTAAACTCCTCATCATTAAACACGTCTCTTTTAAACTCTTCATCATTTGAACACGTCTCTTTTAAACTCCTCATCATTAAACACGTCTCTTTTAAACTCCTCATCATTAAACATGTCTCTTTTAAACTCTTCATCATTTGAACACGTCTCTTTTAAACTCCTCATCATTTAAACATGTCTCTTTTAAACTCTTCATCATTAAACATGTCTCTTTTAAACTCTTCATCATTTGAACACGTCTCTTTTAAACTCTTCATCATTTGAACACGTCTCTTTTAAACTCTTCATCATTAAACACGTCACTTTTAAACTCTTCATCATTTGAACACGTCTCTTTTAAACTCCTCATCATTTAAACATGTCTCTTTTAAACTCCTCATCATTAAACACGTCTCTTTTAAACTCTTTATCATTTGAACACGTCTCTTTTAAACTCCTCATCATTTAAACATGTCTCTTTTAAACTCTTCATCATTTGAACACGTCTCTTTTAAACTCTTCATCATTAAACACGTCTCTTTTAAACTCTTCATCATTTGAACACGTCTCTTTAAAACTCCTCATCATCAAACACGTCTCTTTAAAACTCCTCATCATCAAACACGTCTCTTTTAAACTCTTCATCATTAAACACGTCTCTTTTAAACTATTTATCATTTGAACACGTCTCTTTTAAACTCCTCATCATTTAAACATGTCTCTTTTAAACTCTTCATCATTAAACACGTCTCTTTTAAACTCTTCATTATTTGAACACGTCTCTTTTAAACTCCTCATCATTTAAACATGTCTCTTTTAAACTCCTCATCATTAAACACGTCTCTTTTAAACTCTTCATCATTTGAACACGTCTCTTTTAAACTCCTCATCATTTAAACATGTCTCTTTTAAACTCTTCATCATTAAACACGTCTCTTTTAAACTCTTCATCATTTGAACACGTCTCTTTTAAACTCCTCATCATTTAAACATGTCTCTTTTAAACTCCTCATCATTTAAACACGTCTCTTTTAAACTCCTCATCATTAAACACGTCTCTTTTAAACTCTTCATCATTTGAACACGTCTCTTTTAAACTCCTCATCATTAAACACGTCTCTTTTAAACTCCTCATCATTAAACATGTCTCTTTTAAACTCTTCATCATTTGAACACGTCTCTTTTAAACTCCCCATCATTTAAACATGTCTCTTTTAAACTCCTCATCATTAAACACGTCTCTTTTAAACTCCTCATCATTAAACATGTCTCTTTTAAACTCTTCATCATTTGAACACGTCTCTTTTAAACTCCTCATCATTTAAACATGTCTCTTTTAAACTCTTCATCATTAAACACGTCTCTTTTAAACTCTTCATCATTTGAACACGTCTCTTTTAAACTCTTCATCATTTGAACACGTCTCTTTTAAACTCTTCATCATTAAACACGTCTCTTTTAAACTCTTCATCATTTGAACACGTCTCTTTTAAACTCTTCATCATTAAACATGTCTCTTTTAAACTCTTCATCATTAAACACGTCTCTTTTAAACTCTTCATCATTTGAACACGTCTCTTTTAAACTCCTCATCATTTAAACATGTCTCTTTTAAACTCTTCATCATTAAACACGTCTCTTTTAAACTCTTCATCATTTGAACACGTCTCTTTTAAACTCCTCATCATTTAAACATGTCTCTTTTAAACTCCTCATCATTTAAACATGTCTCTTTTAAACTCCTCATCATTAAACACGTCTCTTTTAAACTCTTCATCATTTGAACACGTCTCTTTTAAACTCATCACTTAAACATGTCTCTTTAAAACTCTTCATCATTAAACACGTCTTTTTTAAACTCCTCATCATTTAAACATGTCTCTTTTAAACTCCTCATCAGTAAACACGTCTCTTTTAAACTCTTCATCATTTGAACACGTCTCTTTTAAACTCCTCATCATTTAAACATGTCTCTTTTAAACTCTTCATCATTAAACATGTCTCTTTTAAACTCTTCATCATTAAACACGTCTCTTTTAAACTCTTCATCATTAAACACGTCTTTTTTAAACTCACTCTTAAAACACTTCTCATCTTTTTATTTCCGTATCTACATTTCCTATTTAGCATTCATTATTGGAAAACAAATTGATCTAATCTATTTTTTCTAATCTGTTTCCCAATTAGATTATATATCTATTATTATGCTAAACCTGAGTTAGCCAACTTTTATTTCCCTAATTCCTATATATTTAAATCACACAATATACATTTGTCTTATTCGGACCTTTCAGCCAATGTAACCTCAGACCTTCTTCTGGAACGTCTTGCCGAACTCGGGAATCTGTATGGAATTTTGAACGGAACCTTTTATTTAATCCATGGGGGTAGCTTGCTCTCATTCTGTCAGCCATGCAAGGGACCCATGCACAATGGATAAAAGTGCTAAGTAATAATCAGTTCTAAATGAGAGTCTTCTGAGGAAGCACGGTTGAAGGGATCCTTTCCTCCATTTTGCATCTGCACATCCACTGAATCATAGCACAGCCACATTACGCCAAAGCCGTTGCAGATCAGAAACATTTGGGGCTCATGTCTCACTGACATGCAAGATGGCAGAGCCTGACCCCCCCCCCCTCCCCCATTATTTTAAATTTGCACTGATTTGACATGTTCTTCTCTGATGAGGGTCCTTGAAAGAAATTTCTCAAAGTTTATAAATGTTGCTCTTTTTTTTTTAATTTTAAATGTCACTTTTATTGTTTTTGTTAAACTATTTTTGTTTTAAATTTTGATAAAGAGAGAAAACAATAAAAATGTAATAAATATTTTCTCTTTATTTTAATTTTTTCAGGGGGGGGGACGAAAAGCAGACAGACAATTTTTCATCTTCTATATATATATATAAAATAGTAACTGTCTGTGTGTGTGTCCACCTGATCTTTGTGTCTTATGTTCACTCAAACTGCTGGACAGAATTGCTTGAAAATTGGCATGTGGACTACTGACCTCTCTGAAGGTCATAGGCTATATAAGAAATATATCACTTCATCCACTCATGCATAGAGATTTATACTGTAGTGATGTGATAATGAAATGGTTTGGTTGATATGTAGTCATACCCTTAATGACAATAAAAGTGTAAAAATTGGGGAATTTCCTTGCTTTTGTATATTTAGTGTATATGAATTTTCATCTTAACCCTATTAAGGGCATATGATTTCAGTATACTGGCATTTTTCATAGAATGTCACTACTTTTGTAAAGGCTATGCCTCAATACAATGCCTTCTCATAAAGTTTTTTGGAATTTTCTGGAAAACTAAGGTATATGGTAAACTGAAATTAAAATGCCATCAACTAGATCCTAGAACCTCTATCTCTGCCAAAAATCAGCTGAATCCATCAAATAGTTGATGAGATACAGGGTGGCACGTACGTACGTACACACAGATAACATGATTTCATGATTGAACTTTCTGGATCTCTGGGTTGCCTTGACTAATGATGGTGAAATTCTACACACTTATAGAACCTATCAAATAAAAATTTTGTGCAAAGTTTTAACTAATTTGGTTTATGAGTTATGATTGATCAAAGAAATGAGATTTCCAGCATAGGCCATTCGTGAAGTCTATTAAGGGATAGAACGCTCTCGCGCCTTCCTTGATTGTATTCACATGCACAATTTGCATGTGAACATAATGGAAGTATTTTTGCGTCTCTGGCTGCCCTTTAAAGAAGCTAATGACAATTTTCAAACATGTTACACAATGAAATTAATCTATTTATTAGTTTAGTGTAAGAGTATTAACATATATCTGAATAGCTCGGTGAGTAAGATATCTATCCGACAGCATCAAGGTTGCTGTTAAAGTAAACTCTCCCTACCATGATGTTGCATATGATGCTATCACACACTCTAACCTGGGCAACACCGGGTAGCCCTGCTAGTTTATATATTACTAGCTGTATCCTACCAGTGTTGCCCGGGATTATTTACTTTAGTTTCTAATTTTTTTTATTTTTTTTTTAAATATGGTTCTTAAAATTTCTGTTTATTTCCCGGTTACAATTTAAGAGAGGACTGATTTTAAGTCTACATCATTGGCTAAAGATATCAGCTCATGAATGCAACTTAATAAACGAAAAACAGGTTAATCTCTGAGTGGAGAATTAAAATAAAATGCTGTATTTATGACGTTGGCTAATATTAAATATCTGAAATAGATATCTTGACTAGGATCAAAGTGTAGTATCAAGTAGAATAATAAAGGAAAAAAAAAAGGAAGGACAAGTAATCTATCGGTAAAAATAGGAATTTGATTTACACTTAAAAAAAGGAAGGACAAGTAATCTATCGGTAAAAATAGGAATTTGATTTACATTTAAAAAAAGGAAGGACAAGTAATCTATCGGTAAAAATAGGAATTTGATTTACACTTAAAAAAAGGAAGGACAAGTAATCTATCGGTAAAAATAGGAATTTGATTTACACTTAAAAAAAGGAAGGACAAGTAATCTATCGGTAAAAATAGGAATTTGATTTACATTTAAAAAAAGGAAGGACAAGTAATCTATCGGTAAAAATAGGAATTTGATTTACACTTAAAAAAAGGAAGGACAAGTAATCTATCGGTAAAAATAGGAATTTGATTTACACTTAAAAAAAGGAAGGACAAGTAATCTATCGGTAAAAATAGGAATTTGATTTACACTTAAAAAAAGGAAGGACAAGTAATCTATCGGTAAAAATAGGAATTTGATTTACATTTAAAAAAAGGAAGGACAAGTAATCTATCGGTAAAAATAGGAATTTGATTTACACTTAAAAAAAGGAAGGACAAGTAATCTATCGGTAAAAATAGGAATTTGATTTACACTTAAAAAAAGGAAGGACAAGTAATCTATCGGTAAAAATAGGAATTTGATTTACATTTAAAAAAAGGAAGGACAAGTAATCTATCGGTAAAAATAGGAATTTGATTTACACTTAAAAAAAGGAAGGACAAGTAATCTATCGGTAAAAATAGGAATTTGATTTACACTTAAAAAAAGGAAGGACAAGTAATCTATCGGTAAAAATAGGAATTTGATTTACACTTAAAAAAAGGAAGGACAAGTAATCTATCGGTAAAAATAGGAATTTGATTTACATTTAAAAAAAGGAAGGACAAGTAATCTATCGGTAAAAATAGGAATTTGATTTACACTTAAAAAAAGGAAGGACAAGTAATCTATCGGTAAAAATAGGAATTTGATTTACACTTAAAAAAAGGAAGGACAAGTAATCTATCGGTAAAAATAGGAATTTGATTTACACTTAAAAAAAGGAAGGACAAGTAATCTATCGGTAAAAATAGGAATTTGATTTACATTTAAAAAAAGGAAGGACAAGTAATCTATCGGTAAAAATAGGAATTTGATTTACACTTAAAAAAAGGAAGGACAAGTAATCTATCGGTAAAAATAGGAATTTGATTTACATTTAAAAAAAGGAAGGACAAGTAATCTATCGGTAAAAATAGGAATTTGATTTACACTTAAAAAAAGGAAGGACAAGTAATCTATCGGTAAAAATAGGAATTTGATTTACACTTAAAAAAAGGAAGGACAAGTAATCTATCGGTAAAAATAGGAATTTGATTTACACTTAAAAAAAGGAAGGACAAGTAATCTATCGGTAAAAATAGGAATTTGATTTACATTTAAAAAAAGGAAGGACAAGTAATCTATCGGTAAAAATAGGAATTTGATTTACACTTAAAAAAAGGAAGGACAAGTAATCTATCGGTAAAAATAGGAATTTGATTTACACTTAAAAAAAGGAAGGACAAGTAATCTATCGGTAAAAATAGGAATTTGATTTACACTTAAAAAAAGGAAGGACAAGTAATCTATCGGTAAAAATAGGAATTTGATTTACATTTAAAAAAAGGAAGGACAAGTAATCTATCGGTAAAAATAGGAATTTGATTTACACTTAAAAAAAGGAAGGACAAGTAATCTATCGGTAAAAATAGGAATTTGATTTACACTTAAAAAAAGGAAGGACAAGTAATCTATCGGTAAAAATAGGAATTTGATTTACACTTAAAAAAAGGAAGGACAAGTAATCTATCGGTAAAAATAGGAATTTGATTTACATTTAAAAAAAGGAAGGACAAGTAATCTATCGGTAAAAATAGGAATTTGATTTACACTTAAAAAAAGGAAGGACAAGTAATCTATCGGTAAAAATAGGAATTTGATTTACACTTAAAAAAAGGAAGGACAAGTAATCTATCGGTAAAAATAGGAATTTGATTTACACTTAAAAAAAGGAAGGACAAGTAATCTATCGGTAAAAATAGGAATTTGATTTACACTTATTCAATTAGTATTAAAAAAAGAAATGGCCGTTTTAAAAATACAGCTATCTAACTACTGATTTAAATGATGTAATTCAGTTCTGGTTCAATGACTACGCTGTTGGTACGGCCACGAATTCACCGACTGCAACACCAGGCGGAGGGTATAAAAAAAACAAAATGAAAACAGGGTCACATGTAGGTAATGGGTGGCGACCCGTGATGCCTTCTGACAGGATCCTGGTGGCTGAGCCATTCTTCCACTTCGGCCCTTAACTTTAGCTAGACAGAAGATCGGAGAGGCCCGATCCGATTAATCGGCTGGTCACGTCATGCCCTAATATCTATAAGTTCATCTCCGACCGTAATATTCAATCTGATTCTTCAAAAAATCAAAACCTTTATTTCTCCTTTTTTATTTTCTCCCCAAATAGATACTAGAAGGCAATGACTGAGAGTCAATCATGTTGAGGACAAAGAGATTACCAATGCTAAGGAGTAATGTTTTTAGAGAGTAATGTTTTTAGAGAGTAATGTTTTCTGGGAGTAATGTTTTTAGAGAGTAATGTTTTTAGAGAGTAATGTTTTCTGGGAGTAATATTTTTAGAGAGTAATGTTTTCTGGAAGTAGTGTCACTGATGGGGTGCTCTGTTTTCCTGTTCTTGATTAATGATATTACCCTCTATAAAATTTCCTATTTTCCAAGAGTAATGCAATGTATTCTAAGAGCAATGTATTTTAGTAACATAAAATAATTATCCTACCTATAGAATTATATTTGACAATTTTATTCAGCATTAAATAACCCATAGATGGTTGATATGCCGTAAAACAAACCAAACCAGTCTGGTTTAATAAACGTCCACATCATCATCAAGCGGTTTGTTTATTGAATACGGCCACAATCTGCGCAGATCCCAATCTAGGTTGACCGCCCCCTACCTTCTCCCCTTTTCTTTTTCTCGGTAGCCCCTTACGTCTACAGTGGCGGCCTGCCTTGTTTGGGGTGAACTATGTTAAAAAAAAAAAAATTAATCCTCTGATGAGGGTGGGGCCTGATTGTCTTGTCTCGATCTAAGTCTATCCCTTCATTCTTGTCTTTGGTGAGGCCTGACAATCCATACCCAAGGCTCTCCTATCACGTTTGACCACGTCCTCCTAAGACAACTTGGGTCTGCCAGTGGTAGTCTTCTCTACTGGCACATTCAATAACTGTCGAATTTTAGCAATCCAGCCATGGCTGCGCTCAACGTGCCCCAACAAACGCTGTCTGCTCTTCTGCATGATTTCCGCGTTGACTTGTGCAAGTAAGGATCCCAAAGGTATGCTTAAAAAATAAAAATGATTTTTTTTCTTTTTTATTGCTTCAAATAAAATTTCTTTTTTTTTTTTACTTCAAATAAAATTTTTTTTTTTTTTTACTTCAAATAAAATTTTTTTTTTTTTTTTTTTACTTCAAATAAAATTTCTTTTTTTTTTTTTACTTCAAATAAAATTTCTTTTTTTTTTTTTACTTCAAATAAAATTTCTTTTTTTTTTTTTACTTCAAATAAAATTTCTTTTTTTTTTTTACTTCAAATAAAATTTCTTTTTTTTTTTTTACTTCAAATAAAATTTCTTTTTTTTTTTTTACTTCAAATAAAATTTCTTTTTTTTTTTTTACTTCAAATAAAATTTCTTTTTTTTTTTTTTACTTCAAATAAAATTTCTTTTTTTTTTTTTACTTCAAATAAAATTTCTTTTTTTTTTTTTACTTCAAATAAAATTTCTTTTTTTTTTTTTACTTCAAATAAAATTTCTTTTTTTTTTTTTACTTCAAATAAAATTTCTTTTTTTTTTTTTACTTCAAATAAAATTTCTTTTTTTTTTTTTACTTCAAATAAAATTTCTTTTTTTTTTTTACTTCAAATAAAATTTCTTTTTTTTTTTTACTTCAAATAAAATTTCTTTTTTTTTTTTACTTCAAATAAAATTTCTTTTTTTTTTTTACTTCAAATAAAATTTCTTTTTTTTTTTTTACTTCAAATAAAATTTCTTTTTTTTTTTTACTTCAAATAAAATTTCTTTTTTTTTTTTACTTCAAATAAAATTTCTTTTTTTTTTTTACTTCAAATAAAATTTCTTTTTTTTTTTTACTTCAAATAAAATTTCTTTTTTTTTTTTTACTTCAAATAAAATTTTTTTTTTTTTTTTACTTCAAATAAAATTTTTTTTTTTTTACTTCAAATAAAATTTCTTTTTTTTTTTTACTTCAAATAAAATTTCTTTTTTTTTTTTTTACTTCAAATAAAATTTCTTTTTTTTTTTTTACTTCAAATAAAATTTCTTTTTTTTTTTACTTCAAATAAAATTTCTTTTTTTTTTTTACTTCAAATAAAATTTCTTTTTTTTTTTTACTTCAAATAAAATTTCTTTTTTTTTTACTTCAAATAAAATTTCTTTTTTATCGCTTCAAATAAAATTTCTTTTTTATTGCTTCAAATAAAATTTCCTTTTCTTTACGGATTTTCAGTATAGACCGATTACTAAAATCCACCGGCAAGTTAGAAACAAAAGTGTTTAATTTAATTAAAGCTGTTCTCAAAGAAAAAAAATTATTTATAATTTATTAACTGGTGTAACCAAAAATTATGCTTTGCTAGTGTTTGCACTCACTCTTTATCTAGGTATATAAAATACATAAAAATCATAGAATTATGTCAGTAATTTACATTTTCATATGAATTATCATTTCTGATGACCTAAAAAAAAAAACTTCAACTGTTGACCTTTTATTATAGAGTGGAAGATTTCTTTCCAACTTCATTTTGGACAAGAGATGTTGATTTTCTCGCTTTTCCTAAACACTTGGAATTGGTTTCGTCCAGCTAGAAAAAGACAGGCATTATACTTGCTAATTGGACGTGACAGGATGGAAGTATATATATATCTATATATTAATCAGAAAAGTACCCGTCCCAGGACAGGTAAAATGAATTCTTAAAACAGAAGTTTTGCACTACTTATCTCCCTTTACAAAGATTAAAGTCAAGATATAACGCTACTAAACCTTATGTTTAGAATCCTTATTCCAATTTTGATTAAAATCCATTACACAATTTTGATTCTAGAAAAAGCCTAAAATTTAAGCTTAAGAAATTGAAATTCAGTGAATCTCGCTAAAATTGGTGTCTAATGACCATGGATCAAATTTAATACAAATCTGAAATATTTTTGCTAGGCTACCGTATTATCGCCTTCTCTTTCGCTGTCTGTGAGAGGGTGTTCCCATTTACTTGTATAGAATTATAGAATTGTGATAAAAACTACATATTTAAAGCTAAAATTGTTTTGGACTATTAAAATGGTTGAAGTTTTCCCATTCATTTTTTTTTTTTTTTTTAATTATAACTTGTTTGAATTCATGTTTTGAAACATGACGTAAATCATAAATCTATGACGTTACGTCAAAGCTATAATTATTTTGTTAAGGGAATGTTTTAAGATCTATTTCTAATAAAGTGCAAATAGCTCCGTTGGTAGAACGTCTGGATGAAGATCTCAAGATTTCGGTTTCGATTTCCGGCCATGGCGTCCACTTTATTTGTTGGGATCATTTATTATTGATGCAATATTTTCCATTTCTAAAAGTAGTTAAGATCTGATATTTCGAAATTAGACAAATTCTGCAATGTATTTATTACGTTTAAAAATAGATTGTGACAGACAGACGGGCAAAATCACTATTTATATTAGATTCATGATAGCAAAAATATGCGACCAGATGTCACATTTTTGCTCGAAAATATTATCAGCGTGTAAAACGGATTAAGGAGAAAAAAATGTCTTGTAATGGAAGCAGTATATTGGTATAACGTCACGCCAAAAGACGATTTGTCACTGCTGACCACTCCTGCCAATATCATTCATACCAACTCCGAATAAAAGGGATCGATACCCTACCCCCAGATGAGCCCAAAACAGCACATATAGGTTAAAAAGTGTCGAAGTAAAAAACCTGAGTGGATGGTGTACGTCTTCGTTCACCCTTGGACGTATGATGAGTGTAACCAGTCCACCAAACCCCATCGTTGATTAGTATGCCGCGCCACACAAAAGTACATGCTTAAGTGGAAACGACATCAGCCCTAGTTAGATGGGAACGGTGGAGGTCTTGGACTGCCAAAAGTGTTCAAGTTGGTAATGGATAGGCATCCAGCCGTAAAATTGCCTTAAATACAATGTCTAGTCGAAATACAGCAGGAAAAATGAAAGGCAATGCCAGTAGCACTAATGCTGCTGGTAATGTCTTGGGCTTCATAGATCCCAGGATGCGTGGATCTTCAGGGCCTATGGATTCCATCAAGCCTTGCCAAAGACAGGAGTGGAGAGGAAGACTTAGATTTCGAGACTAGACAATCAGGCCCCACCCTCATCAGAGGATTAATTGTGGCCTGATTCAACAAATAAACCGGTTGTTGTTGTTGTTGATAATGTTGATGTTGATGATGATGTTGACGACGACGTTGTTAGAGTAGAAGTGACAGCGAGTCCTCCACCCAGGGTGCAAGGATGATCAATGTCAGAGATGCAAACGGTGACCCCTGGAGGTCAGCGGCTCCAGGATGGGTGCAGATGCACTAGATGATACATCATCAGACGAGTCGTCGGAGAAGAAAATTGAAGTTGTGTTACCGTGAAAGAGTATAGAGACGGACACCTTGTTGTTACATATGTGATCATGACATACGGGAGGAGAAAAATGGAGCCAAAATGCAAAATAAATTGATCACTGACTTAGTAGTAACGGCTGTCCTCATCGACTGAAATGGTGCTGCCTTGTCTACGTTGGAAAAGGGGCGGCGGGTTTCCCAAATCAAGCAAAGCCGGTACAACACCGGAAACGCTTGGGTGTAAACAAACAGTTGACTGATCCGTGTTCCCGGCTACACAGATGAGTCGTTCCGACAGCCAATCACTAACTGCATTGTCGTAATTAAGCATGAAATAAGTGAACAACAAAATTTGCTTGGTCACCCGGGGAGGGCGGGGGGGAGTTCTGCTGTGTACCTCGCGTTGATAATTCTCTCTCGTAACCTCCGGTCCGTGCTCCTGGCGAACCTGCTGTTTTCGTTCATCAGGTTTGTTGTTCCTGAAGATCTAATGAAAAATAAAAAGTTGAAATTTAAATTTAAAAAGCTTAACTTTAAATTAAACAAGTTTCACTTCAAATTAAAAAAAAAAAAAATGCACCCTAAAAATATTTTTATTTAAAATTCATCTTTTTCTCTTTTTCGTTCTTTCTTATTCAGCTTTTTAAATTTTAAGTTCAACTTTTATGCATCTGAAAGAGTGTCATTTTTAATTTGGTGTTCAGCTTTTTAAAGATGAGAGTGTGCTATGTTTTTTTAATTTGGAGATCAACTTTTTAAATTTGAGAGTGTGCTATTTTTTAAAATGGGTAGCATATATATATGTTCGGGGAAGTTAAAAATAAACTGACATGTAGCTATAAGGAATATTCCGACAACGTTCGCAGAATTTCTAGTCAGTCTTTCTTGATATGCCGCCCTACACATAAATAGAATTTAAATTCCTTTCTTGAATGTGGTAATGTCTCGTGGCCTAATGGTTATGGCGCTTGCTTGCAGAGTCTAGGTTGAAGGGTCCAAGCCGTGTGACTGTCTGAGATTATCATCCCTACACTGATGAGAGCGAAAGCTTGAAACGCTGGCGTATGTAGGTAAAAATAATTTGATATTATTTACTTAAAATTAATATTATATATATATATATATATATATATATATATATATATATATAGTCTACTAATAATAAGAAAAAGAATGGCAACAACAATATATAAATAATTATAAATATTTGTTTTAGCTACATATGTATACGTTTCATCCTTTCGGAACTCGTCAGTACAGAGAAGATCATTCATACCAGTCGCCGGACCCGAACCCTGGAACACGAGTCATGTTTAAAACTCAAATTCTGACGTCATAGCCTACACGGCCGTCATCACACGGTAAATCAGCGAGAGATTAATCCTATTTAAAGGCAGCTGTCGTTAAAGTGTTCTACTATTGGAAGGAACGTGCATTGAAGCCACGATAACGGCTGTGTTAATACTATTTTTTAACAGTGGCCGAAACATCTTTCATACAAAAAGCTAAACGACGATAAGCAACAATGATTTATTATAATAATATTTTAATTGTTTTCTTTGCTAGCAAAAAATATTAAAAAAAAAAAAAAATCTCTTCCAATGTCTTGCAATAATGGAATGCAGAAATGTCAATATTTTTTTGTTACATTTTTTTGATGAACTTAATACAAAAAGTTTTTTTTTTTTAAATTTTTTTTTTTAGTCGGCAGCCATCTTTAAAAATGTGACCAACAGTCATCGATCATTATCTGGAGTTTTGAGGGGGGGGGGCATGGTGGATATAAAGAAACCAACAGTTTCGCATCCTGAAGGCCATCATAATCCCAACATCTCTTTGGCGGCAGTACACGCCTCTTCTGCTTCAATATATTCTTTGCCGTCTTTCAAATCCTCCTCAGTTTTCTGTAAAAACAAAACAAAATACGGATAAAAATGAAGACAGAATTTTAAACATTCTCTTGATAAGTTTAAAGTTTAGTGCAAACTTTAAGAAATAAAATAAAATTTTAATCATTTTCAACTGGGCCGAAAGGAGTGTAAGGGGTGGGGTAATTCTTGAAAATGTCAACCCTGAGAAGATGGATGAAATATTAAATGGTCTAAACTGGTTTCAATATCGGATGTTTTTAGGAAAAGTCAGAAATGTTGATGATTTTTTTTTTTATTAAAAAAGTTGTTTATGACATATCAACCCCTTCTCGGGTTAATTGTAAAATCAATCTTAAAAAAAAATTTTTTTTTAAAAAAAACTTTTATTTATCTCAAAGGCATATTGCCACTGAAGCTACTGTGGTAAAGACCAGATTTATAGGTGGGTAATCTGGGTGGGGAGTTAGGCAACAAGATGTTTGTTCACATTACATTCAACGTTCGACATAAAATTCCAGAGTCTGAGAAGATGCACCTGAAGAAGGTTGAAGAATAACATTCAAGATGAGAACAATAATCCGAATAATCAAAAAAAAACTAAATAAAAAAACTAAATAAAAAAACTAAATAAAAAAAGCTAAAAAAAAAAAAACTAAATAAAAAAAATAAATAAAAAAAGCTAAAAAAAAAAAATGTTCCATATTTCGAAATCCCATTAATTATTTTTTGAAGTTCCCATTTAAAAAAAATTGATGGGATTTAGAGAAAAAGTAAATGAATAAAACAATCTTCAGACTAGGATCAAGGTGTAGTATATTTTCTGTCCTTGCCCAGAAGAGGAGAAATCCTTCTAGACTGAGGCAAATTTTTAAATTTTGGTCCTAATCCGAAGTGCCCTCTTTTTGGGGAGCTAGACCCCCCCCCCCCCTTAAAAACCGACCCCATGTCTAACATTGCCCTCGTGGGAAAGAAAGTAAACAAGGATAAAACAAGATTCAAGTTAAGGTAAAGTACAGAATAGTTAACAGTCAAGAATTCATAAACAAAAAATAACAACAAATAATTTATAGAAAACGCAGTAGAATTAAATTCTGTCGACCCGTAACTGCATTTGGTATAAATTATTTGTTGTTTATGAGTTCTCGATTGTTAACTATTCTGTACTTTTCGCTTCAAGTTGTTTGAATCATGAACATTATATGTCAAAAGGGATTTTATTTAAAAGGATCATCTACATGTTAATAGCATTGTCACTATCTACTTGCATTACCTATTCACGGTATCTTCATTCTGATGGGTTTTTACAGAGACAGCATTATTCATATGACAGACGTACAAATACTTGTCATAAACCGGTCCTGTAAATATGCGCGAGTTATTCCCCTTTGTTTGTTTGGCTGATTTTAATCACCAAAAGGGACATTCAGCTTCGACACCGCCCTTTTCCAGTACTGATTAACGAGAAAAATTCAAATGTGTGAGAGTATTTAACTCCCTCCCACCAGGGGAAGATGTGGCACAAGGCCGGAAGGTGGGGATTGAAAAGCCAGCACCCAAGAGACAGAGCACTCTGGCTTACGAAAAAAAATGCCTGAGCAGCCTCGGAATTCCTCGGTAGGGGCGCCTCAGACGATTAGCAATAAACCTCTTCTCATCGAGAGAAGGTAAAGCCTGGGAAGATGGTGGACTTCTCTAGAACTGCACAGAACCATAACCTTATCCCTACAGAAAAAAAGGCCACCAAACTCAAATGGCCCAGACTCTGTCGGACTGATTGTCGAGGACGTATCCTTGATTTGGTATGAAAAACAACAAAGCACCTTTAAGGTCAGATGAACCCATGGGCAAGTTGTTCCCCTTTGTTTGTTTGGCCGGTATTAACAAAAGAGACATTCAACTTCGACACCGCCCTTTCCAGGTTCGTATTAACAAGAAGAACTTTCAATTGCAACAACATCCTTTTTTCAAAGACAGCATGCTGGCAGGAACGTAATATTTGCGGCTTGGCTAAAAACCTCGGCGACAAAGAGGAATGCACACACCAATTCTCTTAAATTAATCTGAATTTAACTCAAATTATTATTGGTTTGTTTAGAAATGCTTATAAAAGTTTATGTTTATTTTCAGTTTTCATGTTGATCGATATCTTGTGATTAATTTTAAATATTCTTCATCAGTTAAACTCGTGTTCTAATTGGACCTTGGGTTGACTTTCGGCAGCCCCGTAATTCTCGCTTCTCTTATTTTGTCCTTTAGTCCTCATATTCCATGAGCGATGTTTCTAACAAAGGGGGAAGAATTGCTGTTTTCTGGGTCGGAATATATCCATCTAACACTTGTTGTTGGCTAGTTTTTGACCTTGAAGTAGTTTTTTTTCTTTCTTTTTTTAACTCCTTACATCAAGTGGCTTCATGCCTTGTCTGGAGCAACTTCCATAAAAAATTTTTTTTTTAAATCCTCTCATAATATTCTTCATTAAACCGCCAATCCATCCATCTCATTAAGCTTTATCCTCAATTGGCTTTTGGCCTCGATTGGCAGTGACTCATGAGTAAAAAGAAAACAAAAGAAAAAAAATGTCTTATTGAGAATGAATAAATTCCGAAGAACGTCAAGAATTACTTACCAAAAGATTAGTGATGTCTAGGTAGGCTGTATTTAATCGTTTCAGGCAATCTGGAATCATGGATTTGGATTCTTGTAAAACTTCATTCTGGAAGGAAAAAGAAAATTAAATAAGAATTAGTAAACATTTCAAACTGGACCGAATTTTACATGGGTCATTGCAAGGAATTCCTTCGGTGAAGTTCTGGAAAAGTGAGCCCTTCCAACACAAATCATTTTACATTGGTCATTGCAAGGAATTCCTTCGGTGAAGTTCTGGAAAAGGGAGCCCTTCCAACACAAATCATTTTACATTGGTCATTGCAAGGAATTCCTTCGGTGAAGTTCTGGAAAAGAGAGCCCTTCCAACACAAATCATTTTACATTGGTCATTGCAAGGAATTCCTTCGGTGAAGTTCTGGAAAAGGGAGCCCTTCCAACACAAATCATTTTACATTGGTCATTGCAAGGAATTCCTTCGGTGAAGTTCTGGAAAAGTGAGCCCTTCCAACACAAATCATTTTACATTGGTCATTGCAAGGAATTCCTTCGGTGAAGTTCTGGAAAAGGGAGCCCTTCCAACACAAATCATTTTACATTGGTCATTGCAAGGAATTCCTTCGGTGAAGTTTTGGAAAAGTGAGCCCTTCCAACACAAATCATTTTGAAATATGATATCTAACAAAGTTATGTCAGATTTTAAAAGCATCTAAACTTACAAATCAAACTTTGCTTCTGCTTAGCCAAATATCATTTGTTATTGTTGTACTGTGTTATTGACAATATAACAATGCAGTTTGCTACAATTTGTTAAAAAAATTTACTTAATCTGGCCTGGACGACAGGTAATATGAATGATATTTTGGTGCTTACGCTGTTCAGCGGCCGTATTAAAAAAGTATCTTTTTATAAAAAAAATATTATATATGTATTCAGCGTTATATTCTTACTTACTGTACAAAAAAGTAGAAGAAATTATCCACTAGAACTTTAATTACAAGTATTTTTCCATTCTGCGTATCATAACAGCGATGCGTTCGCTAAACCTCCATCTTCTTTCTTAAGAAGATTTCAAGGGCAGATAATTCGAAATCTTCTTAAGAAAGAAGATGGAGGCTTAGTGAACGAATCGCTGTTATGATACGCAGAATGGAAAAATACTTGTAATTAAAGTTCTAGTGGATAATTTTTTTAACTTTTTTGTACAGTAAGTAAGAATATAACGTTGAATACGTATATAATATTTTTTTTATAAACAAATACTTTTTTAATACGGCCGCTGAACAGCATAAGCACCAATATTTTTTTTTAGATAATCACGTAAAAATAAAAATCAGCAATGGGGATAACTCATTTTAAAGTGAAAATTATAAGAGCAGTCTTTTTTTAAGTTTAAAAACGTGAAAACAAATAAAAAAATTAAAAACTAAAATGATTTCATTGCATCTCAGGTAAACCCTGGGGTGGGTTGAGTCGGCTGCAAACGAGTTCAACGTGTCCCTCGTCAAGGTGTCCACTTACATCGACCGGTATACTTTAGCCATTTCCGGTTCCAAGGATGAATGGCAAAAACACGGGGGCCAGCTACCAGCTTCATGGTCTGTCTTCACCGTTGTAATCTGTGTCTTCAGTTGACTATCTTTGTGTTTTCTTCAGCGGGTGGAGGTGAGATCGAGGCCGCTGGGGCTACCAACTGCAGCCTCCGAATACAGAGGAGAACTGTTTTCACAATATTTCCAAATAATTCAGCTAGTATTTACTGTAGCAGAAAAAAAAAATCTGACCGCAAATGATTCAGAAGTGGAAATGCAGGAGGACTATTAAATCTGCTGAGAAAATATGCTCCATCAGTTAAATTTTTAATTTTTTTTTTTTATTATTATTTAATTTCAACATTTAAACTTTTTTTAATTTAAAGCTTTATTAAAAATATTTGTTTGAAAAAGAAAGATAAATGGCTTAGAATAAAAACATTTATATAAAATGTTTTTTCATTTTATTTTCGTTCCTTTTTTGGACAGTTAAAAACTACATAAATTCACCCAAGTTAAAATATATCTGTGACAAAACGTTTTGATATTAGAAAGACAACAAATATTATTTTGAATTCCTCATAGAAAAAATATTAAAATTGCAAAGTTTCAAGCTTGTAGCTTCAATGGATACTTCTTTTTTTTCTTTCTTTACAGCAATTTAAGTAACGTATATCCCCCCCCCCCCCCCATCATCATAATTATATTTCCGTCTTCCAAATTGGAACTTTTTTATTGATTTATTATTAAAAGAAAAAAATTAGCTTGACCTCTAATGTGTCATGAATCATATTGAGAAAAATCAATGCATTGTATTGAAAGTTATTTGAGCAGTTGAGAGTTGTCTGCCATTTTTGTACTTTTTCCCAATTTGGGATTTGTCCAATGTTTAGGCTGGTTTGATCTAACAATTAGCATCATCATCATCATCAACCGGTTTATTTGTTGAATCAGGCCACAATTGATCCTCTGATGAGGATGGGGCCTGATTGTCTAGTCACAATCTAAGTCTTCCCCTCTATTCTTGTCTTTGGTGAGGCCCGACGGAATCGATACCCATGGCTTTCCTATCACGTTTGACCACGTCCTCCTAAGACAACTTTGGTCAGCCAGTGTTAGTCTTCTCTGCTGGCACATTCAACTGTCGAACTTTAGCAATCCAGCCATTGCTGCACTCAACGTGCCCCAACCAACGCAGTCTGCTCTTCTGCATGATGTCCGCGAGGCTTTTCAAGTTGACTTGTGCGAGTAGAGACCCAAAAGGTATGCTTTGTTCATGCCTTACCAAACTGATCCATCTGACGATTGCCTTGTCATTATGGTGCAGTTTCTTTAGTATGCTGGCAGAAGACAGCCCAAGTTTCGGAGCCATACATTAGCACACTTCTGATGCATGAAGGGTATACATGGTCTCTCGTAGCTGTTGGCAGGTGTTTGTTAGGATTGGTAGCAGCTCTTTAAACTGTCTCCAGGCAGACTTGCAACTTGTAGCTGCCGCGAGTTCACAGCCTTCACCCGATGACAACACATTTCCAAGATAACAAAATTTGTATGGATTTTTCACTTGTTTGAAGACTGCAGTTTTAGTTTTTTTTAGGGAAATCGCTCCAGACAAGGCATGAAGCCACTTTATGTAAGGAGCTAAAAAACAAAAATATACTACTTCAAGGTCAAAAACTAGCCAACAATAAGTGTTACATGGATAGATTCTAACCCAGTAAACAGCAATTCTTCCCCCTTTTGTCAGAAACATCGCTCATGAAATGTGAGGACTAAAGGACAAAATAAGGGAAGCGAGGGTTACGAGGCTGCCGAAAGCAAACCCAAGTTCAAATTGGCGTATGGATTAAAAACCCGCAATGCACCAATTGTTTTTTTTGTTTTTTTTAACTTTGTGGCGGCTAATTGAGCTACCCAAATTAATTTGGTACCATTGTTCATATCTTGTAAAAATCTATGTGGCCACAATAAAAGATTTTAGATATAATGAATTTCGGTTTGAATATTACACTCCTCTCATTAAAAAGAAATGTAGCAAGGGAAAAAAAATTAATTAAAAAAATAGACAAGAATTGCCTTAGAATTTTAAAATTATTCTTCCTAGACAGTGCAATGTTTCTTTTCTTGTACATAATTCTATTGGTACCGCTTCCACCCCAAATATTTTATGTTGTCCAATGTCATCTTAGCTTCAACCCCATACAAGTTGCAAAACGCATCCCTTTCTCACCGTATGAACCCCTCCTTTCCATGATTTCCTGTTGTCTTATTACATGCCAATTAATTTCTCCCCTCTCTCCGAAAAATAGTCATAATATCACATTTTGATGTTTTTATCGATACAGATATTTTTTTTAAATGTATAAAAAATTGGATACTTCTTTCCGCTTTCCTAAATATGAATTTGTCAAAAAATGACAATGAACAGGAAAAAAAAAAGAGTAATATATTTTCGGTGTATGAACTTCTAGTCCACACGCCGGAGTCAAATAATGCCAAAGAGAGAGAGAAAAAAATAACGAATACATATTACCGTTCCTAAAACAGAGCTCCTCTCCTTTCACCACCAACGCTCAGATCATTGTTTTGACCGACCCAGGCGAAATGAATGATTATCTCCTTGAGGAAACCCTTTGTTTTGATAAGCTCCTCGGACTGACTTTCACTCCAGATCTAAAATCGAAGACCCATATCCAATCTGTTGCAAAGATCGCGGGAATAATGGTTATATCATTTTACCGCTCCTGATGCAATCCTCTATATAAGATATGGTCTAAGATGGGGAGATACTGCTGTCACATCTGGGGAGGTGCCGCCCAGAGCACTCTTTCTTACCTTGATAGAGTACAAAATCGACATCACAATCTAGTGGGGGATGATCTCTTCTGTTCTTTACAGATTCTTTTCTCACTGAAGAGACAGAGCCCGTGTTTCTCTACTCTATCGTTATTTCCACGGAAGACGCTCGACTGAGCTCCAATCTCTGGTTCCTCCTCACAAGACATTCACAGCAAGAACACGTTTTACTACCACAACAGAGAACTTTCCATTCTCTCTTCATTTGTCTAGCGGAGTTACCATGAACAGCGTTTCTTTACGAGAGCTACCTGTTTGTGGAACACATTAACATGAGAATGCTTCCCTGCAAACTCCAACATGGTCGTCTTCAAATACTCGTCACAAACCGTCCTCATAAGTAATCAAATTTTGTTCATTCCATCAATCTTTTCGGTCGTCTTATTAAACGCTTCATCGATCTCATTAACCCCTATCCTCGAGTGGGATTTGGCCTTGATGAGTGGTAACTCATCTATATTCTAATAGAAAGTTGTGGTGCTTTTGGAGGTTTTACGCAAATAGAAACACGTGATTGGTTGACAAAAAAGGAATAGGCAGAGTACACATTACTATGTCAGTAGTTTTTAAAATATCAATACCAAAGTTTAAATTTCACGTAGGTCTAAAGAATTTTTTTTTAACTGGATACGGGTTTTATAAATTTAAAGAAATTAACATAACATAATAATCACGTGATGTTTCTAGTCTCAGTCTTTTCTATAAATACTACTATTACGGCATGTGTTCTTCAGAATTGTCTCACTGCTTCCTTTGTTTCAGCTCGTTGGTCTAGTGGTCTTCACCAATTAGCTGTTTTGATACCCTGTAATAATACAGCTAGTTTGACTCGTTGGTCTAGTGGTCTCGATTAATTCCTTATTGTAATACAGCTTCCTATTCCTGCAGTTTCTTTCCAAGAACCGCAGACTTGTGGAACTCTCTTCCTGCTGACTGTTTTCCTCCTATCTATAGCCTTGGTCTTTTCAAGACTAAGGACAATAGGCATCTCCTGTCTTTGCTATAATCATCTTTCGTTATTTTTAGGTCCTTACATCAAGTGGCTTCATGCTTTGTCTGAAGCGATCTCCATAAAAATTAAAATAACAAAATTTCTTAATACATTATAATTTTTTACTTAAACTAAGTAACCCTTTTTTGATAATTCGCAAAAAAAAAAAAAAAAGGGTATTTAGCATTAGTTAAAAGAAAATTATTTTTGGCTTAAAAAACAATTTCTGATGTTTTTTGCCAATAGAAACAATACGTAAATACATTCATTGTAGTTACTTAGTCTTATGCAGATACTAAGTAGAATATTTACCCCCCACCCCACCCAAAAAATTTCAAAATATTTTTTTTTGTACTAACTATAAAGTCGTAGAAGCTAGGTAAAGATGGAAATTGACATACCCAGGTATTGTACCAACTAGTGATGGGACGATTTCAATATTTTGCCGATTCTGTTTTAAATTCTTGATTTCAATAAAATTGTCGATACTGTACCAAACATCGCTCAAGGAACAGGCATAATTTAGTAAAAATTTAAAAAAAAATTTTTTTTTTTATTTTTTTAAAATTTAAACAAATAAAATTTTTAAAAATAAATAAAAATTAAAAAAATAAAAATAAAAATATTCCCAAACCTGTTTTTTTAATTCATATTCATCTTTTCCTTGCTCTTTAAATTTCTCGAGTCTTTTTTCTTCTTGAATAATTTCCTTTTCATAACAAGTTTTTTCTTTTGTTAATCTGAAAAAAAAAAAAAAAAAAAAAGAAGATAAATTAAATCTTAAACAATACACATATGTTGGCATCGGCATGTTTGAAGAGCGAGATGGAGTTCGGGAAATAAGGAAGGTTTTCTGTCATCGCAACCACAGAACGCAGTAGCTCGTGGCAAAAAAAAAAAAAACTTCAGCGATACGTTGTTAGGTCCGATACTCTAGCTTGGTCATAAGATCGAGAAGGTTAGACTCATATTTTCCGGTACTCTTGCTGACCGACCCATTAATAAATCTATCTCCACAGAATCGCCTTGCTTTAACAGTCCGCAGTTCCACAGAAACATGTCTATAGTCCGAAGGACGTTTTTATAACATTTGGGGTTGGAGGTTTCCTTGATCCCAACAGACTGTCACCATCCTCTCCGTCGAGAGGAACAGTTGTCCATCTCTCTGACACGTACATCAGTAGATGGTCAGTGGCGTCTCTCTATAGTCATGACAGTAGCCGCCATACCCAGAGTGTTCCACTTCTCCGCTCGTGATGATAGCAGCCATCTTGCTCTCTTCCCTGGGAGCTGAAATAATGGGTAAACATAAATAAAAATAATTGTTGCCTAATGCCGCATGTTCTTCGTTGCTTTATTCTTTGACAGTTTTACTTCTTGTTGGGTAAAGAAACTAGCTTAAAAATCATTTTCATCCAATTATTTCTTCACATGTGTCTTACCACTCACAAAATCTACTTCATAACAGCATTGCAAGGGAGCATTCTTCAATCCACATGGATTGTTATCATTTTCTCCGTTGCCAGAAACAACTGTTCGTCTCTGACACATACGTCAATAAATGCCCAGTGGACAGTGATGTCTTTCTATAGTCTCTCTATCGTAGTGGCAGTAGCTACCATTGCCGGGATGTTCCAACCCCCCCCCCCCCCCGAAAGAAAGTCGCTCTTCCCTGTTTGTGATGATAACAGCTGCGTTCCTCTTTTTCTTGGTAGCTTTTACATCATTTATGTTAGATCCACCCCCGCTTGCTCCCCGGAGGGGCGGATGAATACTGAGCTCCCCCGCTTGGCGGATGAATACTGAGCTCTCCCGCTTGCTCCCCGGAAGGGCGGATGAATACTGAGCTCCCCCCGCTTGCTCCCCGGAGGGGCGGATGAATACTGAGCTCTCCCGCTTGCTCCCCGGAGGGGCGGATGAATACTGAGCTCCCCCGCTTGCTCCCCGGAGGGGCGGATGAATACTGAGCTCCCCCGCTTGCTCCCCGGAGGGGCGGATGAATACTGAGCTCCCCCGCTTGCTCCCCGGAGGGGCGGATGAATACTGAGCTCCCCCGCTTGCTCCCCAGAGGGGCGGATGAATACTGAGCTCCGGAAAACAGCACTCAAACACACCCAGCTGACCAGTCAAAAGCGGCAACTCTTTCTTCTTTGCCACGTCTCATTTTGGATTTCCTGTCCGTGGCGCCATTTGACATGTCCTCCTAACCACTAACTTAACTTCTAATTGAAACTTTATATTCTCTACTTATTTTTGTTAATAGAAATCGCTCCGGACAAGACATGAATTAATGTAAGGAGTTAAAAAATAAATAAATACTACTTCAAGGTCAAAAACTAGCCAATGATAAGTGTTAGATGGATAGATTCCGACCTAGAAAACAGCAATTCTTCCCCCTTTGTCAAAAACATCGCCTATGAAATGTGAGGACTAAAGAACAAAATAAGGGAAGCGAGAGTTACGAGGCTGTCGAAAGTAAACCAAAGTTAGTCACTTTCTACTCTTCTTAATTTTATGGTGAAAATCACACCTGCATCTAAATATGGTTCCCGTTGACACCAAACAAATGTCGGATGACTATTTCGTTTTTGATATATATCGTGTCCAGAATTATTCGAGATTCTTCCTATGTAACTGCATCGGAGATATACTTGTAGACACTAACAGATATATCTTGTCAGGCAGTGCAATTTGTTATGGAGCACTGCACTGTCGCCACATTCTGTAATAACATTTTATAAAGGGTTTACATCCGTAACAACATACCTTTTTCAACTTCGTGCAAAGTTGGATCTGAGTTTATCCGGGCATTATTAATTTGTAACTTTATAGAAACATTGTTCGATTACCAAATCATTCATATCAACAATTGACAATATTTAATGGAATTGAAAATTTCGTTTCATTTTTAAATTTGCAATAACCATTTTATTTTTCCCCAAATTATAGACAGAGAATCTGTGCTCGGAGACCATTGCTGAAGTAGAAATGAGGAAAAAAAAACAAGTCGCATTGATGTAGAAATTGGAAGATGAGGGATACATGAAGATCAGAGCAATAATTTATTTTAAAATATTAAGATAAAACTTTGAATATTGTCTTAATAATTTATAGCATACTTTATTGAAATTTTCCCAATAAATGCTAAAAAAAAATAAAAAAAAAATAAAAAACGGTATTTTTCTTAAAAGTGGAAACAGAATTAAGCAAAATTTAACCCCGTATGGGTACTTTAGCTAATTGATTATATTTTAGCTGTGTGCTAAATTAGTTTTAGACAAGCTTTAGAAATAAACATCTTAAGCAATTGTATTGTGACTTTATCTCGACATGGTGTTGTACAAAATAGCTTTGGATAAGGATTTTCCATGTTTAAGAATGACAATATATAATTGGAATGAAGGTAAGAAAAAAAAAATTCCTCTGAAATGCAGTTGATTTAATAACACATTGCAGTAGTGACCAAACAGTGTATTTGCAGCAGACATGGACCTCCTCTCCCCTCCCCCCCTCTTTGTCTGTCTGTGAAACGAAGCCAATAATTAAAACATAACAATGTCCACATTTTCCACACAAACATTTCTTTCAATGCCACTTTGGAAATCTTATTTTAATCAATAATTACATTATTCTTCGAACACACAATAAATATATTTATTATTATCATCCTAAAGTTGAGTTAATCAACGTTTGCTTACCTAAGGTTTTTTTTTTCGTATATATTTTAATCACACAAAATACATGTTAAAATATTCCCTGGTTTAGGGATTGAGTTATATTTAAAAAAAAAAAAAAAAAAATTAAAAAATCCATTTTTTTTCTTTTTTGCATTTATCTACCTACCACAGCGGTAAGATTTGAAACATGGTCAGGAAAGTGGGACTGAAAAGCCAGCACCCTAGAGGAAGAGCATTCTGGCCTACAAAAAATGCCTGAGCAGCCCCGTCAGCATTCCTCGGTGCAAGCGCTTCAGGTGATTAGCAATAAACTAACCCCTTCTCAAAAGGTGAGAAGGCAAAGCCTGGGAGGGTGCACTTCCTAGAACTGTACAGGACAATATCTCAGTCCGGCGGAATCGAGGCACGAAAGCCAAGATGATACCGGTCTACGGAGTGTAGCATCCATCAGAACAGATATTACACTCTGATCTTAGCCAAAAGACCAATTTATTTATCTTTAAAATTTAATACATTTTTTTTAAGTAAAAAAAATGAAAAATTTAAAAAGATGTGGCACAAGGCCAAAGTTGGATTGGGGGTCGTGTCATTCTCTTAGTCTATTCTCTAAAGTAGTTCCAATCATCAAAATATCTCATTCACTTTTTGGGCAGACTACCTAACATTATCCCTAATTTGGTAAAACGTTTTTTTTATTTACAAAAAGTTTATGTACAAAATTTATCGGTTGAGGGGTGGAGGATTCAAAAAAATTTTTTTTTTAATTTCCAGTTGTTCTAATTAGCTGTAATTTGCAATTTAATCACAAAGTCACCCATTTCTTACGAAGTTCGTCTACTATTCTCACCCTCTATTTTGTTTGACCCCCACGCCATTTTATAGTTTCTATCACTTTCCGTCTTTTTCTGTTTTTACCAACAGTCAAAGGTAGTAAAACTCTAAAACAAAAGATTGGAATAGTTCATTATAAACAATAGGGAATATCACCACAAGTATTAATACTATTTAACCCATAGCTGGAGAGCAAAAAAGGGATGAATAAAGAGAGAGGGAAGATATAGCAGAACAAAAAGAGACAGACTTTGGATTTTGTCTTTATTTAAACAGATTGAACTGGCTTTGCAAAATTACTTTTTGCCTAAAAAAAAAGTAGAATCTCATATTTTGGGGAGGCAACGGAGCGATTTATCGAAAGCTGTTAATCTACAATAATGCCAAAGAAATTTTGCAATATATTCATTTTTAAGCAGTCCTAGTATTAGATTTCAGTTTCTTGCACAGAAAATGTATTACAATTTAACTTTGATTTCTCTAACTTCTTTTCTTTTAATAAATACATGATATTTTTAAGGTATTGCAGCATATTTATGTGCATTTATTGCAGATTACTTGGAAACCATAATTTCTGGAGATTTTCAGTGACATATTCTGATTCCTTGTACAAAAATACACTTATATGGCAAATGTCATTGCTTACTCTTGTGTTTTAAAAAAGATATAACATTTTTACTGAAAAATTAGTGTCAAAAATGTGACGAAACGCATACGGTCTTAAAGAGGGAAAAATATCCAATTGTGCGAGGCAAAAAATAGTCATAACTTCCTTATTTTTAGTCAGATCTTAAAAAATTAAAAAGATTCTTTCTTAGATCATCAAGCTCTTTCTATATATGCCATTATTGAGATATTTTAAGCAATTTAAATTTTTTCATGTGTATTGCTAATTCAAATAATATCTAACTCGAGCTAACCTTTTTCTAGTATATATATAGATAGAAAAAAAAAACACATTTTAGTCCCAAGTCGTTCGGTAGAAAATCACTTTTCTTGTAAGTCAATTTACTTTTTAGTCACTATATTAGTTTGCTTCTAAGAATTTACGCTAGTCTTAACATTATTTAAAGGATCATCAGTTGTTTACCATGAAAAACTGTTTCAGGAATTTAATATATATATATATATATATACATAATAATAATATTAAAAAAGGGACTTAACACTTTACTACAATTTCACGGTAAATCCAATTGTTAAAAGTGCATTTCCATCCAACACGCCTGTATAGACTTGAATGCGAACTCAAACTACATATGTGTGCATAGAAGAGGAATATAGAGATTAAATTCAATTAAATATCTAAGACTAAAAAGAAAAAGTCCTTGTTAATTCATTCTTTTACCATTATTACTAATTACATCCAGTTTAATTTTTAACTTCTACATTAGTGTTATTTTTTTTTAATTTGAGTAAATAACATCTTCTAAAAATATATTACGTTACATTATATGGTAGATTTAGTTTAAAAAAAAAAAAAAAAAAAACTTTCTTGCCAAAATATTTCCAGTCAGTGTAGAGATTAAAGTGGTCCATAGTTAAAAATTCCATTAATAATTTTGGAGGTTTCCACATATTTTTTGGTAATTGAGGTCTTTTATTAGTCACTTTTATACACATAATTTTAACATTACATCTATTACTAATCGAGATTTGGTATCTGTCTGTCTGTCTGTCTGAAGCTGAAACTATATTCCTACTTTAGGAGAGTAGAAAGTGGACTTTCGGTCTACTTTCGGCAGCCTCGTAACTCTCGCTTCTCTTATTTTGTCCTTTAGTCCTCAACATGCCATGAGCGATGTTTCTGACAAAGGGAGAAGAATTGCTGTTTTCTAGGTCAGTATCTATCTATCTAACACTTATTGTTGGCTAGTTTTTTACCTTGAAGTAGTATTTTTTTTTTTCCTTACATTAAGTGGCTTCATGTCTTGTCTAGAGCGATTTCTATATAAAAAAAAATATTACTATCTTTTAATGCTCAAATTCAATTTACTACATATTTCAGATTTAAAAAAAATATTACGATGTTTCAATGCTTAATTCGGGGGGGGGGGGGGTAGTACAGTATTTGTTCTTTTATGATACAATCCTCCCATGCATTACCTCCTTTTTTTTTGGGGGGGGGGGGGTAGTGTAGTATCTGCTGTGTTGTCATATCCTTCCAGGCATTAACGTCTCCTTCCATGGCAGGTGGGGGTGTATGTAGTATCTGTCCTGTTGTCATGATACCATCCTCCTAGACTAGCAAAAATACGCTCCCTCCGATCGAATATTCTTGCTAGTTCTAATAATGTCCAAGTCAAGCTACCGATTCCCAGGATTGCATACAATATAAGGTTTTATTCGAACCTCATAAATACTTACAATAAAATTTGCAGACCTGAAAATACAGTTTCTAATCTTTCTATCCAATCGTCTTATTTCCCAAATACAAAAAATACAATTATTACAATTAGATTAAAATTTATCATAAAAAATACAATTATTACGATTAGATTAAAATTTATCATAAAAAATACAATTATTACGATTAGATTAAAATTTATCATAAAAAATACAATTATTACAATTAGATTAAAATTTATCGTAAAAAATGCAATTATTACAATTAGATTAAAATTTATCGTAAAAAATACAATTATTACAATTAGATTAAAATTTATCGTAAAAAATGCAATTATTACAATTAGATTAAAATTTATCGTAAAAAATACAATTATTACAATTAGATTAAAATTTATCATAAAAAATACAATTATTACGATTAGATTAAAATTTATCATAAAAAATACAATTATTACGATTAGATTAAAATTTATCATAAAAAATACAATTATTACGATTAGATTAAAATTCATCATTAAAAGAAATGCACTGCAAATAATTTTTCTCGTTCCCTTTTTAATCTGTTTATGTTCTATTGATATTCGAGATTTCTTGTTACAATACGAACCAATTTCAAGAGATTGGTTAATTTTTGTTGAAACGGCGGCGTTCACCTCGGTCGGGTTGCGCTGGCTTCTTCTCTGGCCTGCACCAAATCCCGAACAGTGACGATCCATGCATAGCAGTCCTGAGCAAAATCACAAGAGATGGTTAACTAATAGAGATTCCAACGTTGAAGACCGATCACTTGTGGACCTGTCATACCGCACGCACGACTATTAGTTTCAAAAGACTTGAGTATTTCTATTCTGAACCCATAACCATTATAAAAGGTGATTTTGCCAACAGAGTAAATCACAATTTATGGCATCTCCACATTGCCCACGACAGGCAGTGGTGGGGAGTTGGGTATAAATAAAATTTTAAAAAACACCCAACACTCTAAAATTGCAGACTCCCCACTTCAAAAGTGAGAGCAGATTGAAAAAAAAAAACTGTCCCCAGTAAAGACTGTCAACAGACCCCCCCCCCCCTCCAATTCTGGTGAACTGGGCTACAGGCTAAGAACCGGAACTCTAATAAGAAAGGAAATTTCTTTTTTTCAAAAATACCTTAAAAGTGGCAATTCAAATAACCTAAAATACCTCAATAATTACATCCATAGACAAAGCTTGTTCAAAGAAATTATGTAGTATATAAAACTGAATCAGAAAGTCAAAGGTCAATCAGCCTTTCATCATCTAGTCATGGTAGTGTCACGGATCAAACGAACGAAGACACTTTAGTATACCTTTTACATTTTAGTAAACGTGTATACCTATGTCTAGCCTTTTCAGACTCCGTAGCTTTTTTAACACTATGGTTGGAGTCAGGACCTCAGCGGATGGCACCTTTCGTTGACTCACACAACAGGGTTCGAGCATTTGATTTGTGTACGAGTCATAGTAGATTATTCAATAGCAGTATTTTGTCTACGAATGCTACCCCTATAGACAACGCAGTAGTCCTTTGTTCAACTGGAACGCTCCACCATTGACTTAATCTGGCGATCTCATCCGCTGGGAGCACAAATCCACCAAGCAGTTTCACACGGCTTCACCGTAATCCTGGCAGAGTGACTTTCGGGTGTTATGCCTTGCCAGAGGGCAGTTCGTGATTATGTTCAGCATTGCTTATTTTTGTATAGTTGCAGCTGACCCCTATATCTAGATGGCAGTTCTCCTCTCCGCAACGTGAGGAGCCGGTGGATGGGAGTTCTTGTCCCCACATGTGGAGAGGAAAATCAGCTTTGAATTGATTTAAACTCTTCACCAAGAGTTACAATTCTGGATCAAACACGGATTATCGCAACTGCGATGGATCTTACTACAGAAATCAATTAGAACTGAACGGCAGGCGAGTCGCTGAACTAACCGACTGAATAGGCGAAATACGCTCGCTTGTATGAAACCCAAAATGTCCTTCATTGGTCTGCAAAGTAAATCATTTGTATAACCGGATGCTTCGAAAATCTGATTTTTAGTGAACCTTTTAAGTATCAAAATCTATCCGTGGATTTTCGCTATTCACTGGTGTGTCTGGAACGTAACCTCCATGAATAGCGGGGGTTTACTGCATCGTGATCTACGGGCTCCACACTTACATCTTCAGTGAACGAAGTGACACTGAAAGCAAAATTTAGTAAAAAAAAAAAAATAAATAAAATTTTTAAATAAATTTTTTTTAAATAAATAAAAAAGTTTAAACAAAACAAAGAAACTTAATTTTCACTTTTACATTCATCTTTTCAGTCCTATCTACCCGGCATATTGGCTAAGATCAAAGTGTAGTATCTGTTCCGATGGATACTGCCCCTCATAGACTGGTATTATCTTGGCCTTCGGGGCTTGATTTGCGCCGGTCAATGGGTCTGTCCTATGCAGTTCTAGGAGGTCCGCCCTCCCAGGCTTTGCCTCCCCTCTTTGGGGAGGAGTAAGTTTATTGCTTACTGCCTGAGGCGCCCATACCGGGGAATGCCGACGGGGCTGCCCAGGCAATTTTTAATGGCCAGAGTGCTCACCTTCTCGAGCGCTGGCTTTTCAAACCCCACTTTCCCGACCCGACCTTGGGTCACATCTTACTTGTGGGAGTAAGATAAAACTGGCCTTGTGCCCAACCTCCTGGAGAGGAGTAAATAAATACCCGGCATATTTCTGCATTGTTAATAATCTTCTGTAAATTGTCCATATTTAAGTTTTTTTTATTAACAGGTTGATATGAATTAACAATTGAAAAAGTCCGAGAAACTCTTGAGTCAGAGCACAAATGCTATCTGTTGAGTCACAGCCTGAAAAATCTCAGGTGTAACTGGCGATATAACAGAGTCTATTTATCTCTGGGAGGTTAGACACAAGGTCAGGTGTGGATTTCAAAAGTCAGTGCAATAGGATACACTCGCTCTGGTCTCCAAAAAATGCCTGAGCAGTCATGTTGGCATTCTTCAGGCGATTAACAATAAACTAATCCATTCTCAAAGAGAGATGGTAAAGCCTGGGAAGTTGGACCTACTAGGACTAAACAGAACCAACCTTTAGCCAGACAGCAACAAAGCCACTGTCGGACAGATTGTCAAGGACGTATCTCCGACTGGTACGAACACCTACTAAAGCTGTAGCAGATAAGATATAAAAAAGCTTATCACAATGAATCACCATAAATGATTGGTTACACGTTGTTATGTGGTTCATGGATATCAAATAATAATCTGATAATTAAATACTCGCGTCATTCTTGACGAGGAGGTGATCACTGATCAGTTTACGTTAAAATTATATAGGAAACTGATCCCCTCTCCTAAAATCTAAAATATTGAGAGAAAAAATTCCAACAAACACGGAATTCTCTAGCGACATGATAGGTAAATGACAAAAGTACACCGAAAAAAAAAAAAAAAAAAAATGTTGAGAGAAACGGGTGGTGGAGTATCAAATTAAAAGTCATGTTTTTTTGTTTTTTTTTTAAAACTTTTTTTTTGGGGGGGGGGGGACAATTTCTTTAAGAAATAAACATTTTTGAAGAGGAACAGTTTTTTTGAAAATGCGATTCGTTTTTGTTTTTTTTCATTTGTTTTTTTGAAAACCAACAGGGCAAACAGTTTCTTTAAGGAATTAAAATTATGAAATGAATGAAAAAAGTCATGTATGATTTTATTTTATTTATTTGGGGGGAGGGGGGGGGTAAACGAACAGTTTTATTAATAAATTAACATTTCGAAATAAATAAAAATAGTCATTATTTGAAAGAGTGTGTTTTTTAGGGGGGGGGCAGTTTCTTTCTTTCTTTTTTTTTTTTTTTTTTTTTAAATCATGATTGTCTGTCCTTGTCTTTAATGTAAATCTTCAGAAATTAAAACAGATAAATTCGTTAAAATCTTTAATCTGCACAAGTGCCCATTTCCCTCAACTTCAACACACACCCGTACGCATCCTTTTCAGACTTTGAACACATTTTTTATGGACACAATTTCAAAGTGAAGGAATAAATGTTTTTGTATACAAAAAAAAGCAACAACTCCCTTAACCCTAAGTTCGGGTGGCAACACCCCCTACTACTAAGTCAGGATAGCAACAGACCGCCACCCCCTCACACTACAAATAAAATAAAACAAACAAACAAGAACATGATTATTGATTACATCTAAGATTTAACTGAAGCATTTACTGATCGGAAAGTCGGTGACCATTACCTGGGAATGTTTTTACTTTCATTTTTGTTTTGTTTGTTTGTTAAAAAATACCTTTGTCTTTAAATATTTTGAAAGTTAAATTTAATCTATAAAATGATTGGATATAAATCGCTTCTAAAACTTTCATTCTTTTAATATATGAGAATTTGCTAAGTTTAAATGACTTTTCATTCGATTAATTGGACATTATCAAGCGTAATTGAAAAAATAAATGGGATGAAAAACCAAATGTGCAACAAATAAGTGTTACCAAAGGCAAGATAAGTTACTCTTCTACCTACCTGGATAAGTTTATTTGTTTCAACTTATTTTATAGCGTTTTATAACGTGCATTGCTTATCGACGTCATCTTTTTTTTTCGTTCTAATTAAACACTATGTTTATTTTTACACAAAAAAACTCTTTAAAATAAGTTAAAACACAAACAAACTTATCCAGATAGATAGAAGAGAAACTTATCTTGCCTTTGGTAACATTTATTTGTCGCACATTTGTTTTTTCACCCCTTTTTTTGTTCTGTTAACTAAACTTGAAAATGGCCGATTAATTTTGCAAATTCTTTTTAAATTTCAAGGTTTAACAATTCTTTCTTTTTTTACTATTAACAAGATTAAAATGGCTGACTGGTTTACCAATAAACCAAAATGCATTCTGGTGGATTTAATTTTGTAATTTAATATTTTCTTTGGTAAAATGTCGTTTCCCAACCAAAATGTTGGACAATAAATCGTCTGCAGTTTTCCGACCTCACAAATGCGTAAGTAAACCCAAATAAATTGTTTGGGACTAATTTCCCAACTGTATTTCCTTTAAAATATTTTAAGCTAAATTTTAAATTAGTCCCAAACAATTTATTTGGGTTTACTTACTCATTTGTCAGGTAGGAAAACTGCAGACGATTTATTGTCCGCCATTTTGGTTGGGAAACGACAATTTTACCATATATATTTTTTAAAATAGGATTCTTAAAATTTCGTTTTATTTTATCCTATTGCATTTTTTGATTTCAATAAATATTCGATTGATAGTAAACACAATTAAAAAAAAAATTAATTCAATTCTCGTGTCGCAAAAAAAAAACACAGAGATACGTGAAGTGATCTTGTAATTTTATAAAATATTGAGATTTGGTCGACATCCAAGCGAAATATGAGGAAGACATTCCAAAAACATCAACGAAACTCTTTGAAGCTTGGAATATCATTTCATTAAGCGAAACAAAAATTCTTTAACTTTTACTTACCGTTTAAGAACTCCAGTTTTTATCTTAATTTGTTTAATTCGTGGATCTGCCATCTTTTCGAAATAATGTATAGATTTTTCGTAACAATTGAAAAGAAATAATTAATTAAAGAAAAGGATTATTATTATTATTATTCAGATGATAGTCAAAAAGAGAGACGAGCAACACACACTGCTAGTGAAGTAAATGGCGCAAGAATTAGCGATTACCACGTGTACGCATGCGCAACTGATTAACATAGCAGCAGCAGCATGATGGCGTCTGCCAAACGGTCGTTAAATAAACGCCAACCCTTTTTCTTCACAAACAGACAGCGGAGAACAGAGCCCTTGTAAAGACGGGAACGCTGTCCTTATATTATGTTTAAGTCACGAAATAAAATAATAAAATCCTTTTATAACAACAACGGAAAGGGTTTATTCTTTAAAGTTACCTATACCGTTTGGTATAGGTTGAATAAAGTTGGACAGTGTCCGAGTGAGGAAGAGGAAAAATAAGGAGTTCTTAGGGTTGGCGAAAGTCTGAGAACTCAGTTACCTCCAGGCGAAGATAGTAGTTGCTGGAACTTCTAGTGGACAGGGTCAGGAGAGAGAGTGTAGACGTATTTTCTCGTTGCTTGCAAGAGTCTCTCTGCTGACCACTCGTAATTCCCAAAAGGGCTGAAGTAGTTCTTCAGCCGACAGAAGGAATCCATGTGCCCTGCAGGCTGATTGGTCAGTGTGTGACCACCTCACTCAATGGGGACATTTTTCGGAGGGAGAAAATAGGTCTATGTTTATGACCACTACTCCCTTAATATTTACTTGGCACCAGTGGCGTGCAAAGCTGTGTGTCGGGGGCTATGCAGTGGCCTCGGACATGCAAATCTAAGTGGGGGGGAGGGGTCATACAATCATATTCAAACTATTTCCCTAATATTTCTCAGTACTCGGACTTATACTTGAGTCGTTGGGGCATACAATTAAGGAGTTGGGACAGGCATCACCAGACCTCTGCACACCACTGCCTGGCACAGACCTACGGCTTTGTCCTATGAGGTCATCCTCCCAGGCATTACCTCCTCCTTAGAGAAAGGAGTTGGTTAATTGCCGATCGTCCAAGGCGTCCCTACCGGAGAATGCCGACGAGTCTGTTCTTGGCTATTTTTATACCTGCCAGTCTCCCCCTCTTGGGGAGCTGGCTTTACTAAAATTAAATGGCCTTGTGCCACATCTTGCGGCAGTGGGAAGCTTGTAAAAACACCTCGGAGACAATCCGTTCAAGCATTACCTCCAATTCGGGAGGAGGGATAGTGTGTAAAGAAGAGGGGACGTTGTTCCTATCTTAGGTTTCAGACACGAAATGAACTAACAAAGCCTCTTTATAACAACAACGAAAAGGGTTTTATTCACAAAGGTTACCGTTACCGTTTGGTATAGGTAGAAAGAAAGTTGGACAGTGTCCGAATGAGGAAAAGGAAATTAGGACATTCTTAGAGCTGCCGGAGCTCTGTCTGCTGGCTGCTCGTGATTCCCAAAGGGGCTGAAGTAGTTCTTCAGCCGACAGAAGGAATCCATGCGTCCTGCAGACTGATTGGTCAGTGTGTGACCAGCTCACTCCATGGGGATATTTTTCGGAGGGAGAAAATAGGTCTGTTTATGACCGCTACAAGTGTTCCTCTACTTTGTTAGTGAGAGAGTGGGTGCGTCTAAACTAATTGTATTTTTGCAGCTTGATTAAAGACCACCTATGAAATGTATCCAATTAACATCGGAACAGACGACGCCTTAGGTGATTAACAATAATCTAACCCCTTCTCAAAGGCTGAGAAGGTAAAGCCTGGGAGGGTGGACCTAGAACTGCACAGGACAATTCCTTCAGACCGGTGGTGCTGACAAAATGGCTTACCTCAAGGTAGTGTGCTGGCTCGATTACTATATTAGATCTGTACTAATGACCAGAACACTGAATAGTTCATCGATGCTGACGACCTCTGTCGAACATTCCAAGAGAATACGTTTGAATAAACACGCCTAAACTCAGCTACTCCTCCACTACAAGAGTAACAATCTGCATGCAAACCCTGCGAAAACTCAAGTCTGCTCATTTCATCTCAGGAATCTGGAAGCCAACCAACCCCTTAACATCACGTGGTCTGAACTACAACTTGAGAACCGCACCAACCCTGTCTACCTTAGTGTAACCTTTGACCGCTCCCTTTAATTCAGGGAACATGTGAAGAAGACAAAAATGAAAGTCAGTTCCAGGAACAACATCCTATGGAAACTAATCAACTCCAAGTGGGGAGCCACAGCACTCACACTAAGAGGTACTGCATATTCCTCTGCGGAGTATGCATGTCCTGTTTGGGAGAGACCAACGCATGCCAAAAAATTAGACCCAGCGTCGAACAAATCCTGCCGCTTGATCACTGGTTGCCTGAAACCTACTAACCTGAGCAACCTGCATCTCCTCACTGGCATTGCCCCTGCAGATGTGAGACGAGAGGTTACCAGCCGAGTAGAGATCACAAAGGCTACCAGGGATGAATGTCATCCCCTTCATGGACGGGAACCAATAGCCCAACGACTGAAGTGAAAGAGAAGCTTCTTTAGTCAAGATCCTAAGAACAGAAAAGACTACAGCTGTGGATCAGAGGCCTTTCCTCCTACTGACATAAGACCCCCCCCCCCTTCTCATCCCTCGTTCTGAGAACCTCCATCCCGGCTCAGAAAAACCCTGGGTCCGATAGAAAATAATCCACCGCCTGAGAATGGGAATAGGGGGGGGGGGGGGGGGATGGGATCAAAACTTGCTATGTCTAGACAGGGCTACAAAACCGACTCAACCATCGGTGAATGTGGAGAGGAGGACCATACGATGCAACACTGCCTGGTCTGCCCTCTACTGCCCAACCGGTGAAGCTTAAAAGATCTTGCAGAGTACAACAATAATGCAAAGGACTGCATAAAAGTGCGGAAAACTGTTGTACGACCACATGCTTTAAAGACACGCAAAGAAAAAGAAAGAAGATGAGTTTTTTGCTGCGAATGTTTTACAGAGAGCAACCAATCAATTTGAAAGTAATTTCTTGCTAGAATTAAAGTTTATAGAGTAAAGTCAGGTATTAGGGTTCTTTTTTCCTCCCCAAACACAATATTTTTTTGACCGTGTCCCTATTGTATCAATGAAAAAATTAAAAAAATGAAATTCTTAAACTTCTATAAAATATTTCTTTTTCGTTTGTATTTCGCCTGATGCTACCAGATCAGGCTGTCTGAAAATATCGGCTTCCTGACCCAAAATGCACCAAACGTTGATGTTTTATTGTTTTTTTCTCTTTGCAAAACTCAATCATGTTCTGCAAAACCCGAAACAAAAATTTCCCTACCTGTCCCTTTCCCTCCTCTTCCCCCTCCCTTCTCCCCTTTCCCTCCTCTTCCTCCCTTCTCCCCTTTCCCTCCTCTTCCTTCCTTTCCCTCCTCTTCCTCCCTTCTCCCCTTTCACACAACCAAACACCATGAATAAATACTTAAAGAACTCGAAACATAAAAACTTTTACCAAAATGACCGGATTCGGCATTAAATAACCCGAAAAGGGTTGATACGCCGTAAAACAAAACAAACAATTTTGTATTTTGCTTAATTTGAAAGAAAACATTTTTTAAATCCATTTTTTAAAACACATTCAAAACAAAAATGTGAATAAATAGATGTATGGACATTTTTAAAATAAAATATTTATAATGTAAAGCTAACTTTTATATAACCATCAGGAAAACTCGGTGCTGCCCAGGTTTGGATAAGGAACTCTATGGAGGTGGGGGGGGGGTACTTGACATTGGTTGGTTGGGAGAGGGTGTAACTAAAGTGACATTAATTTAAATAATTTCCAATAATTTTTTTAACCCCTTGAGGCACACCTGGCATTTCCAGAGAATCAATGAGTACATACGTGTACTCTTGCTTCAAGCTCTGGACGCCATTTCACCATTTTTATTATCTCCGCCAAGGTGGAGGTTATGTTTTTTGGTAGAGTTTGTCACTGTTTGTGTACAGCCTAGCATCAACATCGCTTGACCAATCGTCACCAAACTTGGTCAAAATATCGGTCATGGTCAAACTTAGAACTGATTTAATTTTAGGATATCTAGGTCAAGAGAAAGGTGAAAGTCACAATTTTGGTGATAACTTTGATTCTGTTCAGCGTAGAGACTCACTACTTGGTCCATGTTATAGCCAATGAAGTCCGCATCTTGTATGACTTTGAATATTTTGCTCATCATCAAAATTTTGATGGAATTTTAACTTCCGATTTCTCCAGATTTGATTCATGGATCTGATATGCAAAATTTCAGCTTGATCAGTGGTCATCAACGTTACCATGGCATAACCTCATGAATAGTTCATAAAATATAGAGAAATAATGCTCGGATAATACTTTGACCCATCCTTATGTTGCCATGCGGAGGTATGCAGTCTCACGGCTGACTTATGTTCTTGTTTTAATTTCTATAACTTTCAAGTTATAAATCAAATAAAGTGTCTTATTTTCTTTTTATGAGGGTCAAGCATGAATGGAGACCCCACAACAATGCTGTACCCTTATCCAAGTACCTTGAATTGTGTAGTTTCAATATATATATATATATTGTTACGTACGGTTTCAGTATATATATATATATATATATTGTTACGTACGGTTTCAGTATATATATATTGTTACGTATGGTTGGTAACCAAACGCTTTATCACACTGCAAAATCGGTGCAGTGTAAATGGGACCAAAAATGTTTCCCTCAGAAAAGTGAACATTAACGATGTCATAAAATTTGCTGGGAAAAAGGCGGACTTCTTGTCAAATGTGGCAAACAAGCAGGCGCTAATTCAAACGATCATGGAAAGAACGAATGCGGCAGAAAGACTATGACGTTATTCAACACCCTCTGCTTGTAAATTTCATTCTTTGTGGACTTACTACCAGATTATGGAGTGGATGGGATGTAGTGATGAAATCGTGCCATCTGAATAGGGGTGGAAGGTGGAAGGGAGAAAACTTGTACACGTGATGACGGACAAAAGCCCCGCTTCAGATGCACTGATTCAGATAATTCATTGCAACTGTTCGGAAGGATGCAATAACCTAAGGTGTCCATGCAGAATGCATGGACTAGAATGTACAAGTGCATGTGGACATTGCCAAGATAGAAATTGTGACAATATGAAAAATGATTTAATGGAAGATGATGATAAGGAGTTATAAGTTTTGAAAAAACACTGTGACGTAAGTTAATCAGGGTGGATACAACATGGGTAATGGGTGTAGGGGTACCCATTGATATTGTATAAGGGTTTATTTGGCATCACTGATAACCCTTTCATGTGAAAGATTGATCCGGAAAACATGGGTAAAAATCCAGGATCTATTGATTTATCATGAAAACTGGCCGAGTTAGTGCTTCACATGTAAATGGAAAATGACTTTTAAACCAAAAAAAGTCATATTCGAAATTTGATACTTTCCCATACTCGGATCTTGTCCAACTTTTAGTATGTTTTAGACTAGACCCAACCTAGCACAAAACCACCAAAAAACAAAATGTTACGATTTTTGGGGGTCAATCAGTATATTGACTCGTCTAACGCTATTGATAATATTTAGTACTTCATTCATTTATTTATTTTTATTATCGCTGAATTCATGTTTTAAAACGTGCCGTAAATCATAAATCTATGACGCCGCACCAAAGCATTAATTATTTTGTTAGGGTAATGTTTTAATCTCGATTAATAAGAAGGTCCAATTAGGTCAGTTTGTAAACCATAAGATTGAAGATCTCAATGTTCTGGTTTTGATTTTCGGTCATGGATTGTTAGAAATTAATTATTCACTTTTACTCAGGTTCCAACATTTACGTGGACAACAACCAAATAGCGACCGACAACAAATACCAGGCTTTGGAATACAAGCAATTTATTTAAGTAATAAAGGAATGGAAACAATGCCATAAAACAAGGATTTTTGGGTGAATGGATATATTTTTGGGTGAATGGATATATTTTTGGGTGAATGGATATATTTTTGGGTGAATGGATATATTTTTGGCTGAATTGATATATTTTTGGGTGAATGGATATATTTTTGGGTGAATGGATATATTTTTGGGTGAATTGATATATTTTTGTGTGAATGGATATATTTTTGACTGAATTGATATATTTTTAAGTGAATTGATATATTTTTGGGTGAATTGATATATTTTTGGCTGAATTGATATATTTTTGGGTGAATGGATATATTTTTGGGTGAATTGATATATTTTTGGCTGAATTGATATATTTTTGGGTGAATGGATATATTTTTGGGTGAATTGATATATTTTTGGGTGAATGGATATATTTTTGGGTGAATGGATATATTTTTGGGTGAATGGATATATTTTTGGCTGAATTGATATATTTTTGGGTGAATGGATATATTTTTGGGTGAATGGATATATTTTTGGGTGAATGGATATATTTTTGGCTGAATTGATATATTTTTGGGTGAATGGATATATTTTTGGGTGAATGGATATATTTTTGGGTGAATGGATATATTTTTGGCTGAATTGATATATTTTTGTGTGAATGGATAAAGGTATAGAAAAAGTTTGACGTATCCATTTATATTATTTGTAACAACTTTATTGGTCTTCGTTCACAGAGAATAAAAGGAGAAATTATGAGTTTAAGTGGAGTTAAATAAATATTTGATTACTTATTTTTCTAAAAGAAATTATTTAAAATAAAAATATAAAAGTTTTCCTTTCAGCAAATTTTAATTATAAAGTTTTACGTGAAAAAGATTTTGACTTTTTAAAAATTATGACCGAAGCGACAGTTTATTGATTGCGGCTTGCTGTTGTGAATTTGAAATAGCGGCACGCTGACTTTTATGTTGAGTTTTTATCCTAATACTTTTTTTTAATTTGAGGTTGAGCTTTTTTTAATGTGAAGTTCAACTTGCTTTAATTTAAAGTTGAATTTATTCTAATTTGATGTTGAGCCTTTTGGATTTGATGAATTTTTATGCTTATACTTTTTTAACCTGAGGTTCAAGTTTTTTTTTTTTTATAATTTAAGGTTGGATTTATTTTAATTTGATGTTGAGTCTTTTTATATTAATGCTTTTATAATTTGAGGTTGAAGTTTTTAAATGTGAAGTTATTTTGTTTAATTTAAAGTTGAATGTATTTTAATTTGAGGTTAAGCCTTTTTAATTTGATGCTTATACTAATACAGATAATTAAAACAATTAAAAATTTACAAAAAAATAATTTTATTAACAAAATAATATTCCAACAGGTTTTTTTCAAGTCTCGATAGCCTTTTCCAATTCTTCTTCAGTTTTATCAAGTTTACGCACATAATTTGACCATAGTTGTCTGAGATTAGCATCAACACCTGATCCGCTTTTCCTTTCAAACCCAAAAAACACACGCGTTAACGCCACCGCATTTTCACGTAATAATACCGGGTAGAAGCATGCTAGCCTCTCACACAACGAGAACATGTTGGTGTTGAAAAATGGGAAATAAGCTTGCTGGAACTTGCACAAAGTCTCTAAGAGTTCCTCCTTTGGTGAGACCTCAGGATGCTGGCTGCAGGCCTTTAAGAGCTTGCTAAGTGCCGAAACGGTACACTGCTTTAACTGGGATGTCTTTGCAAGCAAGTAGCCCTCAAGCAAAGGCTGGAAAACAACTACAGTGTCCCTGCAGAGGTCATCGCTCTCACTTGTCTTTTCGATCAATTTGGCTACAAAATTGAATACGAGCAAGGATGTTTCGGAAAACCTCAGCTTTTCTACTTTGAAGAGGTTATCCTTAATCGTGACCAGGACTAAATTCCGAAAATTGCTGAAGTCCTGGATGGTGCTCCTCAAAGAAAGGTCAGTAAGAACGGTGATCAGAGGGTGGCTTTTCGTCAAACAAAGTGAGATATCAATGTCTTGGTGGCTAGACTGGTTTAGAGGGAAACGAGGTAAGTACTGAAGCACGAGGTCCCGTAATCGCCGCTGCACGTACGAGTTTTGCTTGCTATTGATCTTGCTCAAACCAGAGACGAAAAAGTGAAAGTTTTTCTGGATGGCCGACTGAACAAGACGATTCAGCGGCTTTGTTGGTATGAAGAGAGAGTGCGGAAAAACAAGACTATCGATCATCTCCGGCAAACAAGGAGAATTGAAGAGGAGAGGGGCGCAGCTCTGGACTAAATGACCGATAACATTGTAGATATGATACAACTGCTCTTGGTCAGACGGTGTTTTCAATGCTGACTGGACACAACGGCCGACTTCGGCGAAATATAACTTTGCCTCTTCCTGCAGGTCAATTTTAGTCTTCCAATCTTTAGCCTCGTTATGGAGTTTGCTGAACCTTTTAAACAGTTCAACCATGGCATCAGAGATATCTGTAATGGGACCAAAGATTCGGGCAACATTTGAAAGACGGAGGACATGTTGAGTGACTGAATGTAATTGTTCTAGAAAGGAAGGTGTTGAACCCAACAAAAGCCAGCACTTGATCCAACACCGGATCAGTTTGAGCTGGATAGAATCCTTGAAAGGCTTGCCAGGGTCGTCCGAAATGTTCTCCCTTGTTAAAGGGTCATCTAGGATATGACCGAGAAAGCGAATGGTCACCTTAATGTTGACTACGGTATCACAGGTGAACTTGACGAGGATGACGCTCGAGGCGGGACTCCAATCAGGAAAGACGATTGAAAGTATAAAGAACTGAGTTGCAAGGTCGCCTACCTCAGGTAGAGGCGTCTGCGTTTTGGCATGAGTCTCAATAAATGGAAATACGTTTATCCATAAAATCTGCGCCATCTGTTCATGATGGTCATTTGGGATATACATGTCTGCTTCATCTTCTTTTTGCTTCTTGATCAACGTAAGTAGCTTATTCATTATCGCATTAAACAGTGAAAGCACGCGGCGCATCTCGTAGTTACGGCTGATAGGCAAGATCGAGCAAAGATCTTTTGTAACCAGCTTGTGTTCTGAAAGGTCGAGACTTTTGCTGCGTTCGACCAGATCTTGGAGATCCTCGACATACGCAGCCACAAGATCCCACATATTCTGTCGTTTGTTACCTTCCGTCTCTAGCGACACAAACTTCCGAGCGACAAACCCCACCAACGGTGTTATCTTTTCCGCCAAAAGTCCTACGTCTCTTCCCCACTTGGCACAGACGAGCATTGCCGCAGAGATGCCTCGCAAGATGACTCCCTGCCGTTTAGGATCAGTTACGAAAAAGTCAACCATGCTATAAAAATTGCAAAGCTGCTCTAAAAGTTCGTTGTCACGGGTGCACAGGGCAAGCGTCAAGAAGAGCTCAGTGAAATGCGTGAGACCAGATTCCGTGAGTTCTTGCATACCCCGCTGATGAAATTTGGAGAGGAGACGGCCTCGGAAGTTACGCCAACTACTGTTATTTCCATCCTTTATAGTTTCCTGCAACATGGAGCAGACAAGACGGAGAAATAAATGGAAGCTGCTCTCCTTGGAGGGACCCGATTGGTTCGGGTTTGGTGTTTGCCAATTACAACAGTCTTCAAACAAGCCACTCGCTGTCGGACGAAGAGTTTGCAGGTCGCTGACTGTTAAAGTTGTAACCTATAAAGACAAAATATATACAAAATTTCATTAGATGAATTAATTTAAGATTGAAACACTGATTGGATACAAGCATTCATCACAAACAATGTACATAGTTTTTGAAGAACTCAGAAAAAATTGCACATGATAACTACCCTTTAATTTATTTTGAGTAAGGAAAAATGTCTCTACTAATACTTCTCTTAGCCGGAATAAGCATTTTCAGAAAAAACAAAACAAAATCAAATATATTTGTGCCAATAACTTAGTGGAAGGAAAAACAAAAAAATCGCGACATATCTGTACCTTACAGAAATCGGCAATTTTGAAATCTCCCGATATTGGATATATTTTTTAAATTCAACGTGTAAAAAGTACTTTAAACCTATTTTCTACTGATTTTCTATAATACTGACGTGAAAAAACGAAAGAAAAAAAAATTTCACAAAATCGAAAATCGCAACATGTCCGGAGCTTACAGAAATCAGGAATTTTAGCCGATTTTTAAATTTCGGGATATTTTATATTCTTTTGAAATTCAAGGTGTAAAAAGTACTTTAAACCTATTTTCGACTGATTTTCCATCATACTGACATGAAAAACGAAAGAAACAAAAATTTCACAAAATCGAAAATTGCAACATGTCCGGCTGGAGCTTACAGAAATCGGGAATTTCAGCCGATTTTGAAATCTCCCGATATTGTAAAAAGTACTGTAAACCTATTTTCGACTGATTTTCTATCATACTGAGATGAAAAAACATTAAAAAACATTAAAAAAAAATGTCAAAAAATTGAAAATCGCGACATATCTGTACTTTACAGAAATCGCTAATTTTAGACAATTTTGACAATAAATACATTGAAAACATTGCCAGGTCTGCTGCAAAGAAGGTGGGCTCCTTCTACCGTGCTAGTAAACTTCTCACACCTGACATTATCCTATATCTCTATAAAGCCACCATCCGCTCATGCATGGAGTATTGTTGCCACATTTTGGCTGGGGCATCATCCACTAGTCTCTCACTCTTAGACAAGGTCTAAAAAAGAATCAGCAACTTAATAGGTCCCTCACTATCCACCAAGCTCCAGCCCCTGTCCCATCGCTGCAATGTTGTTTCCTTGTGCCTGTTTTACAAGTACTTCAATGTAAATTCACTAGACAAACCCGACAATCTGCCAAATCCCATCCATTCACTGTGGAGGTCCCCAGATGCCGAAAAGCTTTCTACTCGAAAAGCTTTTTCCTCGTACTGCTGGACTCTGGAACTCCCTCCCTGCTCCCTGTTTTCCTGGCGGTACTGACATGTAGAAATTTAAAACTAATGTAAACAGACATCTCGATGCACAGCTCCCAATTTAGGTTAACCCCCCCCCCCCCCCCCCCCAATTTTCACCTTCTCAGTAGCCCCTTATGTCTACAGTGGCGGCATGCTTTGTTCGGGGTGAACTATGTTAAAAAATAAATAAATAAAAATAAAAATCTTGCGAATGGGGGTAGTTGTGTTGCTTCAAACATATATAATGTATATATATATATATATATATATATATAGTATAAATACTTTTATTTATACAAACATTATTGGCTACATATATGCATACATGTTTCATATATATATATATATATATATATATATATATATATATATTAAAATATTGGTCGTTCATTTTTTTTTTAATAAGCATCAAAGGATAAGTATTATAAATTGAGAATAAAAGCCCTTTTCAATGCAACATATATTTCTTTTTTTTTTCATATATATATATATATATATATATATTAAAATATTGGTCGTTCATTTTTTTTTGTATAAGCATCGAAGGATAAGTATTATAAATTGAGAATAAAAGCCCTTTTCAATGCAAAACGCAAGATATATTTATTTCTATTTTTTTTTTACATTTATCTTATTAATTTTGGAGATAATTAAGATCTATTTTCGTTGGCACTAGTATGCTCTCACTCGCAGAGTGATTAATACGTGGTTCAGTAAGAACATACTTGCATGCTCTCATTCGCGGAGTAATATATACGTTATTTGATAAGAACACTGTTTAAGTAGGAGGTGAACCTCCGCTTTCACCCCCCCCCCCCCTGCGCACGCGCACGATTTTATGAACAGTCAGACTTTGCACTTCATGTTGACAAGACGCCATATTTCCTTTCTCACCTCGAATTAGACGAGAGAGAAGATAAAACTCCTGTTTGAAAGATGTCAACATGATTAGACGTTATATTTCTCTCCTTGTCTCTAGCGATGTCTTTCGCTAGACGAGATAAAACTCAATTCCATTTCTATAGTACGTATATGCGGACAGACCCAACCTATATATCCATAACTCTTCTCAGACAATTTCTTCTGTATGGATGAAACTGTTTTTTTTTTTTAACGTAGTTCACCCCAAACAAGGCAGGCCGCCACTGTAGACGTAAGGGGCTACTGAGAAGAAAGAAAAGGGGAGAAGGGGGGGGGGGTCAACCTAAACTGGGATCTGTGCAGCAAGATGTCTGTTTACATTAATTTTAAACATCTGCATGTCAGTACTGTCGGGGGAAACAGGGGGCAGAGAGAGAGTTCCAGAGGCCAGCAGCACGAGGAAAGAAGCTATTTGAGTAGAAAGGGGACTGGAGCTTGGTTGACAGTGAGGGACCTATTAGGTTGGCGACTCTTTTTTGGACCTTGTCAAGGAGGGTGAGAGTAGTAGATCATATACCAGCCCAGATGTGACAACAATACTCCATGCATGGGCGGATGGTGGCTTTGTAGAGATAGAGGATAATGTCAGGTGTGAGGAGTTTACTAGCACGGTAGAGGGAGCCAACCTTCTTTAATAGAATTGGTTTAAATTGTAGAGAAGAAGTTTGTTTTTTTAGCCAAAACTTGGTGACCCTTTTCTTCATATCAAACAAGGCCAATTAAATAAATAAATAAAAGAACAGGAATCATAATTTGGCACCAACCTTGAAAAGGGTGTTAAGCTTCCTGAAGAAATAATTCCACAGAACACTGACCAAAGTTAGATCTGGCTTCCAGAGGCGACAGACCTGCAGACATCCTTTCAGATAATAACGCAGTTCCTCTTCATTCACAGGCCGATTGCTGGCTAACAATTTCTTTAGCAAGCTGACAATTTCGTCATAGTTGGCATCAAAATATTTAGTTTGGGAGAAAATCTTACCAACATTGTCAAATTGGTAAAGCGGTGCCAGGGAAAATATCATCCAAAAGCGGAAACTGATTTGTGGATCCTGGCTCGGACCATTCTGTGCGTCCTTGGCTGAGGAATAATCAAGCACATCATTTAGAACCTGGCGGGGGGAAAAAAGAAACATTTAATACAAAGAGAAATTTTAAAAAACAAACATTTAAGACAAAGAGAAATTTTTTAAAAAGCATTTAATACAAGAGAAATTAAAAAAAATAAGCAAAAAAAGACTTTAATACAAAGAGAAATTTTAAAAAAACAAAAAACATTTAATACAAAGAGAAATTTAAAAAAAAAAGAAAAAAACATTTAATACAAAGAGAAAGTTTAAAAATAAAAACGCATTTAATACAAGAGAAATTTAAAAAAAAGAAAAATATTTAATACAAAGAGAAATTTTAAAAAAGCATTTAATACAACAGAAATTTAAAAAAAATAAGCAAAAAAAAAGCATTTACTGCAAATAGAAATTTTTTAAATAAACAAAAAACATTTAATCAAAAGAGAAATTTAAAAAAAAAAAGAAAAAACATTTAATACAAATGTGGCACAATGCGTGAGCTTTTGGGGAGCTAAGTGCTCCCCGTTTTATTCGTAACCTTTGCGCCAGACTTGAGTTGCAAATAAAGTGAATTCCCTGCACTAAAAATGTCAGCTCACTGATCGGGGTAGTCGGTGTAATCCGATGTCAGTTAAATATCAACAATGCTGGAGACACCAGCCAGGTTAAAGAGGTCAAAGAAAACCTGTCACCGAGATTTGTTGAAACACTGATGACTGCTATATTCCCTCTCTTTCTTTCCCTCTCTCTCTTTCTCTCTGTCTCTCTTTCCTTCTCTCTCTCTCTATGGAAAAGAGACTGGTTTGAATTTTGAAAGAGACGCACGCGTCTTGTCACGCGCTCTGAGATGTTTCTTTTCGAAATATAATAAATTATATTTTTATATAAAAAGTAAAATGGTTTGTTCCATTATTACATAATGTTTGATTTGCAGCACGATAGTCCCGACAAAACAGCCGGCCAGCCAGTCCCAGAAGCAGACGACAGTGACTATCGTCAGACGATGATTGCTCACTGGCCATAACAAGATGAGACATTGCACATACGTGTACATGTTGTCACACATCGTCCCGTTGTCACATAAAGTTCGGCAAAGATCGCCCAGTCGCCCAAAGCAAACGATGTTGCCACATTGGTGCCGGTCCCAAGAGATACCCCTTCGGCCAAAGCAAGTAATATTGCCACGTTGGTTCCGCGATCAAGATTAACACAACGTCCAAAACAACTTTGCAACACAAAGAGAAATTTTAAAAATAAACAAAAAACATTTAATACAAAGAGAAATTTTTTTTAAAGCATTTAATACAAGAGAAATTTAAAAAATAAGCAAAAAAAAGCATTTACTACAAATAGAAATTTTAAAAATAAAAAAGCATTGAATACAAAGAAAAATGAAAAGAAAAAGAAAAAGCATTTAATACAAGAGAAATTAAAAAAATAAACAAAAAAAAGCATTTACTACAAATAGAAATTTAAAAAATAAACAAAAAGAAGAAAAAAAAGTATTTAATACTAGGGCTGGGACGTAATGGGTGAAAATTTCAGATTCATGCGAGTAGTATTTTTTTGTGTTCATTTATACATAAATAACACTAAACAATCAAAAATTTTGCAAAATTAAGAAAGTGCAGGCCACTAGTTTTGGGCTATTCATAAAAACTGTTTCACAGCCTGAAAATGGTCCTAAATTAAAGTACTATATCAGATTTAACCATCTATATCCATTCATAGCTTTTGAGGATATTTTAGGACCTGTAATGCAGCATGAAACCACTTTTTCACCGAAAAATGATGGAGTTTGAGTCCCGTGGAGCCCTAACGGCTATTTTTGGCCTGCACCTTCTGAATTTTGCAAAGTTTTCAAAATGTTTGATTGTTTAGTGTTATTTATGTATAAATGAACACAAAAAAATACTACTCGCATGAATCTGAAATGTTCACCCATTACGTCCCACCCATATTAATACAAAGAGATTTTTTTTTTAAATAAACAAAAATAAAAAATAAAAAAAGTGTTATCCCCTCTCAAAAATTCTATCATGGAAATTTTAATAAAATTCACAATTTTTTTCTAGAATCCAACCATATTTAGTAAAAATAAACTTCAGTCTACGCCCGACCTGTCCACCAAGTTTCAGTCATGAATGTCCAAAAGTCTGTTTTATCATTGTTCAGTGATATGTAGGGACACTTGGTGATCGTCTCATCAGTAAGAGGCATAATCCTGAATGGGCTTCACACTCACCGGACTGTACCCCCCCCCCATTCTTATCTGTAGGATTTTCTCAAAGATAATGTCCATCAAAACAACTGCCAGACTATTCACAAACTGTAGAAGTCCATCAAAATCAAAATCAGTCATATTCAGGCCTGTTTGCAACACAGAGGTGCACATTTAAATTGAACGTTAATAAAACAAAGACTGTTGGATATTCATGACTGAAACTTGGTGGACAAGTCAGACATACACTGAAGTTTATTTGTATCAAATATGGTTGGATTGTAGAAAAGGATTGGGAATTTCATTAACGATTCTATGGGTGGCATTTTTGGGGTGGTCACTCTGTATAATCTTGTGCATTTCTCCTATGCTCTAGCCCAGTCTAATAATATTTAACCAGCAGTGAGAATTGCCGATATACTTATTAATTCAATGTCCTATCTTAGTCTTTTTCACTTGTTCTTTTTCCTACTTTTTTTACTTTTCATTCCTTCTTCTGCTGGATTCTTATTCAGACACTCACTGTCTATTTTTTCTGTTTTTCTTATCACTTCATCCCATGTTTTTCCTTGGCCATCCCTTGTGAACTGAACCTGCTACCTCAACTGTTCTACATCTACTAACCCAAGAACTCTCATTCATTCTTTCAACGTCGATGATATGGCAGTGTTGAAAGAATGGATGAGACTTCTTTGGTTAGTAGATGTAGAACAGTTGAGGTAGCAGGTACAGTTCACAGGGTAAGACTAAGGAAAACATTGGAGGAAGTGATAAGAATGGACTCGAGTGAAAAAGGGATAAATAAAGACTGGCCTTTCGGATTACAGAAAAGATTGTGAATTTTATTAACGATTCCATGGATAGCATTTTGGGGGATCACGTAATTATTTTTAGTGTGGTAGCAGTTACATAACTACGATCTATTTTCTTTTGCGCTAGCATGTTCTCACTCGCGGAGTGATTGATACGTTGTTCAGTGAGAACTTACTTATACGTGGGAGGCAACTTTCGCCCAGACCTTTTCCTGTACTCTAAAGTCAATCAATTTTTGAAAGTCAAGTTGACAAGACTTTCTTTTATCGCCTCTCACCAGGACTTGGGCGAGATGAAAGAGCCGGACTCAATCTCACTTGTATAGTGCATGCATGTCTACTGATTCAACATATTCTTGTATTTCCGTTTTCATAACTCTTTCCGGACAGTGGTTGTTGTGTTGATGAAACTGTATCAATAAAATTGGGTGCTTCTGTATTATAGGGTCAGATGAAATTTTCATCTCTAATTTAGAAGAGTCTGTTGAAAAGGGAGATAATTCAAACTTTTGTTGTTGTTGTTGTTGTAACCATAACCCATAAAGAAAATCCAGAGAATTAATAAGAAAATAAATTTAAAAAAAAAAAGGGTACTTATGCAGTTTACGGACCGAACTGAAATAATAACGTTATAATTTAGAAAGCCATTCTTAACATGGATGGGAAGGTGGGGGTTGATTAACTATTCTGTTTCTTATTAATTCTCTGGATTTTCCTCATGGGTTATGGTTACAAAAAAAAAAAAAAAAAAAAGAAAGAAAAAAGAAGTTTGAATTATCACCCCTTCCAACTGACTCTTCTAGAATGAAAATGAAAATTTCATCCGACCCCAATAATACAGAAGCACTTAAAATTGATTTAAATTCTATAGAAGTTTGTCCGGGCTAAAATAATTAACTGAATAACTAACTGATTAAAAGAATAAATAAATTAATTAAATAATTATAAAAAAGTAATTTGGGGAAAAGGTATTTTATTTTTAACCCTAAGTCGAAAAAGGTCGTCATTTAAACTGTAAATATCTTGCAAACTAATAATTTGCAATGGATTTAAATAAATTAAATAACATTCCTTTTAAAACCGGTTTGGAGACAGGAGTGATTCTATAAAAAAAATAACGAGTATTCATAACGACTGCTAACAGAAGGAAAAAGGGATAAAAACAAAAAAAAACAAATAGGCAACAAATAAATGTTACCAAAGGCAAGATAAGTTACTCTTCTACCTACCTGGATAAGTTTATTTGTGTTTTAACTTATTTTAAAGGTTTTTTTTTGTTTAGTTCGATTTAAAATTAGTGGCGAGACGCCATGTTAGAATTGAAAACAAAAATTGGTGCTTATGTATCGTGGGGGGGGGGGGCGGAAAAGAAATTGTTATCTTTAATTTTGAAGAGTTAAATAATGGGGAGATAACTCAGTTTTCAGCCACAGTTTATTTTGAAATGGATTTTACTATTGTAATTACAATATGTAAAATAAAGTTAAAACAATTTATACGTAAAACGATAATTTAGGAATAAAACAATCACAACGCATTCGCCACCAATGAAAAATAAAATGATTTATTAAAATAAATTCATTATCAAAGAAGAAGAAGAAAAAATACGTAAATGAAAGAGGAAAAAACATGAAACAATGGAAAGTTTTTGAAATAAATGAAAGTTTTACACTGGGTAAAATTCTGCAATTTGTTCGAAAATAGTTCCCATTGCAGTGTTCTAGCTCTGGTTAGATATAAAATATCTTGCAAGTTCAGAGTTTAGCGTGGTTGAAAACTTTGAGTTATCTCCCCCTTATTTGACTCTCCTCAAATTAAAGATAAAAAAATTTTTTTTCGGACCTACAATCCACAAGCACCGTTTTTTTTTCACCCCTTTTTCGTTCTGTTAGCTGTCGTTATAAATGCCCGTTTGTCCTTATAGCCCGTTTTCTTCATATCGAGCAAGGCCAGAAGGGTGGATGTCTAAGTACTAAACAATCTATAAATTGGTGACCCCGACATTTTCTCTCGATCTACAGTGTAAAGAACATGTTGCAAAGAAGAAGAAAAAAGGTGCTTTTACACAACAGAACCCATATCGACACGAATGTTCCAATTGCGATTGGAAATGCTTATTAAATTGTTAGGTGAACGTCCACTTAGTACAGAATAGTTAATCACCCCCACCTCTCCATGTTAAGAATGGTTTTCTAAATTATAACGTTATTTTTTCAGCCCGGTCCGTGAACTGCAGAAGTACCCTTTTTTAAATTTATTTTCTTACTTATTCTCTGGATTTTTTGAACGAGTCAATGCAAAGCTTTCACAAAAAAAATGCAGCACTTTCTGCTTCTTTCGTTCGCGCTCACCTCCCAACAAATGTCCAAATCATGTTTTTTTTTCGTGCTTCTTGTAGTAACAACATTTCGCATATGCAAATGAGCACGCCAAAGCCGCCCTCTCCTCTTTAAAAAAAAAAATTAAATTCAACTTTTCGTGAATGGGCGTTTCCGGGTTCGCGCCCACAGCTCTCCTCCGCACAAGCAGCAAACCAACCGTCTTCTCTTTGACCGCCGTGGACAAGCGTCTTGGTCCACAGCAGTCGGCTGCATCTCCTGCTCTGCGCTACACTCCCCCCTGATCTCATGATCACAAATGTGACAACCTGGTGCAGGTCTTTTTTGCCTACTGCTTCTCCGCGGTAATATGGCTGTGACTTCGTCTTCAAATACCTTGTCTGCAGAGGGAGCATCTGATCCATTTGTACCAGACCTGAGACCATCCACCTCCCTTCGCGGTGATGCGACCACAGCTTCCTCTTCGGATGACTCGTCTGCAGAAGAATCATCCGATACATTCGTGCTGGGCATGGGGCTGTTTGCTCCACTCATCGTGATCACTCGTGAACTTTGAGTGGACAGCTCGCTGTCACTTCCACTTTCTGACGCAGTCAGGTTGATAACGGGACGTAGGTCCCTTACGTGCCGAGACATCCCATCAATGAGGACATTCTGTGAGCTAATCACGCCCGTAACGCGTCCAACTGTGTAAGGGGATGTACACCGTCCATTCGGGATTCTTGTCCAAACACGATCTCCCACCTTGTAACTCAGGTGGTGCTGTTCGGGCTCATCAGGGGGCAGCACATGAATGCCCTTCAGTCTGACCTTGTAACGATGGATCATGTTGTCAGGGGCAGTTAGTGGTGACACATCGTCCTTCGGGGTGACATCATACCAGTAAACTGCCTCCATCACTGAGCACAGTTTTCTTGCGGCAATACGTTTCACACTTCCATGGCACCGTTCTGTAATACCATTACCTGATGGTATGTGTGCATAGCGAAATCACAGTTGAACTTCCCACTCATTTAAAAAGTCTCTGAAAGTCTTACTGCAAAATGATGGGTCATTGTCAGTAAGTATCTCAGTTGGTGGCCCGCGCTCGTAAAATATGACTTTCAATTGGTCGACGGTGCTTGCTGCGTCTTGCCGTCTTTGACAACGCCAAACAGAAAACAGCGTGGGCCCACAGTCAATAAGCGACAGATAGTGCCTTCGCTGGTAGCAGGTTATGCCTATCCCCACTCGATACCAGGTGTCGCCGACGTCTAAGTTGCCCTTCGGCCAGCGTGTGGACGGTAGATCAATCGACTGACACTCTTTACACTCTTCAACTACCGTCTTCACGGATGCCTTAGAAATCGTGGGCTCGCCCCGCCTCACAAAGTACCACGTCCTTTTTATGCCAGGGTGACCACTTTGATGATGGATGGACCTTATTTGGTCAGATTCTGGCCTGTCTGTTAATGTAGTGCATACATGGATCTGGGGTTCAGCTGCCTTTCTGATTAAATCAAGCCACCGCTGCGGTACGCACGTCAGGTTATCCGCTCGGTTGTGTTCTGACTTTACAAGGGTAATGTCTACTGACAGTCCGTACTCTTTTATCAAGCTTGAAAGCGCACCAAGTCGTTGTCTTATTAGCATCTCGCTTGCTGCTTTAGTATGCACCCTGGACTTTCCCGTAAGAGTGTCCATTATCCATTTGTACACGCAGGCAGAGTCGGTAAAAAGATGCAATATGGGTGCTTCCCACATCAGTGCCATGTTAACACCCTTTAGTACAGCATCGATCTCTGCCAGACTTATGTTCTGTGCATCGTTTGCCTTGCGTAACCAACTTGCATCTTCCATCACAGTTTCATTGTGCACCAGTGACACCCCGATCGTTAAAGAGCTTGCGTCAACCCAGACATCGACCTCACGACCGTCAACACACCACTTGCCTCGCACAGGGTCTACTTCGTGCACTCTCGCAATGATTTCTGTCATCATCGTGGTCAACGGAACATCATCCACCTCATCGTCTCGGCCCTCGCTGACTGCCACTGCTCTCCTCTTAATAAACGCTGCTGCCACTCTAATCCATTTACCAACCGGGAACGCAGCCCGACTAGTTTTCCGAACAAAGAGAACGCAGCACGTCGAGTGATGCTGTGTGGCATACTTGGGATCTCGTTACCTCGTTCCCATCTCAGCATATTGCACTTCCCTTAAACTTTCAGGCCGAGTACTCGCACACAGTCCTGCAGCCGTTCAGGTTCCTTGCTTACCAGTCCAAAGTTGGCCAGGTGCTGCCTCACTTTAGCTGCGAACACTATATTTTCGTCTATAAAGACATCATCGATATATGCTGATGTTGCGCGCCTAATAGCGCCGTCCTTTGACAATGCTGCATCTACGATGGCTTGCATAATGGCTGGTGCCACATTGAGCCCAAAACCCATGCGTGTCAAGCAATACCTTTTCCCCTCTAATATGACAGTCTGGTATGGCCACACGGATTGATGTACATGCACCTATAAGTACGCCCTCCGTAGATCGACCACTGACACATTGGAGCCTTTTGTTCGCCACTCTCTCAGCTTGTGTGCACAGACGTCTGCATGTGCAGTATAGGCATCGACGTGCCCATTCTGTTCGCGAAAATCTAGAACGGGTCGTACCTTAGATTTGTTTTGCTGAAAGACTGCCATTAGCAGAATTAGGCCCTTTGAGGGCCCTAGTTTTTCTTCAGGATAGGGAAGTAGCCATCCATTATCCAGCCACGTCTGTAGCTCATGTCTATAGTCTTACCGGATTTGAGCAGGCACTTAGTATTCAGGTACCCTGTTGTTAAGTTTACCAAGCAGGTGATCACCTGACCACTTCCAAGATGCTGTCGACACCTTGGCCTGTTCGTCAAACACAGCGCTAAAATCAGGTTCCTCTATCTTAATCGCAGTGCAAACATGAGGATCTGTTTTGTAGAAGACGGCTTCGCCAGACTGGTCAATGCATTTTAATAACATCCATCCCAAGCAGCAAGTCGAAACCTAATAGTTGACTATCCACGACCAAGACATCGACCTTTATAGGACTTATATTGGTTATTGCCAACAAAATGGTTCCAACGCCATGGCTGTGGATAATTTCGGCGTCAGTGGTCATGATGTTAGATTTCTGACAACTCCGAGGACTACACATTGATCCAGTTATCAGAGACCGGGAACATCCAGAGTCCACCAGAGCTCTGCGTTTCTTCCCATCGATCCACACTTCAACAGTAGGGGGCGCCTCTCTTAAATTGACTGAGGAGAGACTGGCACTGATATCTCGCCTCCTTTTTCATTTCTCGGACACTCAGATGCAATGTGGCCTATCTTCTGGCATCTGTAGCACTGCATCTTTCCTCGTGATTTGTATCTGAGACCATTAAGCCCTTCACCATGCTGATATTGGCAGTCTCTTGCGAAGTGGTTTGGACCAGAGCATTTAATGCTACCATTAGCCGACACAGTGAGTTACGTCCGATTGGTATTAGACTGAACCGGTTGTATAGCTGCTGCAACTAATTCTTTTTCGTCTGCCATGATAGCCCGTGCTCTAGTTAAAATCTGCCCTAAAGTCATGTCATCCATTCTCGACACCGCCCGAAGATGTGTCCTTACGTGACTCAGCAGTCCTGCTACAAAAGCGCACACCATCCATTTTTCTGGGAGTATCTCCCCAACAAGGAGGACAAGTCTTCGAAGCTTAGCCAAAACACATCTACAGTCTCACCAGGTTGTAGCCGTCGCGTCGTAAAGTCCTCATATGCCACAAATGAATCAATTGCAAACGCAGTTATCAGTGCCTGCTTGACATGATTTATATCTGCCCTCTGTTCCTTGCTTAGCTGTCTATACACAGCAAGACCGCTCCCTCTTAACCGCAAAGGAAGGATTCGCGCCACTTTGTAAAATTTGCGCAATTCACAAACAAGTTCCACCTGTTCCATCCATTCTACTATCGGGAGATCAGTGACAGTCGCACTAAACTCTGGAATCAATCGAATGTCGAACTGCTTGCTTGTCATATTAACGCCGAGATAGCTTGAACAAGTCAATGCAAAGCTTTCACAAAAATAAATGTGGCACTTTCTTCTTCTTCTACTTCTTTCGTTCGCGCTCACCTCCCAACGAATGTCCAAATCACGTTTTTTTTCTGTGCTTCTTGTAGTAACGACATCTCGCATATGCAAATGAGCACGCCAAAGCCACCCGCCATCGTTTCCTCCTAAAAAAATATTAAATTCAACTTGTCGTGAATGGGCGTTTCCGGGTTCATGCCCGCAGCTCTCCTTCGCACAAGCAGCAAACCAACCGTCTTCTCTTCGACCGCCATGGACAAGTGTCTTGGTCCACAGCAGTCGGCTGCCTCTCCTGCTCTGCGCTACATTTTTCTTATGGGTTATGGTAACAACAAAAAAACAGTCCGAATTATCTCCCCTTTCAACTGACTCTTTAAAAAAAAAATTTCATCTATACCCAATAATACAGAAGCATCAAAAAGGTCGACCGTATATTTGAGACCATTAAATTGATTAAAATAACATTTTAATTCGATTAAACAAATCTTATCTTTCTTTATTTCAAAGATCTGTGCATTGTAGTAATTAATATCATTTCATTGTTCACCATAGGTCTTTTTTTTTTTAACTTATATAGTCGTTACAAACAGCCGAGATAAACGCTAGCTAAGTAAGAACGATAACTCTAGTTTATAACTGCAATAAGCCTGTCCTTTAACTAGAAAAAACTTGCTATGACTTATACTGTTTTTAATATTGTTTTTATTATAAGTTGGATAAATTTGTAGATTAACTAACACCTTCCGCTGAATCTCCACCACACAAAATAAAAATAAGTTTCTACTTTGATTAATTTTTTTTAACACTAACCCTAAGTCCGAGCGGCAAGGTCGTAAAACCACACGTAATCGCCTTAAAGTGGACCCCCCCCCAAAAAAAAACAACACATTAGATTTCTCTCCCATTTTGTTAAAATTGGCCAACTGCCCTAAAACGCTAGAATGGTTCAGAAATGGGGAATTATTTTACGTTAAATTTAGATGCGAAACTGATTCCTCACTCTAAATTCTAAAATAATTTTCTTCTTTGTTTTTTTTTTTGTTGTTTTTTTTCTTCTTCGTTCCGCCAAGTTGTTCGGAGTGTTTTTACACGTAATAGCTTAAACACGTAGAATCTTTTTTTTTTTTTTTGGGGGGGGGGGGTATTTAGCGGAAGGTGTTAATCTATAATAATACCTACCACAAGTTGTTTCGTGAAGTCATGTCCAAACAAAGTCGAAACCTATTACGCTCTAAATAATTTACGTGACTAAAATAGGAATTAACCCAAATACCTGATATAGCGTGAACCACAATGAACGCCCTCCTCGGTTTCGTTGTCGATACGTTAGCACCTGAATGAGCATAATCCACATTTCTTTCACACAGGTGCAAGGAAAGGGTGACACTTTGTTCAGATCGCTGTGACATGACAGTGACGCGAATCTCTGCCACGCCAGGTTGGTCAAATCGCAGACGTAAAGTTGGGCCAAAAACTGGAAAAAGTCTTGTTCGATCAATTGCTGCTGGGAAGGAAATGTCCGAGTTAACGACGCGGACAGACACTGCAAATCTCGGATCAATTCATCGCTGCCGATATCGAACGTTGGACATTTGTCCAATACGAGAAAGACAAGTTCGAGCAGTGACCAGTAAATATCCAAATGCAAATGGAAGAGATGATAGCGCCGGTTTGTACTATTGTTACCCAAACGACTGACCCCACTTTGGACAGAGTGTCGTGGAAACTCGGACAATAGACCCACGTCAAGAAGAAGTGACCGGACATTCACGAAAAGCTCCTTTAAGAAAACCGTATACTTGTCTTTTCCGTCGGTAGAACTATTAATATTATTATTATTATAGTTTTTGTAATAGCGATCAGTCTTTATCTGTTGGTAAATGAAATTAAGAAACAGTTTTATTTGTTTTCTACGTCGAAGAAGTTCTTTACTTTCAATCGGGTTTAGTTGTCCGAGGAGTGTCCCTGTTTGTCGCTCGGAAATAGTAGCGATGTGGGTGATCCATTGGCGGGTCATCATGAACAAGGATTCTCCATGCTCGGTCAGAGCCGTGTCAACGGGAAACTTAAACCCGTACAAAATCCGCCACAGGAAACAAGAATCGAGATTATTTCCTTCCGTGGCATCATCCAGATCCATGGATGTTTCTTCACCGCGACGATACATATACTCGCCGGAATCCAGGTTAACGTCAGCATCGGAATTAGGAATCATCCGAGTTTTGTTTTGTTGTAAAAATCCGTAGGACGACGGACGACAACCTCCATGACTCCTAGTCGTAGAAGCCGAATCATTCTGTTCTTGATTTTTGCACAAGACCTGTAGCACGCCTTTTTTCAAACAGCTATCTTCATGAAGATCATTCAAACAGCTGGTGTTTACTTCTCCGTTACATACAAAAATAATAGGATCATCATCATCATAATCAATGACGGACGAACTACAAGTAAGAACGATATCCGTACTGTCGTCCATATTGAACGAAAAGCGAAATAGAAACACGTTTGTTTTTCTTACAAATTTCCCGCTTTATTTTTCTTTGATTAGAGTTATCTCCCCTTGGACACAATTCGAGTTACCTCGTTCATAAAAATAAGTCAATTTGGCACAACTTGAGTTTACGTGTTTGTTTCCTATCAGTTGGGGTTGCAATCTGTCCGACAGTGTTTTTGTTGCTGTTGGCCTTTTGTTGCTTTTTTCTCTGAGAAGGGGTTAGTTTATTGCTAATCGCCTGAGGCGCCCTTACGGCATTTTTTGTAGGCCAGACACTTTTTAGAGTTCTACTTTTTTAGAGAAACGTTTTGAAGGAAAACAGTTTAAGGTAATACCCAAATGTGAGAGAGCGAGAGAAATGTTATATGATAAAAAAAAAAAAAAGAAAATAATGAGTACAAAAGCATAAATTCACAAAAAAAATGTTTGGTAAATTTATAGAAGTGCACCTTTCATATTTCGACCCCTAAAAAAAAAAGTAACCTTATTTTTTATGGCAAATTACATGTAAACAGCCTCAACAAATATCCGCTATGAAAAAAAATTATGAAAATTTTTATTATTTTAGATTTTAGGATGGGGGGGGGGTCACTTTCCTATATAAGTTATACGTAAAGTGAGCACCCATTTCTTGGCCACCGAATCTCCCCTCTCGTGTTTCGACCCCTAAAAAAAGTTTCTACATGTAAACAGCCTCAACAAATATCCGCGCGCGCGGATATTTGTTGAGGCTGTTTACATGTAATTTGTCCAAAAAAGTAGAAACTTTTCTTTTTTTTTTTTTAGGGGTCGAAATACGAGTGGTGAGATTCGGTGGCCAACAAATGCGTGCTCACTTTACGTATAACTTATATAGGAAAGTGATCCCCCACCCCTCCTAACATCTAAAATAATAAAAAATTTCATTTTTTTTTTCATAGCGGATATTTGTTATGGATGGCTGTTTACATGTAATTTGCCAAAAAAAGTAGAAACTTTTTTTAGGGGTCGAAACACGAGAGGTGAGATTCGGTGGCCAAGAAATGGGTGCTCACTTTACGTATAACTTATATAGGAAAGTGACCCCCCACTCCTAAAATCTAAAATAATAAAAATTTTCATATTTTTTTTTCATAGCGGATATTTGTTGAGGCTGTTTACATGTAATTTGCCCAAAAAAGTAGGATACTTTTTTTTTAGGGGTCGAAATATGAAAGGTGCACTTCTATAAATTTACCAAATGTTTATGTATGTTTACATAAATAGGAAAATATGGGGCAGATGCGAAGAACACGGAGGAACGCTGGCTTCCGGCGGAAAAAGGTTGAAGAAAGTGTCTACGGATGCCTGAAAGTGATACAACAATTTTTTTTATTCAAATTAATTTCAGACTTTTCTTTTTGTCATATTAATTTCAAACTTTCCTTTCATCATAATCTAATAATTAACATAATACAGACTATTTGAAAAATAATTTATTTGTTTTTATTTGATTGTTTTCAAAACATTTTTTTTAATAATAGTGAAAACCTTTTTTCTTGGAAATGGAGTAACTTCCGGAATCAAACTTTTTTCTTAGAAATGGAAATGTCCTAACCCTAACCCTTCCAAAAAAACATTATTTTCACTAAATATTTTTAAAAAAAACATTGAATAAAAAAAAATCACATTCCGTTGCTCCAAAACATTTCTTGAAAAAAAAAGATTATTCTATTTTGTTTATTTTCTTCAATGAAAATTTTTTTTTTAAGTTTTGAAAACAATCAAATAAATTATTTTTCAAATAGTCTATATTATGTTAATTATTAGAATATGATGAAAGAAAAGTCTGAAATTAATATGAAAAAAGAAAAGTCTGAAATTAATATGAATAAAAAATATTTTTAAATTGTTGTATCACTTTCAGGCATCCGTAGACACTTTCTTCAACCTTTTTCCACCGGAAGCCAGCGTTCCTCCGTGTTCTTCGCATCTGCCAAATATGGAATGTTTTTTCGTATTTTGAGATTCTGTAAAGTCGAACAGAATGAAGGAAGAAAGCGACCACGTGTTTGCGCGTGTTGTCTTACCTGCTGGGATGATCGCGGGGAGGGCGGAAATTAGATTAATGGCGGCTGTGGTTTTTTGTACGATTATTGAGCGATGACGTCAGGCCTCACGTGACTGTTTTTCTGACCACCGATTGGCTGATGATGAACACTTGGACAATAAAAGGAGTATGTTCAGAAGATCAAGGGTGTGTGTATCAACTGCATCAGTGTGATTAGACGTCCAACGTGCGTGTGTTAATCAACTGCCGTAGTTGCGTAGTTGCGAAACGAATACAAGCTATTTCGGCGAAATGGGGAAAAAAATTGACATCAAATTAATACCAGAGTTTGATGGATCGAACCCGGTAATTGACTGGGTGGAAAAGGTGGAATTACATTGCCTTTTGTCTGGCGTAAAAAACCTCGAACATGTTGTTCCTCTGCGCTTGTCCGGCGGCGCCTTTGCAGTGTATCAACAGCTCAGCCATGAGGGCAAACAGGACTACGAGAAAATCAAGGTGGCACTGTTCAAGGCGTTTGCGATTGACCCCACCACTGCTTGGGAGCAACTTGAGGCAAGGACCTTACGTCCGGGCGAAACGGTCGACGTGTACTTGGCAGAGCTGACGAAGTTGACAGTGTTGTTTGGTGGACTGCCTGAGCGGGCCTTAGCATGCAAATTCCTAGCGGGACTCCCGACAGGAGCGAAGCAACTACTACGAGTTAGCTCAAGTGCAGATTCGCTGCCCCTTAATGACCTAGTAGATCGGGCCAGGACTGTAATGAAGAATTACTCCGAAATGAGGGAACCAGTAAGTGCTGCTGCTCAGTCCACACCGAATGATAAGAAACCGTATCAAGGACCCGGTCCACGTGGTGGAATCGTATGCTACAGATGAAATGGACAGGGCCACATCGCAAGGAACTGCCGGCAACAAGGAATGGCTGTTCGCTGCTACCGGTGTAAGGAAGATGGCCATATAGCTCAAGACTGTCCGGGAAACGGAACCGGGGACAAGGTGTCAGCGTCGACCTCTTCCCCACGCAGAAATTAAATGAGACGCTGCCGATCATCCCGATATATATCAACGAAACACTGTGCTCAGCACTCCTCGATTCCGGGTGCTCCCGCACTATCGTATGTGCAGATCTCTGCCACATTTGGAGAAAGAAGAACGTCAGAGTGACTACCATCAGTGGAGAGACGCGCACATGTTGCGGCGTGGGCAATGTAACTATACGGACGAAAAATGGAAGCTCCGCTAACCTAGAGGCGCTGGTAGTGCTCGAAAAAACCCTGAGTTTTGACCTGCTCCTAGGATATGATGCCATCAGAGCCCTTGGGGGTGTCCATATAACGGTGACAGGGGCCGTACATTTTCAGGAGAAAGCCCCAGTGTGTGCTGCGCTAAGGATCGACCAACCAGACTTCAGCGTCGAATTTGACGAGCAAAAGAGGGTTTGGACTGCCTCATGGAAGTGGTCGAAAAACAGTGAACCAGCCAAACTGCAGAATGGAATAACTGAATACCATGTGCTCGACCACATGAGGCCCGCGTACGAAGAGGAACTTCGCAAATGGATCGAGGATGGCTGGCTGATTCCCTACCCATACAAAAAACTTGGACCTCCTAAGGGTCTGATCCCATTAATGGCGGTCGCTCAGCACAACAAAGCCAAAGTCAGGCCGGTAATGGACTACCGAGAACTGAACTCGCATGTCGATGCGTTTACAGCTGATGCTGACGTGTGTGCTAGCAAACTACGAGAGTGGCGCCAGCTGGGTTCCAATGTGTCCCTGTTGGATCTGAGAAGGGCATATCTGCAGGTCCGAGTTAACGAGACAATGTGGTCGTTTCAGACGGTAGTGTTTGCCGGTAGGAGGTATTGCCTCACAAGACTGGGCTTTGGGCTGAACGTTGCGCCCCAAATAATGAAGACGATTGTCAATGCTGCATTGTCACAGGATAAGACCGTAAAAGAAGGGACATCAGCATACCTTGACGACATATACGTGGATGAAGACATTGTGCCGTCATCACGTGTGAGGGCCAAGCTAGCCGAACTTGGACTGATGTGTAAGGATCCAGAACGCTTGGAGGATGGCGCTCGTGTCTTAGGGTTGAGCGTTCAACAGGAGCGAGGGACCTTGAAGTGGGGGCGCGGAACCGCATTTCCTGAAGTGCCCCATGTCCTTACGAGGCGGGCTATATTTTCCCTGTGTGGAAAACTGGTGGGACACCTACCAGTAGTTGGATGGACTCGGGCCGCGACAGCCATCATGAAGAGGAGGGCGAGTGCAGTTACCAAAGGTTGGGATGACGAAACGGTGGACAATTTGTTGCGGCGCATGGTGAAGGAGACCATCACAAGAGTCGAGCAGGAGGACCCTGCTAAAGGAGATTGGTGCGTCCAGGGAGACAGGCTAAATGTGTGGGTGGATGCGAGCTCCCTCGCGATCGGGGCGCTATTGGAGATGAACGGGTCCGTGATTGAGGACGCCTGCTGGTTGCGACCAATGGATGATGCTGCTCACATCAACCTGGCGGAGTTGGATGCGGTAACAAAAGGAATAAACTTGGCACTCCAGTGGAAAGTCAAAGAATTATGCATACACACAGATTCGCTGTGCGTATACCACTGGATACTTGACACACTAACAGGCAAAGCGAGAGTGCGCAGTAAGGCGGCTACCGAAATGCTAATCAGACGAAGGTTGGAGACAATAAGGAAGTAGGTGGAAGAGTACGACCTATCAGTGAATGCGGTGCTTGTCACTTCAACCTGCAATCTTGCCGATAGACTTACCCGTGTGCCCCAGAGATGGTTCGACGCAATGAAGAAAGAAGCCGAACCAGGGTCTTTATGTGCTGCCTCTGTTGAGGAGACGGATAAAATCAAGAAGGTACACCATGACAGTGGACACCCCGGAGTGAGACAGACGTATTATTTCGTACGCTTAACCAACCCGTCAGTGTCCAAAAGCAAAGTAGAAGCAGTGGTCAAGGAATGCCAAATATGCCAGTCAATCGACCCTGCTCCCACCAAATGGCAGAAAGGTCGGCTGGAAGTCGACGAGAATTGGAGCCGACTGGGCATGGACATAACCCATTATGGTGGTCAGCACTTCCTCACACTGATCGATTGCGGACCAACGAGGTTTGCGATCTGGCGATTATTAACAAGACAGGACTCGGCTAGTGTCATCCGTCAATTAGAGTCCATATTTTACGAGCGGGGGCCACCTGAAGAGATTCTCACTGACAACGACACAGCCTTTTGCGGCGGAGAATTCAGGCGTTTCGTAGACGAGTGGGGGATCCGGCTTAGACACAGGTGTGCATATGTACCGAGTGGCAACGGTATAGCGGAGCGGTGCCACCGAAGTGTGAAGAGGATAGCAGCAAGGAAGCAATGTACGATTGCAGAGGCAGTATATAGGTACAATACGACACCAAAGGATGACGCGACTGCTGAAAGTGCACCTGCTAATGCGATACATTGCTATCGAGTGCGTGTTAAGGGCATTGACGCCTGCCTGCCTAATCAGAAGAGGACGCAAGGACGGTACAAGTTGGGGGACACCGTTTGGGTAAGGCCTCCCAGTAACCGATGTACGACCAGTTTCAGAAGAGGACGGATCACCGGCATAATTAGTGAGCAGGCTGTGCTGGTTGATGGTACTCCACGGCATGTGAAGGATGTCCGGCCCGCCCTTGATACAAACCAAATATCGAACAGCGAAAGTGATGAATCATCCAATGATGAAATGTGGATCCGACCTATGCCCCATTGCCGTGATGACATGGCTGAGACCCTCAGCACAGATGGCGATAGTTCCAGCGCCACTTCTGAAAGCCCAAATGACGATGGAGCCCAGCTTGATGGAAGGACTGCTGGCAACGTTAATGGCGACAGATCTGTTACCCCTCCTGAGAGCTCTGATGAAGATGAAGAAGTCCAGCTAATCCCCCTCCGTAGGAGTGCCCGTAACAAACGACCGCGGCCGCAATGCCGCATGTGTGATCTTGAGACCAGAGGGGAGTGTAAAGTCGAACAGAATGAAGGAAGAAAGCGACCACGAGTTTGCGCGTGTTGTCTTACCTGCTGGGATGATCACGGGGAGGGCGGAAATTAGATTAATGGCGGCTGTGGTTTTTTGTACGATTATTGAGCGATGACGTCAGGCCTCACGTGACTGTTTTTCTGACCACCGATTGGCTGATGATGAACACTTGGACAATAAAAGGAGTATGTTCAGAAGATCAAGGGTGTGTGTATCAACTGCATCAGTGTGATTAGACGTCCAACGTGCGTGTGTTAATCAACTGCCGTAGTTGCGTAGTTGCGAAACGAATACAGATTCCTTGCAGAATAAGGGCTGAGATAATGAGGACGTCGGAGCGTGGCCGTCGTTATAGCAGGCCTGTTCACTGGAAAATGACGTCATGCTCTAAAGTAACAAACGAGATCTGGCGAACAATCAGACTATGGGCATTTAAAAAATCAACCAATTTTAATGAAATTTTAATTAACGATTACTGAATATAATTAACCCATTACTTCATTAGAAATCTCAGTGCAAATTTATTATTTCGTGTAATTTGCATAGGCTAGACAGCAAACATTAAATTAATACCTAATAATAAAATGGTGTTGTCATCAATTTTTTAATTTTTTAAACATGAAACTTTTTCTTTGAAAAATAATTTGTCTGATTTAATATTCATTCTTTAAGTAAGTTCATTATTTCCGGATTATTTTTAATGTTTGAGTTGATTGTTATGACAACCTTGTCTACATCGAATGAAAATACTAGTATGAGAATATCTCTTGGTTTATAAACGCAAGAATACAAATCCCTTTTTTTAGAGAGTTTTATTCTTTATACTAGCGGAACCCGTCGCCCGGCATTGCACGAGAGAAAGTACTACTTATTGCATGACGTCGAATAAAAAAAGAAACGGCCTATTGTCCCCCCCCCCCTCTACCGTGTTTGCGAATGCTATAAATTTAAAAGAAAGAAGTGGTATAGTAGAATAGGATCGAACACTAAAACTGGCGATAATGAAACCTGCCTTCCTAACCACTGTGCCATTGTTTCAAGTTAAAAATAGATATGTAAATAGGTCAATTAAGCTAAGCTTGATTATGGGCATGCGTGTTATGTTAAGATTCAGCAATGACACGGTTTATGTCATTTGTAGATGATGAAAATGACTGGATTTGGGCAAGTTTTCTATAATATGCATGTTAAAGGTGTATGATTTTGAAAATGTAAATGTATCGGGGTCTACCACTATCTTGGCGCTTATTGAATTAAATAGGAAGTCGATTCGATCAAGAAATTGTAGCCGCCATGTTGAATGAATAAATGTTGCAGGAACTGTGTTCGTTAATTTCATTCCCTTAATTGCGGAATGAATATAAATGTAGAAGTCATAGGTAGAATTTGAAATATCGTAATCTGATATTCGCGGAAAATCATCGGAGTGAACGGGAGCGGTCATTAAGTCTTTGCGTATTGCTTTATATATTATGTAGTAAATTAATACCAGGCAAATAATAAATAAGAACTGGGTGTTTTGTGAAAATTAAACTGTGCTTATTAGTTCCCGGTGTCGATGAGTAGAGTGACAGTACAGAATTGTTAGGGAGAAAAGTTTTTGCTACCACCTATATGGAGTTGGTTTTTCGGAGAGTCGTAGGTGGCGGGCCAAATGTAATGTTTAGTGTTATGTAGAAAAAAATAATAACAAATTTACTTAAACACGCTCGAGTGAATAAGTGTAGTATAGTGGTGAGTTTAGTAGCCTGTGATGCATGTGGTTATTTTCCTATACTCCGAGAAGGTACAGGGGAAAAAACGTCTCTATTTTATATATTAGGTGAACATTTCATTATAATTAGTTTTAGCTGAATAATGTGAGTTGCTCTCATTTCCCCCAAAAAATAAATGATGTTTCTTTATTTTAAAAAACAACAAAAAAAAAAGAAATACCTTTACTGAAGTTATATAACAGGGTACTAAAAAAAGCGCATAAATGTATTTTTTATGAAAATAAAGCATCGTAGATGTTAATAATAAAAATATCTTTTAAAATATAGTTGTCATATATTACGAAAAAAAAAAAAGCCCCTAAATTCCGTATCAATAACGACCAAATAGGTTAAACCATTTTAATAAATTTATTTATTTAATAAAATATAGTTTCTGAAAGAAAAACAATAAAGTTTATTTTCAATAAAGTAATATTTTGGCCAAAAGATTGTAATAAAATATAGTTTCTGAAATTGACAATGATTTTCTTTTATAATTTAAAAAGTTATAAAACGAACATAATAATAATAAAACATATTTTTTACAATGTTATAATAAATTATGTTTTTTTTTGTTTTTTTAACTAAAAATAAATCAAACATGAAAAATTACGAATTCATTAAAGTAACACAAAATCAATAATTCAACTAATTAATAGAACATTTATTGAAATAAATTAAAATGTGTGTGTGTGTTTTTTTTTTTTTGCAAAGCGAAGATTTTATACAATAAAGTAAATATTTGTAATAAATAAAAAGCCATGTTTTTTTTTTGGGGGGGGGGGGGTATTTTCTCTCGAAATAAAATTATAATTTATTTTTTTAAATCTTGAAATTCGAACTTTAATCACAGCCGTCGTAATATAATGCAATGCCTTATCTTTGAATGCCATGATGGATTTAAAAAAAATGTCTTTCACTTAAAAAAGGAAATACGTTTGAAAAAATAAACAAGGTAACAATAATTTCCAAGTGAATGAATAATCTTTAGGAGAGTAGCCGTGTTCTTGGTAATGAATAACGTCACAATAGCAGGAACAATTTAAATATGATTTCCAAGTGAATGAATAATCCATGCTGTATATGAATTTTGATTAAAGACGCACGCATACGCATTACTGCACGGCTAACTTCCGGTCCTGATTGATCGTGGGTCTAAGAACCACGACCAATGACACAACCAGAAAATCTCGACTCAGTCGTTAGGCCTGCTATAACGACGGCCACGGTCGGAGTTGATAATTTAAGGGCCTTGAATTATCCATGGGTTTGAAAAATCGTAATCAAAACTTCCCCACTCAATTACAAAAATTACATTTGATTGAAAGTTATTAAATAGAGTCAATATTCATTTGTTTTCATCAGTATTAAGTTCAGTGAGAAATGTTAGGTGTATTAAAATTAATGTTTATACATTTGTTTTCAATCAGCAGACGACAGTGTGAAAGAGTTCAGGAGTTGTGTATGTGTGTGCATTAGTGTCAGAGTGTGTATCCTTATGTCTGTGTGTGTGTGTGCATGAGTTGAGAAATGTATTATTAGCTTGCCTAGCTGTCCGACGTTAGCACGTTTCTACGAAACATGAATTGGAACAAATACATTAAAGACATTGCTAAGGCTGCCGCAAAGAAGTTTGGCTCCCTCTACTGTGCTAGTAAACTCCTCACACCTGACATTATCTTCTATCTCTACAAAGCCACCATCCGCCCATGCATAGAGTATTGTTGCCACAGCTGGTACATCATCTACTAGTCTCCTTGACAAGGTCCAAAAAAGAGTCGCCAACCTAATAGGTTCCTCACTGTCAACCAAGCTCCAGTCCCTGTCCCATCGCTGCAATGTAGCATCCTTATGTTTGTTTTACAAATACTTCAATGGATTATGCTCCGATGAATTGGCTACTCTGGTGCCGTAAATTCACTAGACTAACTCGACAATCAACTAAATCTCATTCATTCACTGTGGAGGTTCCCAGATGCCGGAGAGCCTTCTACTCAAATAGCTTCTTTCCTCCTGCTGCTGGCCTCTGGAACTCCCTCCCTGCTCCCTGTTTCCCCGACAGTACTGACATGCAGAAATTTAAAACTAATGTAAACAGACATCTCGCTGCACAGATCCCAATTTAGGTTGACCCCCCCCCCAACCTTCTCCCCTTTTCTTTTTTCTCAGTAGCCCCTTATGTCTACAGTGGCGGCCTGCCTTGTTTGGGGTGAACTATGTTAAAAAAAACAATTTAAAAAAAAACATACGCATCGCCTATTTTTTTAGATTTTAATTTTTATCTAAATTTTCTTGAGATAATTATTAAAACTAGCAATAATATGCTCCCCCACTGGTCGCATATTTTTGCTAGTAATGTAAGTGTTGAGTTTGCTCATGAACAGCCGATTGTGACAATTTCTTGTTGACATATTCTACCCCCTCCCAAAAAAGGAAGTAATATCCAAGAAGATTGTCTCATGACAACAGAAAAGATACTGCACTCCCTCTTCCCCTCCAAGGAGGAGGTAATGCTTAGGTTGGTTTGGTTTGTTTTACGGCATATCAACTATCTGTGGGTTATCTAATGCAGAATAAAGTTGTCAAATATAATTATCTCGGTAGGAAAATTATTTATATTCCAAGAATACATTACTCTTTCAAGACATTACTCTTTGAAAAACATTGCTCTTTGAAAACATTAGTTTTGAGAATAACAACACCCAAGCTGGAAATAACTTTGACAATACTACAAGCGGCAAACGAATACCATTAGTTTTGTGTTGTTTGAAATATAGTTGTGAAGTATAATTCCATAAGTAGGGTAATTATTTATATTCCTAGAATACATTGCTCTTAGATAACCAGAATACATTGCTCTTAGTTAACCAGAATACATTGCTCTTAGATAACTAGAATACATTGCTTTTAGATAACCAGAATACATTGCTCTTAGATAACCAGAATACATTGCTCTAAGATAACCAGAATACATTGCTCTAAGATAACCAGAATACATTGCTTTTAGATAACTAGAATACATTGCTCTTAGATAACCAGAATACATTGCTCTTAGATAACCAGAATACATTGCTCTTAGATAACTAGAATACATTGCTTTTAGATAACCAGAATACATTGCTCTTAGATAACCAGAATACATTGCTCTAAGATAACCAGAATACATTGCTCTTAGATAACTAGAATACATTGCTCTAAGATAACCAGAATACATTGCTCTTAGATAACCAGAATACATTGCTCTTAGATAACCAGAATACATTGCTCTTAGTTAACCAGAATACATTGCTCTAAGATAACCAGAATACATTGCTCTTAGATAACCAGAATACATTGCTCTTAGATAACCAGAATACATTGCTCTTAGTTAACCAGAATACATTGCTCTTAGTTAACCAGAATACATTGCTCTTAGTTAACCAGAATACATTGCTCTAAGATAACCAGAATACATTGCTCTTAGATCACCTGAATAGATTGCTCTTAGATAACCAGAATACATTGCTCTTAGTTAACCAGAATACATTGCTCTTAGTTAACCAGAATACATTGCTCTTAGTTAACCAGAATACATTGCTCTAAGATAACCAGAATACATTGCTCTTAGATCACCTGAATAGATTGCTCTTAGATAACCAGAATACATTGCTCTTAGTTAACCAGAATACATTGCTCTTAGTTAACCAGAATACATTGCTCTTAAATAACCAGAATACATTGCTCTTAGATAACCAGAATACATTGCTCTTAGATAACCAGAATACATTGCTCTAAGATAACCAGAATACATTGCTCTTAGATAACCAGAATACATTGCTCTAAGATCACCAGAATACATTGCTCTTAGATAACCAGAATACATTGCTCTTAGTTAACCAGAATACATTGCTCTTAGTTAACCAGAATACATTGCTCTTCGTTGACCAGAATACATTGCTCTTAGATAACCAGAATACATTGCTCTTAGATAACCAGAATACATTGCTCTTAGATAACTAGAATACATTGCTCTTAGATCACCAGAATACATTGCTTCTAGATAACCAGAATACATTGCTCGTAGTTAACCAGAATACATTGCTCTTAGATAACTAGAATACATTGCCCTTAGTTTGTTGTTGTTTTCTATCCGCGAGAGATAAGTTATACAATACAATGGTTTATTTAATATAAATAAATAACACAACAAAAAAAACTAACTTTAATAGTCAATAAATTGACTATTAACAGCCCGCTACACCCACGTCGCATGCACTTTTTTCGACTTTTGTTAAATTTATTCTTTATTTATTTTTCGTCTTACCCGGACTTAGGGTTAGTAGTAGGAAGAGTGCGTGTTTTTTTTTGGGGGGGGGTATGTAATTTTGGCAAGGTAGGAAAATTAGGTAAGTATGGAATAAATATCGAAGTAATTCAATCATTAACAAAATATTAAAATGGCCGACTTTCTTACGAAGAAACCGAAATGCATTATAATGGATGATCTCGTAATAGGATTTAATTTAATATATTTTTTATAGCTTTTATTTTGAAAATATTAATTAATTTTCCGATTTTTGCGGATTATTTTGCAAATATTAATTTCATTTTTGTGAGAATTTCTTCGGCAATATTTTATATTTAGATACGTCATTATTGTGATGTTAAATTTGTAATATATTTCAATTTTTAATAAATACTGTTTGATTTTATGATTTGTTTCTTACAAAACAAAATATGCACTCCATTAAACATCTCACTAACCCTAGGTCCAGGTGGCAACAAATTAATATTTATGAAAACTAATTAACTTTTATTTGCAAAATAATCCGCAAAAGTCAGACAACAAATTAATATTTGCAAAATAATTTTTTTAAGTAATAGACAAAAACAGACAAATTAATATTTGTACAGTGGATATATTTTCGCTGTCATAGCTTTGAACAACAGACAAAAGTAGTCGATAAAATTTGGCAGTCATTTTGATAGGTATATATATATATATATATATATATATATATATATATATAGGATACGAAGTTAAAATATATATATATATATATATATATATTTTAACTTCGTATCCTATATATATATATATATATATATATATATATATATATATAGGATACGAAGTTAAAATATATATATATATATATATATATATATATATATATATATATTTTAACTTCGTATCCTATATATATATATATATATATATATATATATATATATATAGGATACGAAGTTAAAATCTAGACCTTTTTTTTAGCGATTTTATTGTTTTCCATCTAGCGGGTTTTGAAAATCTCACTTGCCAATAATGACGAAAAGTTACAAATCTAGCGATTTTCTGGCGATTTTGCTTTCTCAATCTAGCGGGTTTTGAAAATCTCAGTTGGCAACACTGTACCTCGTTCATAAAAATAAGTCAATTATTCTGGCTGGCACAATTTGAGTTTACGTGTTTGTTTCCTATCAGTTGGGGTTGCAATCAGTCCGACAGTGTTTTTGTTGCTGTTGGCCTTTTGTTGCTTTTTTCTCTGAGAAGGGGTTAGTTTATTGCTAATCGCCTGAGGCGCCCTTACGGCATTTTTTGTAGGCCAGACACTTTTTAGAGTTCTACTTTTTTAGGGAAACTTTTAGGAGAGTCAGTTTTAGAGAAACGTTTTGAAGGAAAACAGTTTAAGGTAATACCCAAATGTGAGAGAGCGAGAGAAATGTTATATGATAAAAAAAAAGAAAATAATGAGTACAAAAGCATAAATTCACAAAAAAATATTTTATGTATGTTTAAAGGTGAACTCTACATAAATAGGAAAATATGGGGCAGATGCGAAGAACACGGAGGAACGCTGGCTTCCGGCGGAAAAAGGTTGAAGAAAGTGTCTACGGATGCCTGAAAGTGATACAACAATTTTTTTTATTCAAATTAATTTCAGACTTTTCTTTTTGTCATATTAATTTCAGACTTTCCTTTCATCATAATCTAATAATTAACATAAAACAGACTATTTGAAAAATAATTTATTTGTTTTTATTTGATTGTTTTCAAAACATTTTTTTTAATAATAGTGAAAACCTTTTTTCTTGGAAATGGAGTAACTTCCGGAATCAAACTTTTTTCTTAGAAATGGAAATGTCCTAACCCTAACCCTAACCCTTCCAAAAAACATTATTTTCACTAAATATTAAAAAAAAAAAAACATTGAATAAAAAAAATCACATTCCGTTGCTCAAAAACATTATTTCTTGAAAAAAAAAAAGATTATTCTATTTTGTTTATTTTCTTCAATGAAAATTTTTTTTTTAAGTTTTGAAAACAATCAAATAAATTATTTTTCAAATAGTCTATATTATGTTAATTATTAGAATATGATGAAAGAAAAGTCTGAAATTAATATGAAAAAAGAAAAGTCTGAAATTAATATGAATAAAAATTTTTTTTAAATTGTTGTATCACTTTCAGGCATCCGTAGACACTTTCTTCAACCTTTTTCCACCGGAAGCCAGCATTCCTCCGTGTTCTTCGCATCTGCCAAATATGGAATGTTTTTTCGTATTTTGAGATTCCTTGCAGAATAAGGGCTGAGATAATGAGGACGTCGGAGCGTGGCCGTCGTTATAGCAGGCCTGTTCACTGGAAAATGACGTCATGCTCTAAAGTAACAAACGAGATCTGGCGAACAGGCAGACTATGGTCATTTTTACCCCCCCCCCCCCTTCACTTAAAAATTCAGGAAATCAACCAATTTTAATTAAATTTTCAGTGCTTATTAATTAACGATCACTAAATATAATTAACCAATTACTTCATTAGAAATCTCAGTGCAAATTTATTATTTCGTGTAATTTGCATAGGCTAGAGAGCATATGGCCGGGGTGGAAGTGTTGTTTATGGCGGGAGATTCAAAAGAAGAACAAAGGGTTTTTGGATTTTAACCACAGTCGCGAAGGATTTCGGACAAATGGTTTTGCGATAATGAATCCCCCAACCATAGGTAGTGCGATAGATGCCTTTATAACTGCATGTTATCACACCATTAGGCTTCCACCATCGGACCACGTGGGGATTAAATAAAACAGTTTAAGACAAACAAGATGAAGGAAGAAAACATTATTTAAACTTACCTTAAAGAAAGCGAAGGAATTAGGAAGCTATACATATACGAATAGGCCTTTTATAATGGTTAATAAAAAGGGAAAGGAATAACATTTTTATTAACAAAACAATTTATTTACTATTTAGAAGAGAGTATAAGTTCATTATTATAGCGTGTGATGCGATGCGTGTTGAATGTCAGTTGGGTGGCAATTTTGTGAATGGTGAATGTGTGAAGGAAAAGTTCGTTTGGATTACGAGAGATTCTTAAAGAAATGTTCCTTTGAATTCAAGATGCTTGAAGAAAAGGGATGTGAAGAACTGTTCATCAAATTGAAAGATTGTGACTAGAAAGATTACCTTTTTCTCCTCCCTCCTCCACACAGCTCGTTCGAGCCGGTGGGGGGGGGGGAATCGCCGAGAGTCCTTTGTGTGCGTCCGCCCAGAACGCTGAAGGCAAAAAGAGAGAGGGAGAAAGAGACTTGTCTGCTCTTTTATAAATTTAAGATCACGTACGGCCGAGCTGACCTGTCGGCCACCCATTGGTCAGAAACCTCCGGCAACCGTGATTAGGCGAGATTTCGCCACCAGAGGCAAAGAAGGGTCAAACAAAGACAAGAAAGAAAGAAAGAAAGGGAGAGAGTAAGAGAGAGTAAGCCGAACGAACCTAGAAAGAAAAGGGGTAGCTAAACAGGCTAGCCTTTTCCTCAATGCCCGCTCGTCTCATCGATCTATTGATCTGCCACAAGCAAACATTAAATTAATACCTAATAATAAAATGGTGTTGTCATCAATTTTTTAATTTTTTAAACATGAAAATTTTTCTTTGAAAAATAATTTGTCTGATTTAATATTCATTCTTTAAGTAAGTTCATTCTTTTTGGATTATTTTTAATGTTTGAGTTGATTGTTATGACAACCTTGTCTACATCGAATGAAAATACTAGTATGAGAATATCTCTTGGTTTATAAACACAAGAATACAAATCCCTTTTTTTAGAGAGTTTTAGTCTTTATACTAGCGGAACCTGTCGCCCGGCGTTGCACGGGAGAAAGTACTACTTATTGCATGACGTCGAATAAAAAAAGAAACGGCCTATTGTTTCCCCCCCCCTCTACCGTGTTTGCGAATGCTATAAATTTAAAAAAAAAAGAAAAAAGTAGTATAGTAGAATAGGATCGAACACTGAAACTGGCGATAATGAAACCTGCCTTCTTAACGACTGCGCCACCGTTTCGAGTTAAAAATAGATGTGAAAATAGGTCAATTAAGCTAAGCTTGATTATGGGCATGCGTGTTATGTTAAGATTCAGCAATGACACGGTTTATGTCATTTGTAGATGATGAAAATGACTGGATTTGGGCAAGTTTTCTATAATATGCATGTTAAAGGTGTATGATTTTGAAAATGTAAATGTATCGGGGTCTCCTACTATCTTGGTGCTTATTGAATTAAATAGGAAGTCGATTCGATCAAGAAATTATAGCTGCCATGTTGAATGAATAAATGTTGCAGGAACTGTGTTCGTTAATTTAATTTGCTTAATTCCGGAATGAATATAAATGTAGAAGTCACAGGTAGAAATTGAAATAACGTAATCTGATATTCGCGGAAAATCATCGGAGTGAACGGGAGCGGTCACTAAGTCTTTGCATATTGCTTTATATCATGTAGTAAATTAATACCAGGCAAATAATAAATAAGAACTGGGTGTTTTGTGAAAATTAAACTGTGCTTATTAGTTCCCGGTGTCGATGAGTAGAGTGACAGTACAGAATTTTTAGGGAGAAAAGTTTTTGCTACCACCTATATGGAGTTGGTTTTTCGGAGAGACGTGGATGGTGGGCCAAATGTAATATTTAGTGTTATGTAGAAAAAAATAATAACAAATTTACTAAAACACGCTCGAGTGAATAAGTGTAGTATAGTGGTGAGTTTAGTAGCCTGTGATGCATGTGGTTATTTTCCTATACTCCGAGAAGGTACAGGGGAAAAAACGTCTCTATTTTATATATTAGGTGAACATTTCATTATAATTAGTTTTAGCTGAATAATGTGAGTTGCTCTCATTTCCCCCCAAAAATAAATGATGTTTTTTTATTTTAAAAAACAAAAAAAAAAAAAGAAATACCTTTACTGAAGTTATATAACAGGGTACTAAAAAAAGCGCATAAATGTATTTTTTATGAAAATAAAGCATCGTAGATGTTAATAATTAAAAAAATCTTTTAAAATATAGTTGTCATATATTACGAAAAAAAAAAAAGCCCCTGAATTCCGTATAAATAACGACCAAATAGGTTAAACCATTTTAATAAATTTATTTATTTAATAAAATATAGTTTCTGAAAGAAAAACAATAAAGTTTATTTTCAATAAAGTAATATTTTGGCCAAAAGATTGTAATAAAATGTAGTTTCTGAAATTGACAATGATTTTCTTTTATAATTTAAAAAGTTATAAAACGAACATAATAATAATAAAACATATTTTTTACAATGTTATAATAAATTATGTTTTTTTTTGTTTTTTTAACTAAAAATAAATCAAACATGAAAAATTACGAATTCATTAAAGTAACACAAAATCAATAATTCAACTAATTAATAGAACATTTATTGAAATAAATTAAAATGTGTGTGTGTGTTTTTTTTTTTGCAAAGCGAAGTTTTTATACAATAAAGTAAATATTTGTAATAAATAAAAAGTCATGTTTTTTTTTTTTTGGGGGGGGGGGGGGGGGTATTTTCTCCTGAAATAAAATTATAATTTATTTTTTAAAAACTTGAAATTCGAACTTTAATCACAGCCGTCGTAATATAATGCAATGCCTTATCTTTGAACGCCATGATGGATTTAAAAAAAATGTCTTTCGCTTAAAAAAGGAAATACGTTTGAAAAAATAAACAAGGTAACAATAATTTCCAAGTGAATGAATAACGTCACAATAGCAGGAACAATTTAAATATGATTTCCAAGTGAATGAATAATCCATGCTGTATATGAATTTTGATTAAAGACGCACACATACGCATTACTGCACGGCTAACTTCCGGTCCTGATTGATCGTGGGTCTAAGAACCACGACCAATGACACAACTAGAAAATCTCGACTCAGTCGTTAGGCCTGCTATAACGACGGCCACGGTCGGAGTCGATAATTTAAGGGCCTTGAATTATCCATGGCTCTGAAAAATCGTAATCAAAACTTCCCCACTCAATTACAAAAATTACATTTGATTGAAAGTTATTAAATAGAGTCAATATTCATTTGTTTTCATCAGTATTAAGTTCAGTGAGAAATGTTAGGTGTATTAAAATTAATGTTTATACATTTGTTTTCAATCAGCAGACGACAGTGTGAAAGAGTTCAGGAGTTGTGTATGTGTGTGCGTTAGTGTCAGAGTGTGTATGCTTATGACTGTGTGTGTGTGTGTGCATGAGTTGAGAAATGTATTATTAGCTTACCTAGCTGTCCGACGTTTGCACGTTTCTACGAAACATGAATTGGAACAAATACATTAAAGACATTGCTAAGGCTGCCGCAAAGAAGGTTGGCTCCCTCTACCATGCTAGTAAACTCCTCACACCTGACATTATCCTGTATATCTACAAAGCCACCATCCGCCCATGCATGGAGTATTGTTGCCACAGCTGGGCTGGTGCATCATCTACTAGTCTCCTTGACAAGGTCCAAAAAAGAGTCGCCAACCTAATAGGTCCCTCACTGTCAACCAAGCTCCAGTCCCTGTCCCATCGCCGCAATGTAGCATCCTTATGTTTGTTTTACAAATACTTCAATGGATTATGCTCCGATGAATTGGCTACTCTGGTGCCCTCTCGACGTAAATTCACTAGACTAACTCGACAATCAACTAAATCTCATTCATTCACTGTGGAGGTTCCCAGATGCTGGAGAGCCTTCTACTCAAATAGCTTCTTTCCTCCTGCTGCTGGCCTCTGGAACTCCCTCCCTGCTCCCTGTTTCCCCGACAGTACTGACATGCAGAAATTTAAAACTAATGTAAACAGACATCTAACTGCACAGATCCCAATTTAGGTTGACCCCCCCCCCCTCCAACCTTCTCCCCTTTTCTTTTTTCTCGGTAGCCCCTTATGTCTACAGTGGCAGCCTGCCTTGTTTGGGGTGAACTATGTTAAAAAAACAATTTAATAAAAAACATACGCATCGCCTATTTTTTTTAGATTTTAATTTTTATCTAAATTTTCTTGAGATAATTATTAAAACTAGCAATAATATGCTCCCCCACTGGTCGCATATTTTTGCTAGTAATGTAAGTGTTGAGTTTGCTCATGAACAGCCGATTGTGACAATTTCTTGTTGACATATGCTACCCCCTCTTAAAAGAGGAAGTAATATGCAGGAAGATTGTCTCATGACATCAGAAAAGATACTGCACTCCCTCCTCCCCTCCAAGGAGGAGGTAATGCTTAGGATGGTTTGGTTTGTTTTACGGCATATCAACTATCTAATGTGGGTTATCTAATGCAGAATAAAGTTGTCAAATATAATTATGTCTGTAGGAAAATTATTTATATTCCTAGAATACATTACTCTTTCAAGACATTACTCTTTGAAAAACATTGCTCTTTGAAAACATTACTTTTGAGAATAACAACACCCAAGCTGGAAATAACTTTGACAATACTACAAGCGTCAAACGAATACCATTAGTTTTGTGTTGTTTGAAGTATAGTTGTGAAGTATAATTCCATAAGTAGGGTAATTATTTATATTTCTAGAATACATTTCTCTTAGATAACCAGAATACATTGCTCTTAGATAACCAGAATACATTGCTCTTAGATAACCAGAATACATTGCTCTTAGATAACCAGAATACATTGCTCTTAGATAACCAGAATACATTGCTCTTAGATAACCAGAATACATTGCTCTTAGATAACTAGAACACATTGCTCTTAGTTAACCAGAATACATTGCTCTTAGATAACCAGAATACATTGCTCTTAGATAACCAGAATACATTGCTCTTAGATAACTAGAACACATTGCTCTTAGTTAACCAGAACACATTGCTCTTAGTTAAACAGAATACATTGCTCTTAGATAACCAGAATACATTGCTCTTAGATAACCAGAATACATTGCTCTTAGATAACCAGAATACATTGCTCTTAGATAAGCAGAATACATTGCTCTTAGATAACCAGAATACATTGCTCTTAGATAACTAGAACACATTGCTCTTAGTTAACCAGAATACATTGCTCTTAGATAACCAGAATACATTGCTCTTAGTTAACCAGAATACATTGCTCTTAGATAACTAGAACACATTGCTCTTAGATAACTAGAACACATTGCTCTTAGTTAACCAGAATACATTGCTCTTAGATAACCAGAATACATTGCTCTTAGATAACTAGAACACATTGCTCTTAGATAACTAGAACACATTGCTCTTAGATAACCAGAATACATTGCTCTTAGATAACCAGAATACATTGCTCTTAGATAACCAGAATACATTGCTCTTAGATAACCAGAATACATTGCTCTTAGATAACTAGAACACATTGCTCTTAGTTAACCAGAATACATTGCTCTTAGATAACCAGAATACATTGCTCTTAGTTAACCAGAATACATTGCTCTTAGATAACTAGAACACATTGCTCTTAGATAACTAGAACACATTGCTCTTAGTTAACCAGAATACATTGCTCTTAGATAACCAGAATACATTGCTCTTAGTTAACCAGAATACATTGCTCTTAGATAACTAGAACACATTGCTCTTAGATAACCAGAATACATTGCTCTTAGATAACCAGAATACATTGCTCTTAGTTAACCAGAATACATTGCTCTTAGATAACTAGAACACATTGCTCTTAGATAACTAGAATACATTGCTCTTAGTTAACCAGAATACATTGCTCTTAGATAACCAGAATACATTGCTCTTAGATAACCAGAATACATTGCTCTTAGATAACCAGAATACATTGCTCTTAGTTAACCAGAATACATTGATCTAAGATAACCAGAATACGTTGCTCTTAGTTAACCAGAATACATTGCTCTTAGATAACCAGAATACATTGCTCTAAGATAACCAGAATACATTGCTCTTAGTTAACCAGAATATATTGCTCTTAGATAACCAGAATACATTGCTCTTAGTTAACCAGAATACATTGCTCTTAGTTAACCAGAATACATTGCTCTTAGTTAACCAGAATACATTGCTCTAAGATAACCAGAATACGTTGCTCTAAGATAACCAGAATATATTGCTCTTAGTTAACCAGAATATATTGCCCTTAGTTAACCAGAATACATTGTTCTTAGATAACCAGAATACGTTGCTCTTAGATAACCAGTATACATTGCTCTAAGATAACCAGAATACGTTGCTCTTAGATAACCAGAATACATTGCTCTTAGATAACCAGAATACATTGCTTTTAGATAACCAGAATACATTGCTCTTAGATAACCAGAATACATTGCTCTTAGTTAACCAGAATACATTGCTTTTAGTTAACCAGAATACATTGCTTTTAGATAACCAGAATACGTTGCTCTTAGTTAACCAGAATACATTGCTCTTAGATAACCAGAATACATTGCTTTTAGATAACCAGTATACATTGCTCTAAGATAACCAGAATACATCGCTCTTAGATAACCAGTATACATTGCTCTAAGATAACCAGAATATATTGCTCTTAGATAACCAGAATACATTGCTCTAAGATAACCAGAATATATTGCTCTTAGATAACCAGAATACATTGCTCTTAGATAACCAGAATACATTGCTCTTAGTTAACCAGAATACATTGCTTTTAGATAACCAGTATACATTGCTCTAAGATAACCAGAATACATTGCTCTAAGATAACCAGAATACATTGCAATTAGATAACCAGAATACGTTGCTCTTAGATAACCAGAATACATTGCTTTTAGATAACCAGAATACGTTGCTCTTAGTGACCCAGAATACATTGCTCTTAGATAATCAGAATACATTGCTTTTAGATAACCAGTATACATTGCTCTAAGATAACCAGAATACGTTGCTCTTAGATAACCAGAATACATTGCTCTTAGATAACCAGAATACATTGCTATTAGATAACCAGAATACATTGCAATTAGATAACCAGAATACGTTGCTCTTAGTTAACCAGAATACATTGCTCTTAGATAACCAGAATACATTGCTCTTAGTTAACCAGAATACATTGCTCTTAGATAACCAGTATACATTGTTCTTAGATAACCAGAATACAATGCTCTTAGATAACCAGAATACATTGCTCTTAGTTAACCAGAATACATTGCTCTTAGATAACCAGTATACATTGTTCTTAGATAACCAGAATACATTGCTCTAAGATAACCAGAATACGTTGCTCTTAGATAACCAGAATACATTGCTCTTAGATAACCAGAATACATTGCTTTTAGATAACCAGTATACATTGCTCTAAGATAACCAGAATACGTTGCTCTTAGATAACCAGTATACATTGCTCTAAGATAACCAGAATACGTTGCTCTTAGATAACCAGAATACATTGCTCTTAGATAACCAGAATACATTGCTTTTAGATAACCAGAATACATTGCAATTAGATAACCAGAATACGTTGCTCTTAGTTAACCAGAATACATTGCTCTTAGATAACTAGAATACATTGCTCTTAGTTAACCAGAATACAATGCTCTAAGATAACCAGAATACGTTGCTCTTAGATAACCAGTATACATTGCTCTAAGATAACCAGAATACATTGCTTTTAGATAACCAGTATACATTGCTCTTAGATAACCAGAATACGTTTCTCTTAGATAACCAGAATACATTGCTCTTAGATAACCAGAATACGTTGCTTTTAGATAACCAGTATACATTGCTCTAAGATAACCAGAATACGTTGCTCTTAGATAACCAGAATACATTGCTCTTAGATAACCAGAATACATTGCTTTTAGATAACCAGTATACATTGCTCTTAGATAACCAGAATACGTTTCTCTTAGATAACCAGAATACATTGCTCTTAGATAACCAGAATACGTTGCTTTTAGATAACCAGTATACATTGCTCTAAGATAACCAGAATACGTTGCTCTTAGATAACCAGAATACATTGCTCTTAGATAACCAGAATACATTGCTTTTAGATAACCAGTATACATTGCTCTAAGATAACCAGAATACATTGCAATTAGATAACCAGAATACGTTGCTCTTAGTTAACCAGAATACATTGCTCTTAGATAACTAGAATACATTGCTCTTAGTTAACCAGAATACAATGCTCTTAGATAACCAGAATACATTGCTCTTAGATAACCAGAATACATTGCTCATAGATAAGTAGAATACTTTGCTCTTAGTTAACCAGAATACATTGCTCTTAGATAACAATAATACATTGGCCTTAGATAACCAGTATACATTGCTCTAAGATAACCAGAATACATTGCAATTAGTTAACCAGAATACAATGCTCTTAAATAACCAGAATACATTGCTCTTTAATAACGAAAATACATTGCTCTTAGATAACTAGAATACATTGCTCTTAGATAACTAGAATACATTGCTCTTAGATAACCAGTATACATTGCTCTAAGATAACCAGAATACATTGCAATTAGATAACCAGAATACATTGCTCTTAGATAACCAGAATACATTATCTCAGAATACATTGCTCTCAGAAGTAAATTTCAGTGAAAGCGAAAACATTACACCTAGAATGAAACTTTACCAAGAGAGAGCAGCATTACTCCCAGAAAACACCACTCCCAAAAAAACATTACTTCTTTGGAAACGTTACTCTTTGAAAACATTACTCTTTGGCATTGATAATCTTCTTTATTCCCAACGTTATTAACCCTCAGTCACCGCCTTCTAGTATCTATTTGCTGTGAAAAAGTAAAATGAGAAATAAGGTTTTTATTTTTTGAAGAATCAGACTGAATAATACGGTTGGGGATGAACTTATAGATACTAGGGCATGACATGACCAGCCGAGTGATCGGATCAGGCCTCTCTGACCTCTTGTCTAGTTAAAGTAATGGCCGAAGTGGACTAACACCTATCCACCAGGATCCCATCCCATGGCCAAAAGGTAGCCTTGTTTTGTGAGGGAGTTTTACTTCTTGGCATGAGGTTGCAGTCGGCGAATTTACGACCTAGCCGACAGGACAAGTAATGCTTAGGAGGATGGTTTAATGAGTACAGAACAGATACTACACTACCCTCCCTCAAAACTGAGAAGGTAATCCCTGGGAGGATGGTAACATGGCCATAGAACAGATGCTAAACTACTCCCCCCCCACACACACACACCAAAAAAACGAGGAAGTAATGCCTGGAAAATGGTATCATGATTAACCAACATATACTACACTTGGCCCCTTCCACAAAGGAGAAGGTAACGCCTCGGAAGGTGGTCTCATGGCAACAAAACAGATACTACACTAATGTCTGGGTGGATGATCTCATGACAACAGATACTACACTCCGCCCCCCCCCCGAATTGAGCATTAAAAGATCGTACATTAGTCTGAAATATTATAGTAAACGGAATTAAGCATTAAAAGATAGTACATTAGTCTGAAATAGTATAGTAAACTGAATTAAGCATTAAAAAGTAATACATTAGTCTGAAATAGTATAGTAAACTGAATTGAGCATTAAAAGATAGTACATTAGTCTGAAATAGTATAGTAAACTAAATTGAGCATTAAAAGACAGTACAATAGTAATACAATTAATAAAAGTAATAGTATAGGTTCAGCTTCAAACAGACAGATACCAAATCTCCATTAGTAATCTAAATGAATTAATGCAAAAGTCTTTTCATTTAACCCAAGTATATTCATATCAAAACACGTTAAGCTTATTTAATTGTACATTTAAATATTTTCAAACACATTAGAACACTGCTAAAACACACTGTCTAAGATGTTTCATTGGAATAATAATTTTATAAACACTCTCAAATGAATTAATATTCTTCAAAATTCATTTCTATTTTTGTACTCCACTTTCCTTACATAAATCTAATACTTTTCTTCATATTAATATTAGTAGTAGTAGTAATATTAATTACAACCATTTAATGAAAAATGGTTATTTTGAAATTTGAAAGATGACTTCCGGTTTTTTGTTGTTGTTGTGGCGATGACAACGATGATGAGTATTATGAAGATAAGTATTACATTTGCCATAAAAGAACAAAAAAAAAACAAGCCCCCCCCCTCCTCTCACCTTTATAAATTACAAAAAATAAAAATATACAATCATATTTAAAAAAAAAATCATCATTAAGTTTAGTTTTATATTTTTGTCTTTAATAATAAAAGCAGAAAAACACAAAGTAACTATTTTAAATTACTCTGGAATATATACTTGTTTTATTTGAGCAATTGACGTTCCGCATTTGGTGATTGTCACGAATAACCAATACAACGACAAGGTGTGAAAAAAACAAATAGTAAACAAATAACTGTTACCAAATACAATAACAGTTACTTTTCTACCTACCTGGCTATTTTTTTTTGTTTTAAAGTACTTTAAAACGTTTTTTTTTATATATAATTTTAAAAATTCGGTCAAATATATTACATTATACGGAAAAATAAAGATGGCTGACGGTCGTTCGCCGACCGTCTATGAAGTCTGGTGATTTTTTTTTTCTCTTCAATTAAGTAGAAAAGTAAATTTTAAGGCGTTTGGGACAGTTATTTGTTTACTATTTGTTTGTTTCCTTACCTGAAGAGACGAAAAACAAACTTGATATCTGCATACACCATCTTGAAAATGGAACTGTAATGCAATCAGTTTTGGATGAATTATTAAACTTCAATAAAAACGCTTTAAAACACTATAAAACGCGAAAACATATGCAGGTATGTAGAAAAGTAAGTTTATTGCCTTTGGTAGCAGTTATTTGTTGATTATTAGTTTTGTTTTTTCACCCCTTTTTTCTCTTGGTTATTCTTGACAACTGGCCTGATTTTTCGTTTAATCTCTTCATTATGGGGAATTCATTTTTTACTGATACAAAATCAAATCTCACTATTGGAATATATCAAATAACACCATGACAATCACCTTTTTGTTGTTTTTCTTCAAATTACCAAAATGTGAAAAGAATATCGTTTCTTTGTTTTTCTGTAGATAAGGCTACAGCTATATTAATTACTGCCCGGAGAGCGGCTAGTTTTTGCTAGTAGATAATAAAAGTATTAAAATAATTAAACAATAAAAACTAAGAAAAGATTTCTTTTTCTTTATAACTTCGAAATGTGCAACCAATGAATCCCGGGCAACACCGGTAGATATTTATTCTTTGAAGGTAAACTGGAGACGATTTTGTTAGGGAAACAGGTTTTACATCTTTTTCCCCAATAACTAAAGGGAAGTAACTCTGATTTTTTTTCTAATGAGTTATTTCCCTTACATCGACTCATTCCTCGAGTAATCTATAAAAGTGTGTGTGTATGTCCAGAGAGAGGAATGGGTTGGGTGGAGAAGAAAGAGCAGCTGAGGAGGAGGAGGAAAGAGAGATAGAATTTTTAATACAAACATGTTACACTTTTGAGTGGAGAAGAAAGAACAGGTGGGGAGGGGGAAAACGGAGGCGGGTAAAGAGAGAGATATAAAAGTTTTAATGCAAATATGTTACATGTTTGTCCCGGGAAACGCCGGGTAGCCCTGCTAGTATTTAATAAACCTGTTCCTACATAGTTTGACCTATTATTTTTCATAACAGTTCTATTTGCAATAGGTCAGTTTTATTAGACGTAAACGGCTTAATTTATGCAAGGGCGAAATCAGCTTTACAAAGGTGGACAAAGGGAGCTAATCAGGTAATGACCTATTATTATTCATAATAGTTCTATTTGTAATTATCTTGGAGTGAAAATTGAGACAGGAAAATAAATAATTTCCTGTTGAAATCTCAATGTTTACATATTGTAAACTAAAGCTCCAATTTAATTCAGAGAAAGTTTATTAAATGGAATCAGGGGTAAATGTAAGAGTATATAAAATGTAATAAAATAATCTTAAATTTTTATTATTTATTAAATTTAATTTTTAATTAATCATCACACTGTGTACACATGCCTAATTGACACTTCCTTCGTGTATATGGACAACTTGAAACTATTGACCAAACAAAAAAACGAGCTGAAACACTACTAAACACAACAATCTTAAGAATTGAATTTGGAATGGAAAAGTGTGCACTACTGGAGATGAAGATGGGAAAACTCGAAACAACTGATGAAGGTGTAGATCTGTAATAGAATGGGGGTGTTGGTCCCTTCCTTACATTTATCGCACAAAACGAATTGAACGAACAACGACCGAGTAACAGGCAACAAAAAAAAGGTTTATTTAACAGAAGGGTTGGAACTGTGTCCCAGTGAAGAAAAGAGGCTGCCGGGTCGTCAGCAAATATATTCCCAGTGGAGATGGCGGCTGCTGCTGGAATGATGCAGGGGAAAGGCAGGAGAGAGATGTTTCTTTGTTGCTGGCCGATTTCTCTCTGCTGAATTCTTCAACTGACCAGGTGGTAGAAAATAGTCCATGAGGGGACAGTTGATATCAATATGCCCTGCAAGCCGATTGGTCAGCGTATGACCAATTTGCTCACAGGGGACGAGAAGAAATAGATCCTATTTCAGTCTGCTACAGATCTTCCCAATTCTGGAAATGCACACCATCAAACTAGCACAGATGAAAGAGATGATGAGAAAAGAATACCTGCGAAGAACAAGAAAGCTCTTAGAAACAAAATTATATAGTAGAAACCTAATAAAAGGAATAAAAACCTGGGCAGTATCAGTAGTAAGATAATTTTAACTCTTCATAAACTGAAAGAAAGAACTCAGGTACTAGGATCAGAGAACCAGGAAAGTAATGACCATGCACTGCATCCGAAAGACGATACTAGTCGACTCTATTTAAAAAGGAAATAAGTATAAGAGGTAAGTGCTGAATGCTGCATGGGTAATACGATAAAAGGCCCGATAATTATATGACAAAAAATACCGACAGGTTAATTATCACCACCAGAAGCACCACCAAGGTGAAAAATATGTAGAGCAGTGGAAACGGGAAAGCAAAATGTGAAAAATGCCAAAATGGGAAAAGGAGCAGCTACATGGATGATTTATAAGGCTGACAAAAGAAATAGTGAACAAAAAAAATAAACATGGCGAGGGAAAAGACACGTGAACAGGGAAACTGAATCGCTATTGTCAACCATACAAATAGATAGGAAAGACAGTAAATGTAGACTCTGTGGACAAAGAGACAAAACGGTAAACCACATCATAACTGAATGCAGCAAATTCGCCCTTAAGAAATATAAAAACAGACATGAAGGGAACTGTCAAAAGGTCTGCACTTGGGACATGCAGGCAAACCGGGACCAATATTGGAATGTGAAACGCATAAAATCCGATAGTAAATGGAAATAAAACAGACAAACTCATCCAAGCAAGGAGACCGGACATTATAATAGTCAGTAAGAAGGAAAAAATTCTGTCAGTAGATTTCGTCGTCCCAGCATGTCACAGGGTGAAGCTAAAAGAGGTAAGAGGCATAAATTTAAGCAAGTACATGCATTTCTTCCTACCTATAACCTTGGTCTTTTGAAGACTAAGGACAATAGGCATCTCCTGTCTTTGTGATAATCATCTTTCGTCCTTGTTAGCTCCTTATGTTTCGGAATTTTTAAGATGAGGATTGATAATTTGGATCATTTGGATTATTCGGACTACTGTTCAATTCAGTAAAATTCAGTGGCTTACCTTTTTGACCTCTAGCACTCACAAACCTCAGGCTTTTCTTTTTCTTGGCTGACACACGAAATTGAACTCTTTCCAGATGCTGGATATCATGTATTCGATATTGAGCAGAGGCCTGGACACCATACTCTAACAGTGGTGTGACGAGGGAGACATAAAGTGGTAGAAATATTTCAGGAGTGAGTTTGCAGAAGGAGCGTCGAATGAGAAATTGAGTTCTCCTTGCTTTGTTTGCAGCCTGGATGCAATGTTTAGATGGCTTGAAGGACAAGTCGACAAGAAGGCCAACATCTTTTGACTTGTTCGCCTCCTTCAGCAGATCTGTGTCAATGTTGAAAGTAATATCCGAGTCGTAAGAAGAACTCACTGCAGTATGGCAGCATTTATCAACAGTGACATATAACACTCTATTTATTATTGAGTGAACTTAAGAAATGTCTAAATTTTTACAGATGATTTTTGACAACTGTCTCTCCATGTGATATTATAAATTATATAAGATTTGTTGTCCAATCGTTGCTTGATTATTTATTCATAAATATCATATTCATGAATGTCATATTTATAAATATAATATAAATATCATATGATATCATATCATAAATATCATATATCACATCATAATATCATATATCATATCATAAATATTATATGATATCATATCATAAATATCATATGATATCATAAATATCATATATTTGTATAACAAAGTGAAGCCGGTCTATTTCTCACAAGTTTTCACCAGTAACTTTGAATCTGACAAATCGATAATCAATTCTGAATATGTTGGAATATATTTTGATGAATACACATATTTTGTATGTCATTTTTTGGAACTAAAGCTTGTAATATTCCAAAACTTTTAACTCAATCTAGTGTTATCTAGTGTAATAGTGTAATCGTGTTATCTAGTGTAATCGTATTATCATGTGTAATAGTGTAATCGTGTTATCTAGTGTATATAGTGTAATCGTGTTATCATGTGTAATAGTGTAATCATGTTATCTAGTGTAATAGTGTAATCTTGTTATCATGTGTAATAGTGTAATCGTGTTATCTAGTGTAATCGTGTTATCATGTGTAATCGTGTTATCTAGTGTAATAGTGTAATCTTGTTATCTAGTGTAATAGTGTAATCTTGTTATCTAGTGTAATAGTGTAATTTTGTTATCTAGTGTAATAGTGTAATCTTTTTATCTAGTGTAATAGTGTAATTTTGTTATCTAGTGTAATCGTGTTATCTAGTGTAATAGTGTAATCTTGTTATCTAGTGTAATAGTGTAATCTTGTTATCTAGTGTAATAGTGTAATTTTGTTATCTAGTGTAATAGTGTAATCTTTTTATCTAGTGTAATAGTGTAATCTTGTTATCTAGTGTAATAGTGTAATCGTGTTATCTAGTGTAATAGTGTGATCGTGTTATCTAGTGTAATAGTGTAATCTTGTTATCTAGTGTAATAGTGTAATCGTGTTATCTAGTGTAATAGTGTAATCTTGTTATCTAGTGTAATAGTGTAATCTTGTTATCTAGTGTAATAGTGTAATCTTGTTATCTAGTGTAATAGTGTAATCGTGTTATCTAGTGTAATAGTGTAATCGTGTTATCTAGTGTAATAGTGTAATCGTGTTATCTAGTGTAATAGTGTAATCTTGTTATCTAGTGTAATAGTGTAATCGTGTTATCTAGTGTAATAGTGTAATCTTGTTATCTAGTGTAATAGTGTAATCTTGTTATCTAGTGTAATAGTGTAATCTTGTTATCTAGTGTAATAGTGTAATCTTGTTATCTAGTGTAATAGTGTAATCTTGTTATCTAGTGTAATAGTGTAATCGTGTTATCTAGTGTAATAGTGTAATCTTGTTATCTAGTGTAATAGTGTAATCTTGTTATCTAGTGTAATAGTGTAATCTTGTTATCTAGTGTAATAGTGTAATCTTGTTATCTAGTGTAATAGTGTAATCTTGTTATCTAGTGTAATAGTGTAATCTTGTTATCTAGTGTAATAGTGTAATCTTGTTATCTAGTGTAATAGTGTAATCTTGTTATCTAGTGTAATAGTGTAATTTTGTTATCTAGTGTAATAGTGTAATCTTTTTATCTAGTGTAATAGTGTAATCTTGTTATCTAGTGTAATAGTGTAATCGTGTTATCTAGTGTAATAGTGTGATCGTGTTATCTAGTGTAATAGTGTAATCTTGTTATCTAGTGTAATAGTGTAATCTTGTTATCTAGTGTAATAGTGTAATCGTGTTATCTAGTGTAATAGTGTAATCTTGTTATCTAGTGTAATAGTGTAATCTTGTTATCTAGTGTAATAGTGTAATCTTGTTATCTAGTGTAATAGTGTAATCTTGTTATCTAGTGTAATAGTGTAATCGTGTTATCTAGTGTAATAGTGTAATCTTGTTATCTAGTGTAATAGTGTAATCTTGTTATCTAGTGTAATAGTGTAATCTTGTTATCTAGTGTAATAGTGTAATCTTGTTATCTAGTGTAATAGTGTAATCTTGTTATCTAGTGTAATAGTGTAATCTTGTTATCTAGTGTAATAGTGTAATCTTGTTATCTAGTGTAATAGTGTAATCTTGTTATCTAGTGTAATAGTGTAATTTTGTTATCTAGTGTAATAGTGTAATCTTTTTATCTAGTGTAATAGTGTAATCTTGTTATCTAGTGTAATAGTGTAATCGTGTTATCTAGTGTAATAGTGTGATCGTGTTATCTAGTGTAATAGTGTAATCTTGTTATCTAGTGTAATAGTGTAATCTTGTTATCTAGTGTAATAGTGTAATCTTGTTATCTAGTGTAATAGTGTAATCGTGTTATCTAGTGTAATAGTGTAATCTTGTTATCTAGTGTAATAGTGTAATCTTGTTATCTAGTGTAATAGTGTAATCTTGTTATCTAGTGTAATAGTGTAATCTTGTTATCTAGTGTAATAGTGTAATCTTGTTATCTAGTGTAATAGTGTAATCTGGTTATCTAGTGTAATAGTGTAATCTTGTTATCTAGTGTAATAGTGTAATCTTGTTATCTAGTGTAATCGTGTTATCTAGTGTAATAGTGTAATCTTGTTATCTAGTGTAATAGTGTAATCTTGTTATCTAGTGTAATAGTGTAATCTTGTTATCTAGTGTAATAGTGTAATCTTGTTATCTAGTGTAATAGTGTAATCTTGTTATCTAGTGTAATAGTGTAATCTTGTTATCTAGTGTAATAGTGTAATCGTGTTATCTAGTGTAATAGTGTAATCTTGTTATCTTGTGTAATAGTGTAATCTTGTTATCTAGTGTAATAGTGTAATCTTGTTATCTAGTGTAATAGTGTAATCGTGTTATCTAGTGTAATAGTGTAATCTTGTTATCTAGTGTAATAGTGTAATCTTGTTATCTAGTGTAATAGTGTAATCGTGTTATCTAGTGTAATAGTGTAATCTTGTTATCTAGTGTAATAGTGTAATCGTGTTATCTAGTGTAATAGTGTAATCTTGTTATCTAGTGTAATAGTGTAATCTTGTTATCTAGTGTAATAGTGTAATCGTGTTATCTAGTGTAATAGTGTAATCTTTTTATCTAGTGTAATAGTGTGATCGTGTTATCTAGTGTATATAGTATATAGATTGCTAAATTCTCAAGAATACCAAGTGATTTAAGAAAACACTCGGTGCAGGTGTATAAATATGTACCGACTGTAGCTTGGGTAAAATCGGTGACTGATGTAGTCCAAGCTATCCATTCTGATTATCACAACATAAAAGCGTTCCAGTCCTATTGGATTCGAATGTTAAATTTCTATTTCTGGATATAAATATATATGACTATATATGTCTGCCCTTCCACCTCTTCGTGGGTTGAGCACTATGGAAAGTGAAATCGACAGCTGTTATTATGGATAATGCAAAAACCGAATAGAGCACTCTGATTGCTGATATAGTTTATATAAATGCTAAGATATTATTTCTTCACGTGTAACGATGGCGCAGTGGATAAAAGCTTGAACTGTTGAAAAAGCGACCGGGTTTCAATCTCAGACTAAATCGCTTGCATGTCTAGCTACACTGACATAATTTTGCGGTCGTCAACAAAATTCGTCTTTTGGGTAACAATAAAAAGAAATAGGTGGAAACAACGAAGACACAAAAAGGAGCAAATAATAAAATAAACACAGGAAAATAATTAAAACCGGTTTTTATTCTCAAAGCATAAGAATTAAAACCGGTTTTAATTTAACATTAAAAAAATAAAAATCTCAATAAAATAACAAAATCAATTTGAGCAACAAAATTATACAAAAAGCTGAAAAAAAAAACGAAACTTACAATAAAAAAAATGTGTTTCATAAGACTAATTCTTCCAAAGTCTCTTCCTTCAGCTTTCTTCTTCTTCCAATACAATTTTCGTTTAACGGGACTCTTCAGACTATTGTTTTTTTAAAAAACAAAACCTTCTCAAGTAATTAAAACCGGTTTTTACTCCCAAAGTAAAGTTCTTTAATATAAACAAAAAATCAAAAGCTCAATAAATTAACAAAATCAATTTGAGCAACAAAATTATACAAAAAGCTGAAAAAAAAAACGAAACTTACAATAAAACTTCAATAAAAAAAATGTGTTTCATAAGACTAATTCTTCCAATACTATTTTCATTTAACGGGACTCTTCAGACTGTATTGTTTTTTTAAAAAACAAAACCTTCTCAAGGTTAATAGTTCATGAGTTTTTCTTGCCCGTAAAGAAGAATTTTTTATGTCGGCTATCTGACACTACGGAGCCCGCCAAAATATGACTTTTCTCCAAGCTGTAATGTCCGGAACTTTTTCCTTAAAATCTGTCTAGGTTTTAAAAGCCTTTCTTGACTTTTGCTAAAAAAGAAGAAAAAAAATATGTTACTTTTAAGTAACAGCGTCCCCCTCTAAAATACAACCTTTCTTGAAGGCGAATCATCTGGAACGGTTGAACTTAGCGCTAAAATCTCTAAAGCAGGTGCCATCCCAATCAACCAATCAGTGCTCAGCCACCCACCTCTTAAACTTTGTCCTGGTCGACAACTTTCCGAAAGCTGAAGACTCAAACAAAAATATCCAGTTTGCAAACATACAATTGCTTAAGGAGTAGATAGGCTCTGCCTATCGCCCGGCTTTTGGCACTCTTTTTTTTGTATATTAACCAGGTGCAGAGGTAACATCACAGGTACACCCAGTGATTGACCTTGTTTCCTGACTAGTACAATGAACACCGTCCCACAATCTCTCTATCTGGGGAACTTGAGGACAATTGCTTGTCACTTAGTTGCACACGATTAGTCTGGGCCACTCTTGTGACAGTTTAAGGGTACAAGGTTTACGGCTTATCTGGCTGCTGTTTCCAACTGGTAGTACAGGAACCCTAACTCTTAAGTAGCGCTAAGAGTGGCTGGTCTGTCAACAGTTGTATAATATAAGGATAACTGTAGTGCCATGTCGTGCACGGAAACGGACCCTGTACTTATCTCCAGTGGACTTTCCCGAGGCCACAACCGCATAGATAAAGTCTTCGCTAATGGTCTACTTGCATGAACTTTGTTTACTGACATTCACAAAACATCCATTTCGTCTAACCGACTTTATCTATTACCAATATAAATGATTATGACAATAAAAAAAAAACGAACAAACCAGACGCCGATCCAAAACAATCAAATCACCTCCTCCCTTGAGTCTCTCTTTCACAAATATCCGAGGGGTTAGGATTAACCTCGATGATGTAGAATCCTTCCTCTTTGTAAACTCTCCAGATATCCTTGCACTAAGCGAAACTTATCTACACCTCTCGATCTCCTGTAATCATTTTGACATGCCAGGACAGCTTCTACCTCTGTTCAAGCCTAATTTAACAACAGGCATCCAAGAAAAAGTCGATTTCCAATCGAAATGCTGTTCTCTGACTTTATAAACAATCAAGTAAGGGAGATAATTCTATACACAAAAAATCATTTCTTTAATATTTAACAGATATTTTGTTTGTGCGATTGTTTAATTCCACAGGGACTAGGAGCAAAGTGTAATATCTGTTCTGATGCTATATTTAATCTTTTCTGTCCTCGGTCAGTGAAGGATAAATCCTTTTAGACTGAGATAATTTTTATTCTGACCCAGAGTGCCTTTTTTGGGGGAGCTGGATTTTCCTCACATTAAATTTCGTGGGGAAACAAGGGCGCATGTAAAAATTAATATTTTCCTTTAGGAGCACAAAAGAACCATAATACTTGACTTTTGCCTCTAAACTTTAATTTAAGACAGACATTACTTTCTATTCAGCAGTTTAAATAGTTAATTCAAAATTACTTTCTAATTTTGAATTGTCATAAAATGTAGGTTATTTTTTTTACCACTAACCCTAAGTCCGACTGGCAAGGTCATAAAAGGTACTCCTCCGTCAACTAAAACACACACAGAATTTCAATTTATCTTCCATAGCAAAAATATAAAATTTGGTTAACTGCCCTAAAACTCTAGAACGGAACAGAGATAGGGGGTAATTTTACCTTAAATTTATATGCGAAACTGATTCCCCATTCTAGATTCCAAAATAATTGTAATGTTTTTTTTTCAAGTTTTCCAAGGTGTTCACATGTAATCGCCTAAAAGAAAGTAGAATTTTTTTTTAGGGGCGGGGAAGGATGATTTAGCTTAGGGTGTTAATATACAATAATATCTAATTTAATGTAAATTCAGAAAGAATATAACTTTTATATTTACTTTAAATATTTCTCTTAAGTTTTCCTTAAAATAATAAACAATAATTAATTTGTTTTATTAGGACTACGATTTTCATCTTTGTTGTTATATTTACACCGTTTCGGTCGATTGAACATCCGACCTTCTTCAGGCGTAACTTCTCAACTTTCTTGTCGAACTTCGGAATCTTTACGTTGAATTTGGTAAGCTGGATGGATTCCGTTACCCATGGCCGGGTAAATGTTTTAATTAATGTTATTCCTAGTTCTTAGTAACTGGTAAGGATTAAACCTTCAATATACAGAAGACTGACACTTAGAAATGTTTGTTAATCAACGTTATGAAGCGTTATGCCATGAGCCCACGTGAAAAATAATTAATTTCGTATATTTCGCGCTTTTTTCGTCCTAAAGTAATTTTGACTCGTGTATAATAGTCATTGGATCCCGATTTCATTTTGTCTGAATTATTTTTCCGAAAGTTAACCTATATTTAAACTTTCTAAGGAAATAGCTTTTTTTCTCTGTTTTTTGTTTAAAAAAATAAATCGTCATGGATAAAAACGAAAAAGATCTTTACGATGACTCTCTTTAGATCAAGTGGCAGAAAAATCAAATCTCGTACATGCGAGAAACAAGATTTTAACATAAATTCGTAAATTTAAAAGACGACTTGTTTCTGAACTTTGTAAAGTTAACCACTATTTTTATTCTTGATTTAAAAAAAAAACAAACTTTTTGTAAAAGTAAATATTTTTGTATAGTTTTATCATTCGAACGAGAACAGTGGAAAGGAAGGAAGCCGGTTTTTTTTTTTCGCGTGAGAATGAAATAACGCGGACGCGAGATTTGGAACGAGACTTGCTAAAATCTCATTAATCCATTTCCCAAGATGTCGGACGCTGACTGGGGTGAGTTCTTACTCTTGTATCAAACGAAAACAAACGTGTTCATTTTTTTTTTTTTCGTAATTCATTATTTGTTACTTACTAACGATTCGTTTAATGTCCTAGTTCTATTTGATTTTACTGATTGGAAGTTTGGATTTGCCGATTCATTGCCAGTTTCATTTGGTGCTATTCCCCTCTTTTTTTTTTTCTTTTTTTTTTACCCGCCATGCTGTCGTGTCTTGTGGCCAAATATTCCCGATTAATTCAGATAATGACGATTTTGAACCACGAAATTTTCGAGCTGCAGTCAGCGACAAGTGGGAAGGAGAAGACGAGGACGATGAAGTTAAGGTATGTTACGATTTAAATACTTGATTAACAGAAATACAATTTGTAATTCTTACATACGGTCATTCTTTAAACTCCGATCAGATTTCATATTCTATCAAGATTTTTTTTTCTCTTTCATATAGCATTTCCTTTTTGAAAACATTTCATAAAAATACTTGTAGCAACTAACTATCAAGTCGGAGTTCTTTGTCTTATAAATATATATATATATCGGATACTTTCGTTTTCAAATTAAAGTCTGTAAAAACTTTAAACTATATCCATAACGACATATGATCATGTGATAATTATCCAAGTTAGCATGGATTTGATTCGATTCAATGACCAACGATTCTTTATTCTAATATTTCTTTAATACAAAGAGTAAAAGGCAACAGTTAAAAAAGTCTATAAATTGAACTTTTTATTCAGTTTTCGTCGCTTTAAAAAAAATATCAGGTCCTCAGAAATAGAATTAAAATAGTCGCTATTTCTGAGAATCCTGATATTAAAAAAAAAATTTTTTAGTAATTTCTTTTATTTACAATGAAAGTCGTTTACGACATTAATTCCGAACAACTTTCTTTTCTAATAAAATCATGATTTACGTAATTTTCTTAAGTAAACCCAAAGTAAATTTGTAGATTAACACCGTACGCCCTCCTCCCCAAATGAGATTTTACTTTTTTTAGGCGATTACGTGTGAAAAACCCTGGGTACTTAAATAGAATTTAAACCAAAACTGCTTTTTTTCCCCTTAAACTTAACCTAAGTTTTAGTTCAGCAAAATTTGGTTCGGTTCAAATTCTGTAGAAGCACCAAACCCCGAAAAACTTGGCGAAAGAATAAAAATTTAGAATGGAGGTTCACTTTCGGATATACATATACGGTGAAATTGTCCCATTTTCGGGACGTTCTAGCCTTTAAGAGCATGTAACCAGTTTTTTTGTTTTTTATCATTTGACTGTCAAGGTTGTAAAAAACCACAGTTAATCGCCTAAATAGTAAACCCTTTGCCCCCCCCCAAAAAAAACGTAGCATTTATCTCCCATAGCAAGAAAATAATGAATGTCCTAAAACGCTAGCATGGCACCGTAACTGGATCATTTTACGTTAGATTTATATACAAAACTGAATTCTAAAATATTTTTTTCATTTCGTCAAGTTTTTCAGTGATCGCCTAAAAAAAAAAAGAAAGGTAAAAATCTCATTTTCTTGAAGGGGGGGGGGGTGATTTACAATAATGCCAAAAACAATACTTAATAAATATTAAATGCTTTATTTAATGTTGGCAAAAATACGATTAATTTATGAATGTTTTTAAATTCAAATTTCATATTTTATTGTTACTCTCACTTAGTCTGAGAAAAACATACAAATGATTAAGTTTCAAAAGTTTTAGACTCGAAAAAGTTTCAAAACCTGTTTTAAAGTCTTAAACTTTTTTTTCTAAACCAAAACTTAATTTTCCAAAATATAAAATTTTAGGTACTTATAATGTTATGAATAGGCACAACCCAGTAATCAGTCCCCAGGATTGACAGAGAATCCTGTCAGTCCCGGAAATGGTCGAAACAGTTTCGCGGGGAGTTAGGTTAGGGTTTAAAAAAAAATACCCTCCCCCAGACTCAAACAAAACTTAAGTTAAAAATAAAGAAGATAAATCGTAAACTGTTACGACAGTGCTAGGACTGACTCTGGATTCTTTGTCAATACTCAGGATTGACTGCGTAAATACTGAAATTCTCTAGATGCCCATGCATTTCAAGTACCAAATTTTGAAACATTAAATAAATCATTTACTTAAAATGATGTAAATAATGGTTTTAGTAATATAAAGTAAGTTTGAGAGTAATGTCGAAAAAAGCCAACCTACATTAGGAAATTATCGGTAAAATAGAAAGTATCCACTTCATCATGGCCGCCATATCGAAAATTGAGAACCGGTGTTAATAGTGAAAAATCCCCAATTATATTTTAGGCCGGATTTTTATTTTTTTTGCCAAATTTGTTAATAAAATCAAACTGTTTTTATAATTGAAAATGTTTTAATTTTTAAAATATTTGAAAAGATTTATCACTTTTTTTTATAATTGGAATGTTTTTTTTAAGTAGATTAATTATTAACTAAATATAATTATTACAAAATAACTTACAATTATTAACAAATAATAATTCAAACTTTCTATGAATGATAAAAATTCTGCAAAAATCTATGCTGCCTAAAATAATGGGACTTTGGGGGGATTAACACCAGTTCGCAATTTCCGATTTCATATATGGCGGTCATGATAAAGTGGATACTTTCTATTTTACCAAATTATTTCTAATACTTTTACTGATTTTAACGAATTAAAAGCATAGACGAAGGTTTATGACAGCTAGTCGAAAATCAAGGAAAAAATATATAAAAAAAGTTTAAATTTATAGATTTAAAAAAAAATGAAAATCGAAATTTATTCGAGATAAAATTTACAATTTAATCAAAACTGGATAAAAACCCATGCGAAAAAAATGGTCTTTAAACCGAAGAAGCCCCCCCCCCCCCCCAAAAAAAACTTTCTAGAATATTTTTGATTTTTAGTCTTCATTAAAAAAGAAAATATTGTTTCTTATTTAAAAATAAAAAATTACAGTCGTCGTACTTAAAAAAAACCCCAAAAAACACTTAATTTCGCCTTTTTTAAAAATTTATTTTTTACTTGAACTTAAAAAATCATCTGATGCATTGAAAGTTTATCAATTTTGAATAATGTAACGGACTTAAGAACATTTAAAAGTCAATATATCCCTATTTTGTACATTTTAGTTTTTTTGTTTTTTTATTAAATTATTTTTTTTGATGGTGGGGGTGTTAGTACTACCCCTACGCAATGATAACGAATCTCCCTTCATGTTTATTTTGTATAAGATTTTTTAAAAATTCCATTTGATTTCAATAAATATTAATCGTAAAATAAACCAGTGAATTTGTTAATGTTACGTATAGGCGAGAAATAAAAATCTTATCTGATAGTTTTAATAGAAATATCGAATTTACTCATTAAAAAAAAAACTTATCCTTTTTACGTATATTTTAGCGGTTGAAAATAGGGTTTACCCCACCTAATAAACCGGTATCGTCCGGGCCTTTGGGTCTGGATTTACGCCGGTCTATTGGGGGTTGCTGGTCCTGTGCAGTTCTAGGAGGTGCACCCTCCCAGGCTTTGCCTCCCCTCTTTGGGGAGGAGTAAGTTTATTGCTTACTGTCTGAGGCGCCCCTACCGGGGAATGCCGACGGTGCTGCCCAGGCAATTTTTAAATGGCCAGAGTGCTCACCTCTCGAGCGCTGGCTTATCTAATCCCACTTTCCCGACCTTGTGTCACATCTTACCTTGTGGGAGGTAGATACAAAAAAAAACACCAGATGTCATAACTTTACCCAAAAATTACCTGAAACTTACCCAGCGTTGACCAAAAGTCCATTTAACCTCACCCCCCCCCCTTTGAATTATACCATTTTCTTTTCTCTCTCTCATATATATATATATATATATATATATATATATAAGTAAATTTTTATTAAATAGTATTTGCTTATTCGGAAAAGTAATCCAGCTCTTATTTATTATACGTTTAGCTTTGGTAAGTATGGATGTCCGGAAATACAATCGCGGTAAAAATCTAGGTCAATAACTTTTCTTTTTAAGTAATTAAATAAAGTTAACATAAAATAAATAAAAAAAAGTCTTGAATTTTTTTTTTTGCATAGTATTTTTATTTATATTAAAAAAAAAAAAAATTAACGTCATGGAATTTTTTTCATTATAGACATATGTGTCAGAAAATATGGATTTATTTATTAATACTAAAAAAATAAGTTAAAATTAATATCATGGGATTTAAAAAAATTTTTTTTTTTTTTTTTCCTAAATTTATCTGTTTTTTTCTATGTTTACAAATAATACATTTTTTAAACATAAAAATACAAACGCATATAGTATAAGATATTGACGCAAAAATTACATATCCTAATTTGGCACCATGCACGCAAAGCTTCATTATAACCAAGATTATTGTCTTTTCGGACCTCTAGGGACCTCCAAAGCTAACCATAAAATTTACATCCCCTATATGTAACACGATGTTTATATTATTATTATTATTATCGTCATAACTTTTTTACCAATCAAAACAAGAAACAAAATAAACTGTTGATGATTTGAAAAAAAAAATGTTTTTCAGCGTACGAAAATAATAAAAATGAGAAACTAAAAACGTGTGTACTTTATTTACGCCTTAAAACAACGTTCCTACGTAATGACCACTTTTTATGCGCTAATACATACTTATCAAGGCCAATAGCTACTCGAGAAGGGTTAATGAGATGGATAGATGGTTAGTTGAATATCGTTTAGTCCTCATTTACTTGCCTCCCCACAAGGACAATTAGACAGGAGGTTCGTTATTTACTGTAGGGAAAAAATCAGCTCCTCACTGACTGGGGACAGAAAAGATTAAGCGTAGTATCGGAGCAGATACTACACATTGTTCTTAGCCGAGGTAGTTGTACAGAGAATTAAGCAAATTGTTATAAAACTAATTTTTTCAAAGTTTTAATCTTATGAAATTATTGCATGTAAATACTGGAACTCCCTCCCTACCCCCTGTTTCCCCGACAGTACTGCCATGCAGAAATTTAAAATTAATGTAAACAGCCATCTCGCTGTGCAGATCCCAATTTAGGTTGACCCCCCCCCCCCCAAATCTTCTCCCCATTTCTTTTTTCTCAGTAGCCCCTTACGCTTACAGTGGCGGCCTGCCTTGTTTGGGGGCAACTGTTAATAAAAATTTTAAAAAATTGCTTCCAAGGACGTTACCATTTTTAAAAAAAATCTCGCAAATTGCTAAATTTTCTATATACATACTCCGTTATGATGTAAATAATGCCCATTTAATTGCGTGTGAAATGACCGGCTTTCAATGTCGCCACGTGAGATTGAAAGGAATAGGGGGGGGGGGGGAGAAATGAACGACTTGGTTGTCGCTGCTCCTGCTGATAGATATCTATTTCAAACGAATCGACCTTCCACATGGCTTTTCTCGAATCTTCCAGGGAAGGGTGGGGGGTACTTTACATGGTAAGTTTTTTGAAGTCTCGGCACGATTGATAATGTTTCACCCCCCCCCCATCCCCACACACACCTCTTCCAACATTACGGGTTGCCCATATTGGTTCGATAAAATCCAGTAACGAGTTACAACAACAAAAAAATCAAATCCGTGTTCCTGAAACGAAACGAAAAAAAAAAACATCGCATTTCATGAATGTTTTTTTACTGATATATTTACATTGTTGCATCATATTTTTTTGTAATTGTTTCTAGTGTTTTTTTGTTTTTTTTCCCCCACTCTTAGCCTATGGACAGGGATCGGTGTGTAGTATCTTTTCTGTCCTCGGTTAGTGAAGGAGGAATCCTTCTAGACTGAAGTAATTATTTTCGTCACAATCCAGAGTGCCCCTTTTTTGAGGGAGCTAAAAACCGACCTTGTGTCTGACTCTTCCCTCGTTGGGGAGGCAAGTAGGACAGTTTGTATTTGTAAATTGTTGCATTTTATTTTTTACAATTGACAAAAATTGTCAAAGAGTGGATAAAAATAACATTAAAACCAATTAAATAAAAATATAAAGAGTGGATAAAAATAAAATTCTATCTAAATAGTTTTTTTTTTTTTTTTTCAAAATTTTGTATGGTCGCCTTTCGGCTGTTACCATAACTTGTTGCTGGATTTTACCGAGCCAATATTGGCAGCCATCTCTATAAACACTAATTTAAAAAAAAAAAAATTTTTACCGAAAATCTGGACTGTCAAATAAAAAAAAAAGAAAAAAAAGATCCTTGCTAAAACATGAAAATAAGATTCCAATTTTTATGTTGTATAAACGAGTATTAATCCAACTTTTAGTGAAGTCATCTAATGGGCAAGAGAAGATAACTCATCATACGACTAAATGAACAAAAATCGTCTGCTTCGTCGCGTTATGACTATCTAGGTCATTGCTAAGACACGCCCCTTTCCTTAAGAAAGTATGGTTGGTCAGAAGTGTAATAAATCCAAAATTTTCAAAAACTCGGTTTTAAAATTTTTACTAAGGCTTCAACTTGACTAAAACTATAATCTATATTTCAATATTCTATTTCATCAACACTAAAAAAAAAATCTAATACCTATGAGCCCACTTGACACAACTCTGAAAATGAATACAAGAAAGACATTAGCATTAAATGACTCAAAACGATTAATATGCCACTAAACCCATCAGACCTAAAAGGAAGACAAATTCCTGTTACCCATTTGCAATAATTTATTTTGTAATCTTTCCACGTTTTCTTTTCTGGTTTGGTGCTACCAGATCAGGCTGTCTGAAGATACCGGCTTTCTGACCTGAAATGCACCAAACATTGATGTTGTTGGGTTTTTTTTTCCTTTACCTTTGCAAAACTCAGTCGTGTTCTGCAAAGCCAAAACCAAAAAATTCCTCTACAAAACAACCAAACCAAAAACCATGAATAAATAAATGAAGATATAAAGAACTTGAAGCATAAAAACTTTTACCAAAATGGATTCGGCATTAAATGACACGGAAATAGTTGATATGCTGTAAAACAAAACATATTTTCTTTAAATTAGTTCTGTAGTGTGATCACTCACTGAATCAGTCTCGCTATCAGTTATTTTGCTTGTAATCAACGATTCTCAAAATTCCGACTCCGAGCATTCTTAAAAAGTCTGACTCCTTCCAAAACCTCCGACTGACTACAACCCTGGTTTTAATCTCTTAGTGCCTCTTTTTACTTTCTTTAACTAAGTTGAGTAATTTAATAATGTCGCCATAGTTGCAATGTCCTATTTTATGTGTAGATATCGTTGCATTCTTGACAACTCTTCCCTGCGATGTGATTTTGTTGTACTTCATGGTCATTAAATAGTCCAACCTTTTGTGGACATGTTTTAAATCTTGTGCCGTCCTTGTGTATAATTTCATCCTTATTTTCCTTAAAGATGACCGTCACGCCATCACACAATGTCTTGCGCATAGTAGTGGATGTAGACCGCCGTAAATGAGACTGTTGTAGCTTCGCCTACATCTAGGTATACCATGACATGTTTCTAGTGCTATACCACTGGTTTTGGTTCCGTTCAGTGGTATGAACGTGTTCTTTGTGCATTCACTGTACAGGCCGTTGCTGGTCCAGGCATTGCTCCATTTCTAACCAGTCGTAGTGCCAATTGCGTGGTTTTAGTCAGTGCTACAACAGAAGTATTCTCCCTCCAAACAAGTAACAAAGGTTTATTTTTTGGAAGTTAGAATGATACTCGTTTTCTTCTGAACAATAAGCTGGCTTGGGGAGAAAAGTCCATAGTATCACAACAGTGCCAATTGTGTGGTTTCAGTCAGTGCTGCAACAGAAGTATTCTCCCTCCAAATAAAATCACAACTCCTCCCGTTTAAAACAAGTATCAAAGGTATATTTATTAATTTTTTTTGGTGGTTGGGGTTACAATGATACTAATTTTCAGTGACTGAACAACCGACTTGCAAAATGCGAATTCTTAGTCCAACCGAACATCAACAGACCATCTGTTTCCAAGGGCCACTGAAAACCCTAACCAACTGATCGTGAGACGCCCAGAGGGCCAACTGAGTTCCTCTGCTGGAATATATATATAGAGATATCATCGGGACCACCCCAGAAAGATCAATTGAGATAATGGCCAGCTTTATCTATGAACATTACAAAAAACCTGATGTCCAGGGGGTCCCGTACTTTGCCAGTTATTATTTTTGGCAAAACTCAAATGAGTCATACCCGTAGCAGTGAACCTCGTATCTGAAGGAACATTATTTTTGTCATTCTTGGTAGCCTTGGGTGATTTCTCTTTTCTTTGTTAGATATTTCTCACTCGCAACAAGTCTGTTAGTCGCATGCATTGCAAACATGCAACGACACACTAAACATGCAACGACACACTAAACATGCAAGTGCTTTGTGCATGTTTAGCGTGCTTTAAAAAAAAAAATTTTTTTATATTATTTAAATTTAATTTCATCTCGGACATTAAGTTGGCTCCTGCGTGGACCGTTAGTTATGTTGGTAATGTTATCCTTTATGGACAGTAGTCGTTTCTTTTGAATGCAAATGATAGTGGCACCAGGGTTTGTTTTCTTTGTAGTTATTAAGGCAGATTGTTGCCATGTGTCGCTTTTCGCCACATGTAAAACGAAATGTCTTCATAGCTTTTTTAAAATAAGGAGTTCAACTTAATTATATCTTCGCTACTTGAGTTGTTTTAATGTTTCTTTGAACTACGAAGTTCGGTTTTGAAATCTTTAAACGTTCATTCTTTGTTACTGAATCCCGTGGATGAAAACCATGAAGCACTTTTCCGTATCATTGCGGTCATTAGGGCATCATCCACTGTTTGTCATGGCCTGTTAGAATGAATGGTCTTATTCTTAAAACATAGTTGATGATTTCGTCCTTTTTGAGTGAAGCTAACCCAATGTACAACACAGTAATCCTTGGTTTCCCCCTTCCAGCATATTTTTCTCGTAATATACTCACGTGAACATGTTTGTGCGTGCACTGGCTGTAATCGTCTCCACACATTGTGCCGGTCCAAAGATTGTTGTGCGATCTCGTCTCCGCGCTGCAACAAAGACTTTCAATGCCAAGCAGAATCACAACTCTAGCCGATAAACAAGTAACACACTTATTTGTTCGAGGTTACAAATGAAAGTTGTGTTCCCTAGGCTGAATGGCAGACTTGCAAAACGAGACCTTCTCGCCCGACCAGAAAAGATAAGTCCAGTACAACCCTTTAGCTAGGAGACCCAGATGGGTCATCCTGCCTTCAAGGCATCCAGCTTCAACTGCCTGCCAGCTTTCCCAGCAAGCCCCAACTTCCTGTCTGCCCAGTGAGCCAGGTCTCACCCCTCCCATCCATTGGGGTTCTTTGTCAGTGGTGCTGGACCACCCAAGCCCTAGCCACTTAAAATTTCAACCTGAGATAACTTGTCAGACAGGCGGCTTTATCATGGAGACGATCTAAATATCACTTTTATGTTCGAGCGTCATTGTCTGTTTTTACGAGATAATTAATTCACCTCAAAGAGAAATAAACTTCTGGGGTGGCCCAACACAAAACCTAAGATATTTTCACTTTTTGTGCCCCTCTCTTAACACTTGCAACGTCCGCCATTCATATGCATCACTAAAAAAAACTGCAGCCTACTGCATTTTTACACTGAGGGTTTTTCATGTTTTCTAAGGCTTCTCTTATTAATAAGACTTTTGTCATTTTGGAACTGTATAAGTTCAGAGTAGGCTGATTTGTTTTGTTCTATATCTTCATAATGTCCTAATGGGGTTTACACCTAAGATGGCATCTTTCAGACCAAGCGAACGTAGATGGTCTATGAACTTTGTTTCCTATGAATCATAGTTTTCTTTGTCGCTATTGACTTGGAGTCTGTTCCAACGGCTACCATTACCCTTTCTGCACCTATAACCTCTTTATGGTTGACATCTTACTGTCTAATAAGGATTAGAAACGAAATGAATCAAGTGGAGGAATAAAAGCTTTTTTGTTTCATACCAAACAGAAAATCTATTACAAAGAACGAAAAATGTAAAATAATTTGGTTATTTTAAGGACCGTAAATACGATAATTGGACCCTATAGTGACCCCAGATGGAAGTGGAGGAAAATTGGAATAGTGTCATGAAATTTGTTGCAAATTTTACTATTTTCGGCTAACATTTCAAGTACTATAACAGCAATTTCTTCATTCACACACTTTTTTTTTTTCTTAAATAAAAAAAATGCTGTGTATTTAGGCAACATTTTTTCATTAAATGTTTGCTTAAATTAAAGAAATAAATATATAATGTGTATTTAGGCAACATTTTTTCATTAAATGTTTGCTTAAATTAAAGAAATAAATATATATTAATGTGTATTTAGGCAACATTTTTTCATTAAATGTTTGCTTAAATTAAAGAAATAAATATATATTAATGTGTATTTAGGCAACATTTTTTCATTAAATGTTTGCTTAAATTAAAGAAATAAATATGTGTATTTAGGCAACATTTTTTCATTAAATGTTTGCTTAAATTAAAGAAATAAATATATAATGTGTATTTAGGCAACATTTTTTCATTAAATGTTTGCTTAAATTAAAGAAATAAATATATATTAATGTGTATTTAGGCAACATTTTTTCATTAAATGTTTGCTTAAATTAAAGAAATAAATATATATTAATGTGTATTTAGGCAACATTTTTTCATTAAATGTTTGCTTAAATTAAAGAAATAAATATATATTAATGTGTATTTAGGCAACATTTTTTCATTAAATGTTTGCTTAAATTAAAGAAATAAATATGTGTATTTAGGCAACATTTTTTCATTAAATGTTTGCTTAAATTAAAGAAATAAATATATAATGTGTATTTATGCAACATTTTTTCATTAAATGTTTGCTTAAATTAAAGAAATAAATATATAATGTGTATTTAGGCAACATTTTTTCATTAAATGTTTGCTTAAATTAAATAAATGTATATTAATGTGTATTTAGGCAACATTTTTTCATCTAAGCAAATATTGTTAAAATAACAATTCTTCTGCCTAATTATACTTTTTAAAAAGATTTTCTAATGAATCAGTTGCATATCTATCAAAAACGTTTTCAATTCTTCGTCTAATCATCTTCAGGTAACAAAAGCAAATGAACAAAAAAGCTGGAGAAAAGACAATTTGAAAAAAAACAGTCGAGAATGCATGTTTAGTTCTATGGTAAATTTAAGAACAGTTTTTTTGGGGGGGGGGTGCTGAAGGTTATGCATTTGGTCATTAGTATCAGCTAGAATAAAAATATCGACATTTTACGTAAAATTTATATAGGAATGTGATCCCCCACTCTAAAAGCTAAATTATAAAAAAATGTTGAAATTCCTTTTTTGCAGATATTTTTTCCATAGTTAAATCATTCTTTTATATTCCGCCGAAACACGGGTCCTAATAGTTATAAATAATATCGAAGTAAAGACTTGTTTATAGTTTTTGAAGAATACAGTGTTGCGCTTTATGTATTGTTGAATGAAATCAAGGAATAAGTAGTTAGTTATTTTTAGTATGTATATAGATATATATGTATATTTGGAGAGTTTACCAAGATGTTTTTTCCCAGAGAGGATTCATCACAACGAAAAAGATTTTTTAAAACATTTTTTTTTTTTGTGATGAATCCTCTGGAAAAAAATATCTTGGTAAACTCTCCAAATATACTTATAATGCTCTGTACCCTATAATTGGGGCTCATTGAGCTTGTTTTTATTGGCCTTGTTCCGGACTTTACTGAATATACACTATTCTCAGTGAAACAAAATCTCTATCTCTCTCATATATATATATATATATATATATATATATATATACACACACACACACACACTAAATCAATAAATTTTAGAAGAATTGATTTGTCAATTTTTAGATTAAACATCAATGAATAAATAGCATTTTTGTTATGGTCACTTTTTCTTAAAACAAGAATTTCAATGGAATAAATCGAATCGGTAATACCTGGTGTCATATTAGTCCTGGGCGGGCTATGCCGGCTTCCTCCGAAGGTGGAAGTTTACAGGTAATATCAAATTCACAAACCGTCCCCAGCCGCATGTATATCCCGTTCATGGGAAAATGACATACAGTGCTTAGCATTCCCAAATGGTCACCCACCTTGGTACTGGCCAGGCTTCATGTCACTTAACTTTGGTGATCTAACGAGAACCGGTGTATCAATGCGATTATGTTGTATATCAATAAAATAGCTTTCAATGAAAATCTTTCGATTTATCAAAGTAAAATTTAAAGATATCATTTTCCTTGCAGTTCAAAATTAATTTTACTATATATTTACTTGGTTCATTTTTTTTTCTTTTTTTTTCTAGGAATCCTGGGAGGATGACGATGAAGAAAAGGAAAAGCAGGCTGAAACAACGGGTAAGATAGTTTCCAAGTTCTCCGATTGAGTCGGATAGCAAACGAATGTCTCGCCTAACCTAATCACTTTCTCTTTTTATACAAAATCTTTTAAATATTTTATTCCTTCACTTATTTTTAAAGCCGTGTATTTAAATAGAGAGGTGGGTGGGTTGTGATTTTTACTCCCGAGCTTTGATGAAAAAGATCGGAGTTCTGATGCTTGGTGGATCGATTCAAAAAAAAATCCGTCTACTTCAAAATTAGTGATTTCTGTCTTCTCTCCCCCAAACGATCCATTTTGAAAGACTTTTCAATGACCCATATGTCTTGAATACTTTTCATATGAAACTGGAGATGGGGTTAGCATTTCTTGTTCTTCTAACATGAAAATAATGTAATTCTGTTTCTTTTGTTATACAAACAAGCTTTCCAGAATTATTTTTTAATTTTCTTTTTCCTTATTAACTCTGTCAAAAAAAAAAAGAGGGTGGGAAAATGAACTATTTAACTGTAGAAGTGAAATAGCAAACAACTTTATACACAGAATAAATTTTACTTTAGGATAACAACACATAAGAAAAATAAAATAATTTAATAAAAAAAACTAATCCGACAGAAATAGAAAAAGCATGCACGTGTTTAAATAAGGTTGTGTATTAATTCGACACATTCACAGAAAAAGAGTAAGTCACCCTTATACAAAAAACAACAAACGAATATGAAGTAAAAGTCAGATGAACCTTCGTTTGTGAGAAGCACTGCCATTGGCTAATGGAAACATTCACCAGTGAGAGGGAATAACAAAGAATCTGATTAGTTAGCTAGCTAGACTAAAAACCATGTGTATATATAAAAACACCCAGTAATACAAATTCCATGCATTTTAGCCTGAGGATGAAACGTGGAAGCCTCTGTGTAGCTTGGTTGCCATGAGTATATTTTCATAACTTACTATATATAATTTCCAGTATTTTAAGTGTGAAAGTCTGCAGAAAAAATTAGGCTAAAAAATACTTAAGGATTGCTAGTAATGCATACAATGTTGGAAGTTGGGTCCACCCCAACTTGTGCGGTCTTTCTGTAACGTCAGTTGCTTAGACACTTCAGACTGGTAAATACCAGTCGAGGATTCATTCTCGACAATCAGTCCGGCAGGAACTGGGCCATTTCGGTGGCCTTTTATCTGTATTAGTACTAGGAGGTCCACCCTCCCAGGCCTTGCCTCCCCTCTTTGGGGGTTGAGTAAGTTTATTGATTGCTGCCTTAGGTGCCCTGACCGGGGAATGTCGACGGGGCTACCCAGGCAATTTTTTAGGGGCACTGGCTTGACTCTCCCCACCTTGCGACCTTGTACCACGTATTCCTGCGATGGGAAGGAATTAAATACCTGGAGTTGAAAATTTGTCATGCAAACTAAAGTATACAAGCTGAGACCTGCTTCCCAACAAAAAGCCGTCGGCAGTTACGGCTGCTTCTGTTTTCAAACAAGATAGGATTGAAAAGGGAAAATGGTTGGCAGGTGGAGAAGGGTCAGGAATATTTTTCACTTATTCGTGAGTAAATATTGAGGACACACATTGCCTGGAGAGAAATAATGAGAATGATACGCTGGATGTATAATGTGAGTCTTAAAGACTTAGATCTGGTGAACTCTGGACAGTAGAGGGAGACGTGTGTAGAACAGGAGACTTAGTTGGTTTGGTCACATTGAAAGAATGGATGAGAATTCTTGGGTTAGATGTAGAAGGATTGAAGTGGAAGGCCAAGCCAAGGAAAATCTGGAAGGAAGTGGTAACGATGAATTTAGGAGAAATCTGGATAAAGACCTGTCCAGAAGGTTAGTTTAGAAGTCAATTTCTAAAAGCCAGCATGTAAATATTTCAGGTTTATTTTTTAATGTCGGACGTGTACGATTTCGTTATTACTGAGACTATTGTTTTAATGTGAATATAAAAAAAACCCCAAAAAAAACCTACAATTATAGCGGCACAATAAAATAATTTAGTATGAATATTTAGCGTGACTAACATTTTTAAAAAACCTACAATTGTAGCGGCACAATAAAATAATTTAGTATGAATATTTAGCGTGAATAAAAAAAATTTTTTAAAAAACCCTACAATTGTAGCGGCACAATAAAATAATTTAGTATGAATATTTAGCGTGAATAAAAAGCCCAAAAAAAAACCTACAATTGTAACGGCACAATAAAATAATTTAGTATGAATATTTAGCCTGAATAAAAAAAAAAAATAAAATTTAAAAACGCCTACAATTGTAGCGGCACCCGTGGAAATTCTAGTTTTATCCGTCATTTGTTGTATATTGCTGCCGTGTGTTTTATAGACATCCGGCGCGAAAACACTCCCCATAATATTATTGTATCACCTTTGTTGAAACTGAAACGTACTTATACAAATCTTCTGGTCAATGTAGTTTTAAAATATGTCTGGGTATGAGGGTCTATCTCCAAAACCCTTGTAGGAGTTTGACAAATTTCAATTTTATGGCCATCTGGCACAAACAAAGACCCCACGATATTATTGTACCATCTTTAGACAGAACAGATACTGCATTTTGATCCTCGTCCGAAGACCAAGAAATTGTATTTTAGTTAGTTCCGTGTTAGACACCACAGCAAAATCAGATGAAATATAAAAAATTATTTTTTGCATTTTCAGTGATCCCATATTTAACAAGCCGCGCGTGCGTGGTCCCCCTCTGTATGTGACTCGATGTGGAGAGTGTAAAATGCAATAAATTTGGGGCATTTTTTACCCCACTGGGGGCGCGAACCAGAATTTTTCTGAGGTCAAGGATGCTCATTTTATATCCAGAACAATTGCCTCTACATTTTGGCCAAGTTTCAGAAAAACTGAATGGATGGATCAAACGTTATGGGAGAAAATGGTCGTTTTTTGCCATTTTGGGGGCTTTTGACCCCCTGGGGGCGCGAACCAGATTTTTTCCAAGGTCAGCGATACTTATTTTCTATTAGGAACAATTGCCTCCACGTTTTGGCCAAGTTTCAGAGAAATTGAATAGATGGATAAAGAATGTCATTTTTTGCCATTTCAGGGCCTTTTAACCCCCTGGTGGGCTAACCAGATTTTTTTTCAAAAATCGGAGAATGTCACTTTCTAACCTGACCAAAGTTACAACTTCATGCAAAATTTCAGAGAAATTCAATGGATGGTTGCGGAGAAAAATCTGGACGGACGGACGGACAGACATGCCTCAAAACATTTTATAAATCAGGGGACAAAAAAAAAAGGTGGAGGGTGATAATGTATGTATGTATGAGCGTGAAATTGCTTTAGTGTATTATTCTTATAATAATAACTGGGTTAAGTTTCTTGTTTCATTCATGTTTTAATGACATTAAAAGATGATGGTTAGAAAGTCCGTAAGTTGTTAAATTCTTTCTATGAAAGCAGCTATTCGAATCAAACTCTTAGTTGTTGTCTCCTTTTGTCTGCCGTACACTTCTTGCAACGGAGGTTTATGGTTTATTCGTTAACTTACCTCCTAATGCCCACAAGTCATGGAGGAAACTGAGAATTATAGATGGAGATTTTATTGTTCGTAATTTTGTTAATAAATTTAATGGAGATTCATAGAATGTATATATCTTTCTTTTTTTTTTTTTTTTCTTCTTAAACCAATTAAAATAATAATAATAATACATGTTTCAATCTCTTAATTTGCATTTTCAGCTGATGGGGAGACAAACTCTGAAGGTAGTTTCATTTCTTCATCCGTAACCCGTGATTTCTGTTTGATTTTGAACTATTGCTTTCTGCTTTTTCTTGAATAAGGATTTTCGCCTACATAAGCACCTAACCTTTTTGTGTCTTGCTATTTTCGTGTGGATTGCATTGTTATTTTTCTTTGGTTTTCTGTGCCCCCCCCCCCCCCCCCCAAAAAAAAAACTTGTCCAGTGCTAAGAGTGCGTTCCAATAGTGATGAAAGATGAGTGTCATGCTCTTCAGCTGTATTAAGTTGTTTAAAAAAAAAAAATTTTGACCAACCTCCAACGTGTGTGTGTGTGTGTGTGTGTGTGTGTGTGTGTGTGTGTGTGTGTGTGTGTTTTTAACATTGTTTTCTAACTAAAAAAAAAATAATTTATTCGGTGCTTATGCTGTTCAGTGGCCCTATGAAAAAAATATTTATTTATAAAAACAATATCATATACTTATTCAGCGTTATATTCTTACCCACTGTAGAAAAAAATATCCACTAGAACTTTAATTACAAGTATTTTTCCATTCTGCGTATCATAACAGCGATTCGTACAGTAAACCTCCATCTTAAGAAGATTTCAAGGGCAGATAACTGAAATCTTAAGATGGGCGCTTACTGAACGAATCGCTGTTATGATACTCAGAATGGAAAAATACTTGTAATTAAAGTTCTAGTGGATAATTTTTTCTACTTTTTTGTACAGTGAGTAAGAATATGACGCCGAATAAGTATATAATATTGTTTTTATAAATAAATATTTTTTTTCATACGGCCGCTGAACAGCATAAGCACCATTTATTCATATTTTTTTTTTGGTGGCCGAGTTTTAAGTAATCACTTGTATATTTGTCTCTTCATCCTGCGTTAGATTTCTATCATTAGTTGCTGTTAAAACAGGAATTAAATAAACAAAACAAAAAAACATGTTCTGTACAACTTGTAGATTTATCAAATGAATTTCGGCATTTGAGCCTTTCTATGACGGTCACATTCCGTTGATTATACGTTTAGGTTAAATAAATACAACGGCATCAAAATTTTGATTTACTCAATTGTATGTAGAGTTACTATGTAGATGACGACAACACCTAATTTCTCGTCCCCCCCCCCCCTTCTCTCCATATTCACTGTATCCTCCATTGAGTGTTAACGAAGCTCTATTTTAATACATCCAGTTAAAGACAGGATCATGGTATGAGTGTTAACAGATAAGATACTTAAAACCAGTTATAATTTTTATATTTGTCTCCTTCCTGTGTCAGACTCTGCTGGGTAAAGCAGAAATAGAAAACTCTGCCCAGCATAGAAAAAATTTTGTACTTTACTCAAACTCTCCTCCGGATTAACCCAGTCTAATATTATTAAAACAATCATGACAATGACATAGACCTTAAAACTCTTATCCTAGTCTATTACAGTTTTTTTTTTTGTTTTTTTTCGATTAAATATTAAGTGGTTAGGTTTTGTATTTGTCTCCTGTTCCTGCGTTAGACCTGTATCGATATTTATTACAGACTCTGCTGTTTAAACAGGTATATAAAACTCCTCCCAGCAAAGCTTGTAGATTTGCTCATTTGAGTTCGACATTTGAGCCCTACTATGCTTGCAACAATCCGTACACAAGAGCTAAATAAGTTAACATGAATTTCAACTTTTCTCAAATGTGCAGCTATCATAGTTAGATTACAATCAATGATTCTACATACTGATTGATGTCATCCAAATATTAGCTAAATATGAATAGAATTGTAATATATATAGTTAGTCAGTTTTATTTCACTTTTGTGTGTATATCATTGACCCCCGCAACTAATCACTTTTCCTTTGAAAGTGACCTAAACTGATTTCAGTATCACTACATCAGAATATAATTAAGTTCTTTTAAATATTTAACTTTTTTTACAATTCTTCGCCCTTGCATAGTGCATACGTTCAAAATTGGCATCGTCTATTCTGCCACCAGATATGCAATAATTTTATTTTTTTGTTTTTCAATCACTTTCTTCGTTTGATAATTCAGTAAGAATGTGTAACCATTATCTTATAAATATTTTTATTTTTCTCTAAGTGTGAACCCCCCCCCCCTTTTGTTTATTTTTGTCATTTTTGTATTTATATTCTGTTCCCCGTGCTGGATACTACTATTTCAGGCGGTTGTGGCTATTTAAAAAAGTAGTGCATTTTATTTACATTTTTTAATTGTGGCTATTTAGAAAAGTAGTGCATTCTATGTACATTTTTTATGTCAAATTCATTGAATTTTCACTACAGAACCTGCTTTCTGTGACTTGCTAAGTCTTTTCTCTCTCTCTCTTCTCCTGCCTTTGACAGCATATTTGTATTTAATTGACAAATTTGCCGTAAAGAGCAGGGACATAAACTCTGCATGATTTGTAGATCTGCCTCTTACTCTTAATCGTAATTTGTTTTTTCTACTCAAAATGCCACATTTGATTGGAAATATTTCATATTTTGACCTTGCCTGTTTTCATATGAAATGATGAAATGACTTCCTTGAAGCCATAATATAGCAATGCTCACGTCTGTATAATGTTAAGGATAATGGCATTTTTGGTGGAGGGTCATCTTAAAGATACTTATAGAAACTAAAAACTCCTGAAATGTGTAATTTTGTTCTTCTCGCCGTAGCTGTTACTTGTGTATATCACTTTACAAAACTTAGTCTGGGAATTTGTTTGAATTCCGCTATAAGTCTTCAAAATATTTTCACTTGTGTCGTATCTTTTGAGAATTATACAATTGACATGAATGAAACATTTCAATTTTAATTTAAAAAAAAAAAAAAATCATTATACTCCTCCTGCCTTTGACAGCATATTTGTATTTAATTGACAAATTTGCCGTAAAGAGCAGGGACATAAATTGTGCATGATTCGTAGACCTGCCTCTTACTTTCAATTGTAGTTTGGTTTCCTGCTCAAAATGTCACACTCTATTCATAATTGATATTTTAAAATTTAAATTTAAAATCTCTACTTCACTACCTGATTAAATATATTGATTTGTTTGTATCGTGTATCTGAAAACATTTTGATAGATTTTATACGTTACTCCAACTCTCTTCAAGAAAAACCCAGTCTAATATTAAAACTATCATAAAAATGACATAAACTCCTGTCCTAGTCTTTTACATTCATTTTTTTTTTTCTTTTAAATAAATATTAAGTGATTTTGTATTTTTCCTCCTGTTCCTGCGTTAGACCTGTATCGTTATTACAGACTCTGCTGTTTAAACAGGAATATAAAACTCCGCCCAGCAAAGCTTGTAGATTTGCTCATTTGAGTTAAACATTTGAGCCCTACTATGCTTGCAACAATCCGTACACAAGAGTTAAGTAAGTTAACATGAATTTCAACTTTTCTCAAACTTATCTACAAATTCTGTCTTTTGAAAACCCATAGATAAATTTCCTGTCTCTTTGTTCCGCTCGCTGTATGTGTTGGAAATATCCATTATTTTTGAATTCCTTCGTAAAAAAGAAAAAGGATTTTATATCCAATTCAACAAGTTTTTTAGTCTCTAATATATGTGTGTATAAATAAAAAAAAAGCTGGTCACCATAAACATATCCTACAATCATTTATGAAAATCAAACAGTTTTTGGAAAGCTCCAAACAATTTTGTATGTTTCTCCTACTCTCCTTAATAAGACCGGTCAAATCTAATATTGTTAAACTAACTGTAAAACTAACATATACTCTCAAACTCATATTCTTTTAGATGAATTTCTGTATTTGTCTCCTGTTCCTGCGTTAGACCTGTATCGTTATTTATTACAGACTCTGCTGTTTAAACAGGTATATAAAACTCCGCCCAGCAAAGCTTGTAGATTTGCTCATTTGAGTTCGACATTTGAGCCCTACTATGCTTGCAACAATCCGTACACAAGAGTTAAATAAGTTAACATGAATTTCAAATTTTCTCAAATGTGCAGCTATCATAGCTAGATTACAACCAATGATTCTACATACTGATTGATGTCATCCAAATATTAGCTAAATATAAAGACTTGTGATATGTGTAGTTATGATAGTTGATCAGTTTTATTTCACTTTTGTGTGTATATCATTGACCCCCGCAACTAATCACTTTTCCTTTGAAAGTGACCTAAACTGATTTCAGTATCACTACATCAGAATATAATTAAATTCTTTTAAATATTTAACTTTGTTTACAATTCTTCCCCTTGCATAGTGCATACGTTCAAAATTGGCATTGTCTATTCTGCCACCAGATATGCAATAATTTTATTTCTTTTTTGTTTTTCAATCACTTTCTTCGTTTGATGATTCAGTAAGAATGTGTACCCATTATCTTATAAATATTTTTATTTTTCTCTAAGTGTGAACCCCCCCCCCCTTTTGTTTATTTTTGTCATTTTTGTATTTATATTCTGTTCCCCGTGCTGGATACTACTATTTCAGGCGGTTGTGGCTATTTAAAAAAGTAGTGCATTTTATTTACATTTTTTAATTGTGGCTATTTAGAAAAGTAGTGCATTCTATGTACATTTTTTATGTCAAATTCATTGAATTTTCACTACAGAACCTGCTTTCTGTGACTTGCTAAGTCTTTTCTCTCTCTCTCTTCTCCTGCCTTTGACAGCATATTTGTATTTAATTGACAAATTTGCCGTAAAGAGCAGGGACATAAACTCTGCATGATTTGTAGATCTGCCTCTTACTCTTAATCGTAATTTGTTTTTTCTACTCAAAATGCCACATTTGATTGGAAATATTTCATATTTTGACCTTGCCTGTTTTCATATGAAATGATGAAATGACTTCCTTGAATAGCAATGCTCACGTCTGTATAATGTTAAGGATAATGGCATTTTTGGTGGAGGGTCATCTTAAAGATACTTATAGAAACTAGAAACTTCTGAAATGTGGAATTTTGTTTTCTCGCTGTTACTTGTGTATTTCACTTTACAAAACTTAGTCTGGGAATTTGTTTTAATTCCGTTATAAGTCTTCAAATATTTTCACTTGTGTCGTATCTTTTGAGAATTATACAATTGACATGAATGAAACATTTCAATTTTAATTTAAAAAAAAAAAAATCATTATACTCCTCCTGCCTTTGACAGCATATTTGTATTTAATTGACAAATTTGCCGTAAAGAGCAGGGACATAAATTGTGCATGATTCGTAGACCTGCCTCTTATTCTCAATTGTAGTTTGGTTTCCTGCTCAAAATGTCACACTCTATTCATAATTGATATTTTAAAATTTAAAATCTCTACTTCACTACCTGATTAAATATATTGATTTGTTTGTATCGTGTATCTGAAAACATTTTGATAGATTTTATACGTTACTCCAACTCTCTTCAAGAAAACCCCAGTCTAATATCATTAAAACTATCATAAAAATGACATAAACTCCTGTCCTAGTCTTTTACATTCATTTTTTTTCTTCTTTTAAATAAGTATTAAGTGATTTTGTATTTTTCTCCTGTTCCTGCGTTAGACCTGTATCGTTATTACAAACTCTGCTGTTTAAACAGGAATATAAAACTCCGCCCAGCAAAGCTTGTAGATTTTCTCACTTGAGTTCGACATTTGAGCCCTACTATGCTTGCAACAATCCGTACACAAGAGCTAAATAAATTAACATGAATTTCAACTTTTCTCAAATGTACAGCTATCATAGCTAGATTACAATCAATGATTCTACATACTGATTGATGTCATCCAAATATTAGCTAAATATGAATAGAATTGTGATATGTGTAGTTATGATAGTTGATAAGTTTTATTTCACTTTTGTGTGTATATCATTGACCCCCCGCAACTAATCACTTTTCCTTCGAAAGTGACCTAAACTTGTGCTTTCATATAAAATAAACTGATTTCAGTATCACTACATCAGAATATAATTAAATTCTTTTAAATATTTAACTTTGTTTACAATTCTTCCCCCTTGCATAGTGCATACGTTCAAAATTGGCATTGTCTATTCTGCCACCAGATATGCAATAATTTTATTTCTTGTTTGTTTTTCAATCACTTTCTTTGTTTGATAATTCAGTAAGAATGTGTAACCATTATCTTATAAATATTTTTATATTTGTACTTCACAAAATATTTTTCCCTAAGTGTGAAACAACCCCCCCCCCCCCCCTTTTGTCACTTTTGTATTTATCTCCTGTTCCCCGTGCTGGATACTGCTATTTCAGGCGGTTGTGGCTATTTAGAAAAGTAGTGCGTTTTATTTACATTTTTTAATTGTGGCTATTTAGAAAAGTAGTGCATTCTATGTACATTTTTTTATGTCAAATTCATTGAATTTTCACTAGAGAACCTGCTTTCTGTGACTTGCTAAGTCTTTTCTCTCTCTCTCTCTCCTCCTGCCTTTGACAGCATATTTGTATTTAATTGACAAATTTGCCGTAAAGAGCAGGGACATAAACTCTGCATGATTTGTAGATCTGCCTCTTACTCTTAATCGTAATTTGTTTTTTCTACTCAAAATGCCACATTTGATTGGAAATATTTCATATTTTGACCTTGCCTGTTTTCATATGAAATGATGAAATGACTTCCTTGAATAGCAATGCTCACGTCTGTATAATGTTAAGGATAATGGCATTTTTGGTGGAGGGTCATCTTAAAGATACTTATAGAAACTAGAAACTTCTGAAATGTGGAATTTTGTTTTCTCGCTGTTACTTGTGTATTTCACTTTACAAAACTTAGTCTGGGAATTTGTTTTAATTCCGTTATAAGTCTTCAAATATTTTCACTTGTGTCGTATCTTTTGAGAATTATACAATTGACATGAATGAAACATTTCAATTTTAATTTAAAAAAAAAAAAATCATTATACTCCTCCTGCCTTTGACAGCATATTTGTATTTAATTGACAAATTTGCCGTAAAGAGCAGGGACATAAATTGTGCATGATTCGTAGACCTGCCTCTTATTCTCAATTGTAGTTTGGTTTCCTGCTCAAAATGTCACACTCTATTCATAATTGATATTTTAAAATTTAAAATCTCTACTTCACTACCTGATTAAATATATTGATTTGTTTGTATCGTGTATCTGAAAACATTTTGATAGATTTTATACGTTACTCCAACTCTCTTCAAGAAAACCCCAGTCTAATATCATTAAAACTATCATAAAAATGACATAAACTCCTGTCCTAGTCTTTTACATTCATTTTTTTTCTTCTTTTAAATAAGTATTAAGTGATTTTGTATTTTTCTCCTGTTCCTGCGTTAGACCTGTATCGTTATTACAAACTCTGCTGTTTAAACAGGAATATAAAACTCTGCCCAGCAAAGCTTGTAGATTTTCTCATTTGAGTTGAACATTTGAGCCCTACTATGCTTGCAACAATCCGCACACAAGAGCTAAATAAATTAACATGAATTTCAACTTTTCTCAAATGTACAGCTATCATAGCTAGATTACAATCAATGATTCTACATACTGATTGATGTCATCCAAATATTAGCTAAATATTAATAGACTTGTGATATGTGTAGTTATGATAGTTGATCAGTTTTATTTCACTTTTGTGTGTAGATCATTGACCCCCGCAACTAATCACTTTTCCTTTGAAAGTGACCTAAACTTGTGCTTTCATATAAAATAAACTGATTTCTGTATCACTACATCAGAATATAATTAAATTCTTTTAAATATTTAACTTTGTTTACAATTCTTCCCCCTTGCATAGTGCATACGTTCAAAATTGGCATTGTCTATTCTGCCACCAGATATGCAATAATTTTATTTCTTGTTTGTTTTTCAATCACTTTCTTTGTTTGATAATTCAGTAAGAATGTGTAACCATTATCTTATAAATATTTTTATATTTGTACTTCACAAAATATTTTTCCCTAAGTGTGAAACACCCCCCCCCCCCCCACCTTTTGTCACTTTTGTATTTATCTCCTGTTCCCCGTGCTGGATACTGCTATTTCAGGCGGTTGTGGCTATTTAGAAAAGTAGTGCATTTTATTTACATTTTTTAATTGTGGCTATTTAGAAAAGTAGTGCATTCTATGTACATTTTTTTATGTCAAATTCATTGAATTTTCACTAGAGAACCTGCTTTCTGCGACTTGCTAAGTCTTTTCTCTCTCTCTCTCTCTTCTCCTCCTGCCTTTGACAGCATATTTGTATTTAATTGACAAATTTGCCGTAAAGAGCAGGGACATAAACTCTGCATGATTTGTAGATCTGCCTCTTAATCGTAATTTGTTTTTTCTACTCAAAATGCCACATTTGATTGGAAATATTTCATATTTTGACCGTGCCTGTTTTCATATGAAATGATGAAATGACTTCCTTGAAGCCATAATATAGCAATGCTCACGTCTGTATAATGTTAAGGATAATGGCATTTTTGGTGGAGGGTCATCTTAAAGATACTTATAGAAACGGTAAACTCCTAAAATGTGGAATTTTGTTTTCTCGCTGTTACTTGTGTATTTCACTTTACAAAACTTAGTCTAGGAATTTGTTTGAATTCCGCTATAAGTCTTCAAATATTTTCACTTGTGTCGTATCTTGAGAATTATACAATTGACATGAATGAAACATTTCAATTTTAATTTAAAAAAAAAAAAAAAATCATTATACTCCTCCTGCCTTTGACAGCATATTTGTATTTAATTGACAAATTTGCCGTAAAGAGCAGGGACATAAATTGTGCATGATTCGTAGACCTGCCTCTTACTTTCAATTGTAGTTTGGTTTCCTGCTCAAAATGTCACACTCTATTCATAATTGATATTTTAAAATTTAAATTTAAAATCTCTACTTCACTACCTGATTAAATATATTGATTTGTTTGTATCGTGTATCTGAAAACATTTTGATAGGTTTTATACGTTACTCCAACTCTCTTCAAGACAAACCCAGTCTAATATCATTAAAACTATCATAAAAATGACATAAACTCCTGTCCTAGTCTTTTACATTCATTTTTTTTTTCTTTTAAATAAATGTTAAGTGATTTTGTATTTGTCTCCTGTTCCTGCGTTAGACCTGTATCGTTATTACAGACTCTGCTGTTTAAACAGGAATATAAAACTCCGCCCAGCAAAGCTTGTAGATTTTCTCACTTGAGTTCGACATTTGAGCCCTACTATGCTTGCAACAATCCGTACACAAGAGCTAAATAAATTAACATGAATTTCAACTTTTCTCAAATGTACAGCTATCATAGCTAGATTACAATCAATGATTCTACATACTGATTGATGTCATCCAAATATTAGCTAAATATGAATAGAATTGTGATATGTGTAGTTATGATAGTTGATCAGTTTTATTTCACTTTTGTGTGTATATCATTGACCCCCCGCAACTAATCACTTTTCCTTCGAAAGTGACCTAAACTTGTGCTTTCATATAAAATAAACTGATTTCAGTATCACTACATCAGAATATAATTAAATTCTTTTAAATATTTAACTTTGTTTACAATTCTTCCCCCTTGCATAGTGCATACGTTCAAAATTGGCATTGTCTATTCTGCCACCAGATATGCAATAATTTTATTTCTTGTTTGTTTTTCAATCACTTTCTTTGTTTGATAATTCAGTAAGAATGTGTAACCATTATCTTATAAATATTTTTATATTTGTACTTCACAAAATATTTTTCCCTAAGTGTGAAACAACCCCCCCCCCCCCCCCCTTTTGTCACTTTTGTATTTATCTCCTGTTCCCCGTGCTGGATACTGCTATTTCAGGCGGTTGTGGCTATTTAGAAAAGTAGTGCGTTTTATTTACATTTTTTAATTGTGGCTATTTAGAAAAGTAGTGCATTCTATGTACATTTTTTTATGTCAAATTCATTGAATTTTCACTAGAGAACCTGCTTTCTGTGACTTGCTAAGTCTTTTCTCTCTCTCTCTCTCCTCCTGCCTTTGACAGCATATTTGTATTTAATTGACAAATTTGCCGTAAAGAGCAGGGACATAAACTCTGCATGATTTGTAGATCTGCCTCTTACTCTTAATCGTAATTTGTTTTTTCTACTCAAAATGCCACATTTGATTGGAAATATTTCATATTTTGACTGTGTCTGTTTTCATATGAAATGATGAAATGACTTCCTTGAAGCCATAATATAGCAATGCTCACGTCTGTATAATGTTAAGGCATTTTTGGTGGAGGGTCATCTTAAAGATACTTATAGAAACTAGAAACTCCTGAAATGTGGAATTTTGTTCTGCTCGCTGTGGCTGTTGTGTATTTCACTTTACAAAACTTAGTCTGGGAATTTGTTTGAATTCCGTTATAAATCTTCAAATATTTTCACTTGTGTCGTATCTTTTGAGAATTATACAATTGACATGAATGAAACATTTCAATTTTAATTTAAAAAAAAAATAAGATCATTATACTCTTCCTGCCTTTGACAGCATATTTGTATTTAATTGACAAATTTGCCGTAAAGAGCAGGGACATAAATTGTGCATGATTTGTAAACCTGCCTCTTATTCTCAATTGTAGTTTGGTTTCCTGCTCAAAATGTCAAAAGTGTATTATTTCTTATTTTATGTATTATCTCGATTTTTACTTTAATTTTCAGTTTCTTAGTGAAAAATGAAATTGTATGTTTTAGTTAAAAAAAGAAAAAAAAGTCGAGTTTTAAAAAAACATGTTTCAGATTTGGGTCCTATTATGCTTGCAACAGCCTGTACACTAATCCTAAATAAGTTAGTAACATGACTTTTAATTTACTTGAAATGTACAGCTATTATAGCTAGATTACCGTCATTCATTTCAGAAGACGGGGTTGTCTGACTTGCTATTTTCTGTCTCAATCAACCACTTAAAACGGTCTAATCTGGGAGCTAGAAAAGGGCCACGCTTTTTACTCGCTAACTTTTGTGATGTGACAGATTTTTATTTTTTAATATAAAAATGAAAACACATTAGTCTTTATTATAGAATGGGGTATGATTTCGTTTCCCACTCCTGCCTTTGACAGCATGTTTGTATTTAATTGACAAATTTGCCGTAAAGAGCAGGGACATCAATTGTGCATGATTTGTAGACCTGCCTCTTACTTTTACCATGTAATTTGGTTTCCTACTCAAAATGCCACATTGCGAGATTTCTCTGTAACTTCTAAATCCTATCAAAGAAGTAAAAAAAAAAAAATGAGGAAATTCTATTTTCGAATGAATTTACACTGCAGCTGAATTCACTGGTCAAGGTTTTTGGTTTTCATTGGCACCATTGTATCAGTTAATGTGTTCATTCAGATTTTTGATTTTATGCCAAGATCTCGTTCTGACTGAATATTGACTCTAGAGTTCAGTGCTTCTTGACGTAACCCTCCTCGGTAAATACACTAAATAAAATTCTAATTTTATGAAATAGTTACTTGTTTTGGTGATTTAAAACCAGTTACCAAATTTTACGGAAAACAATCCAGTATTATTTTTTTTTGATCATTTAAGATTTTTCATTTTTTTGTTTTTATCGATTCACTAAATAACACAAGGGGCCTACTTTGAAGGGGATTAGGGTCCCAACCCCGTCATGTATTTAAAATATTTTTTCTGGCCTAAGGTCGGATAACTTTTAGACAGACATTGTGTGTGTGTGTGTGTGATATATATATATATACAGGGTGGGCCAAAATAAGGGTCCTATCTTTAAATTTGAATAACTTGAATTTGAATAACTTCCACAAAATGAAAGTTAAACTCACCAAACTTTATGTGTGTGTAGACTGACCCTTCCGAGATTTTTTGAAATAAATAAAACAAATTTTAGCCGAAAAACACTTCTTAAAACTTACAAAAACTAAAGTATTGTTTTTTACACTGTTTTGAGTTTTTTAAGCAAAAATAATGTTTTCTAAATGAGGGTACGTTCCTTAGGGCTAATACGGCTCATGCTTGCTTCGGAAGGGGTCCTTTACTTATTCTAAAAAAAAAAATAAAAAAAAAATCAATAAATAAAAAAGTTATGAATTTTTAAAAATAGGACCCTTATTTTTGCCCACCCTGTATATATATATATATATATATATATATATAAATATTTTTAATTATGTACCATTATTGAATCTTCTGTTCAAGGTGACTGGTCTTTTTCCTTAGATCACCTAGACTTATATTTTCATATAAAATGCACTAAATGTTTTCATACTTTAGAATGTTATCTGTTTACAACTCTTTGCCCTTACATTGCATATATTGTTATAAGTTCAAAATTATTAAAATGTGCTAACATTAAGTATTTTGTGTTCCGAATGTTTTATTAAAGACAAACTATAATATAATTCATCAAGATAAGTGTTTTTTTTTTTTTTTTTTTTTTTTTTTTTCTTTATGTGATCGTGGCTTCCTGTTAAATTTATAACGTCCGATACGGATGACCAGAAATAAAAAAAAAAAAAAAAAAAAAATGTTTTTGTTAGACTTTCTCGTTTATGCGATTTATAAGTACTGTTCCTTCGAATTATAGTTTAATAATAACAACAATACATTTGTTTAATTATCTTTTTCTTTTTTTTTTAGTTTAATGTAGTAATAAACAAATAATATTTACATTGAAAAAACACATTTTATTATTAATGTAAATGTTTGAAATAAATAAAAACATATGCTATAATAATTAAACATTTTATTGGATTAATTTTAACTTTATGGGAAGATAATCAATAATTAGCTATGAAAAAAGGAAGCAGATGTCGAAATTAAAAAAAAAAAAAGTTTTTGTTTGATAATTGGTTTGTTAAAATTAATTCAATATTATTATCAAACTATAATTCAAAGGAACAATACTAATTTTTTTAAATTGCATAAACAAAACTAATTTTTAAAAATCGCATGAACAAAAACTTTTTTTTTTCATTTCTGGTCATCCGTACCGGAAGTGACATTGTAAATTTAACAGGAAGCCACGATCACATAAAAATCTGAAAATAAGCCGATTAATTTATAGATTTGGTGAGTTTTAAATGACGTTTGATTTGGTGAATGTAGACTTCTCTCTCGTAGTGAATTGTTTGTGCCAATTCAAAATGGCTGTCTACTTTAGGTGAATGCGTCTATAATATGCAGCAGGATTTCTCGGTCTGTTTTACTGAAACAGTGCCGTGCATATTATGCAAACACTTACGTTTCAAAATTGAAATTCTCTCTCAAGCCCTTGATGTAGGAATTAATTCGGATTCACCGAAAAATCTTATCTGACAAGGATCTTCAAATATTTCTTTCTTGTATCATTTATCTTTAAAAATTTTACAAAAAAAAAATACTGTAATTCACAGTATAGTATCTTGCATCATATCTTGTGAGAGTTATAAAATTGCCATGAATGAAACATTTGAATTATACAAAATTTTTATTTTTCCCTCCTGCCTTTGACAGCATGTTTGTATTTAATTGACAAATTTGCCGTAAAGAGCAGGGACATAAATTGAGCATAATTTGTAGATGTGCCTCTTGCTCTCACCCGTGATTTGGTTTTCTACTAAAAATGCCACATGGGGAGATCTCTATTAAAGCAATTAAAATTGAGGAAATTCTATTTTCGAATGAATCTACATTTCAACCAAGTTCACTGTTTAAGGTGGTTGTCATTGACACCAGTGTATCGAATGTGAAATTTCGATTTTATGTCGAGATTACGTTGAAAATAGAATATTGATTCAAGAATTCTAAGTTTAAAAAAAAAAAAAAAAATTATGTACTAATGGGTCACCGCTAATCAAGGCCTAAATGCAACTCGAGGATAAGGGTTAGTAAGTAGCAGTTGTGGGATTTTTAAACTTGAAATTTGATCGTATTTTTATTTAATTTAAAAATTAGAAAAACTAAAACTGAAAATCAGTTTTTTCTCTCATATATAAAAAATACGTTTTGACTTTAAAAAAAAAAAAAAAGCTGCTCACTTCAAGCTTATACTACAGCCATTTATGAAAATCAAACAGTTTTTGAAGGCCAAGAGAACAGTTTTGTATGTTTCTCCAACTCTCTGAGGCCAGCCAAGTCTAATATTACTAAACCAAACATAACAATAACATATACTCTCAAACCCCTATTCTTTTAAATTTATTTATGTATTTGTCTCCTGTTCCTGCGTTAGACCTGTATCGTTATTTATTACAGACTCTGCTGTTTAAACAGGAATATTAAACTCCGCTCAGCAAAGCTTGTAGATTTTCTCATTTGATTTAAACATTTGAGCCCTACTATGCTTGCAACAATCTGTACACTAGTGCTAAATTAGATAGCGATAATGATTTGAATTGTTATATACATACGTATATCAACCACGATCCTGTATACTGCTGTTTGTGCAAATGTTAGCTAAATTTACTTTAAAATGTAGGTTAAAATAATTGATTAATGTTGTGGATAGTGACTTTTAATATGAATTAAAATGAACACTGCTTTGGAACAGCTGTAAAAAACTATAATACCTTTGTGTATGCTCTTTATTTGGAATATGATTTGAGAATGATTTAAATTGTCAAACATACATATATACACTTATTGAATCTCCTGTTAAAGGCAACTGATTCTTTCCATTGGAAGATCACTCAGACTTATCTTTTCATCAGATTGGGAAATTGTTCTCAACTTCAGCTTTTTTTTGCTGTTGGCTACTCACACCCTTTTGGCCTTTTGGCTAAGATCAAAGTGTAGTATCTGTTCCGATGGATACTGCACCCCATACTGGTGTTGTCTTGACCTTCGGGTCTTGATTTACGCCGGTCAATGGGTCTGTCCTGTGCAGTTGGGAGGTCCACCTTCCCAGGCTTTGCCTCCCCTCTTTGGGGAGGAGTAAGTTTATTGCTTACTGCCTGAGGTTCCCCTACCGGGGAATGTCGACGGGGCTGCCCAGGCAATTTTTTAACCCTACTTTCCCGACCCGACCTTGGGTCACATCTTACTTGTGGGAGTAAGATAAAAACTGGCCTTGTGCCTAACTCCTGGAGAGGAGTAAATCAATACTCACATCCTGAGTCGTAAATTAAATACACCAGTCCAAAATGGCTACCGATTGTAGGTGAATGTGTCCATTAGTTGCGGCAGGCTTAATAGTGGATTTCTTAGTCAGTTTTATTGAAATAGTGCCGTGCATGTTATAGCAAGAATTTAATTTCAAAATTGAAACTGTCTTTCAAGACATTATGTACATAAGAATTCATTCTGGTTCTTTTTATTCTGACACGGATCTTCAAATATTTATCGTGTATCGTATCAACTGTCATGAATGAGACGTATCAATTTTTTAATACAAAATCTTTATTTGCCTCTCCTGCCTTTGACAGCATGTTTGTATCTAATTGACAAATCTGCCGTAAAGAGCAGGAACATAAATTGTGCATGATTTGTAGACTCGTCTTTTACTTTCACTTGTAATCGATTTCTGCTTAAAATGCCACAAATATTTCTGATTCTCTTTCGTGTTTTTACCTTCCTTACATTACTATTTACCATCAAGCTTTGGTATGTTCAGCCTCGCCCGACAGAGTATCAGAGCTGATATGCCTGACATTGCGTATCTATCTTATCATTATGCTGAATATGGACGAGGTGGAGGCCGAGCAGTCACCTCTATGCCGCATCACGTTCCTAACACGTGGGCAGATTTAGGCACAGTTGGTTTTTAATGTGGGGGAAGATCCAGCTCACCAAAAAAGGGGCACACTGGATTGAAACAAAAATAAAAATTCCCTCAGTCTCGAAGCATTTCTTTCACTGACCGAGGACAGAAAAGATGAAATGTAGTGTCAGAACAGATACCACACTCTGCTCCTAGTCAAAATGCTAAGACTAATTTAACACAGTTGATATGTAAACCCTCGCGCTATATATTGGGATTAATCTGTAGAATTAGTGATTGTTACATGACGCGGTGTCAGATTGTGTAAGTTGGTTGTTTCTATCGGTGTAGACTTAATGATAGTAAATCGAATGCACCAATCTCAAATAGCGGCCAATTGTAAGTTTCGGTGAACCTGTCCCTATGTCGAGACAAGTTTTCAAACATATTTTTTAGGCTGTTTTACATCACCCCCACCCTCAAAAAAATATATGGTACATGTTATACAATAATATTTCTCATTTCAAAAATGAATTCAATTAAGTCTTGTCTAACACGGATCTTCAAATATTTTCTTGTACGTCATCTTTTGAGAATTGCCATGAATGAGACGTCTCAATTTTTCATACAAAATCTTTATTTCCCTCTCCTGCCTTTGACAGCATGTTTGTATCTAATTGACAAATCTGCCGTAAAGAGCAGGGACATAAATTGTGCACGATTTGTAGACTTGTCTTTTACGTTCACTTGTAATCGATTTCTGCTTAAAATGCCACATGCACGTACTGTGTGCACCGTTTATATTTCCTATTTCAAAATTACAATTTAAAATCTCTTCACCTCTCAAAAGATAGTTTTCATTTAATTATTTTTTTAACTGTTGTATATTTTGAATTTTTGATTCTCAAACTACCCCCAACCCCACTCCCAATCCCCAGTGTTGAAGTTAATCGCAAATCCTACTTTTTTTTTCTAAGTTTAGCTGATAAATCGTCCGTCCCCTTGCCGTAAATAGCATGCACATAAATTATGCATGATTTGTAGACGTGTCCCCTTTTCATCCATGATTTGGTTTTCTTAAAAGTCCACATTGGGAGATTGCTCTGTCTGTAATTTTTTAATCTCCATTCAATGAGTTAAAAATGAGAAAGTTATGTTTAGATGAATCTACATTTCAGGCAAATTCACTGTTTATCAGGATTGTTGGTTGTCATTGGCGCTCGTTTAGCCGTTCATATGCTGATTCATAATTTCGATTTTATGCTAAGATCCCGTTTTGGATGAATGTTGCCTTGTTTTTTGTCTTTTATTTAACTAACATAAGCTTATATATATTCTGCAAGTAGTGTAGTCTTGCTTCTGTTGCACATGCTTGATGCATCGAATACGCAACATTTCTGTATTTAGAAATGATTTGATTATTTGTTGTGTACATTATAATTTAAATGTTTTCTTTCGAATATTCATTCTAGATTGCATTTCATAACAATTTAGAAAAACGAGAGCATTCGCCTCTTGTCATTTTATTTAATATTTTTCAGTTTTATTAAGAATTTGATCCCCCCCCGCTTTTATATTTGATTAAACCGTGCCTGATTTGTAGACCTGTCTATTTTACCTGTAATTGGATTTCAAAAATTGAATCTCTCTCTGACTCTCTCTGATTTTCAAATATTTCTCTCTTGTGTCATATCTTCTTTTGACAATTGTGCAATTGACATGAATAAAGCATTAAAAAAAATTTTTTTATTTCTCCTGCCTTTGACAGCATGTTTGTATTTAATTGACAAATTTGCCGTAAAGAGCAGGGACATAAATTGTGCATGATTTGTAAACCTGCCTCTTACTCTCACTCGTAATTTGGTTTCCTACTCAAAATGCCACATACTATACGTACCATTTTATATTTGCTATTTCCAAAATTAAAATTTAAAATCTCTCTACCTCAAAAGATAAATTTTATAAGCCTTATTTACTTGAAATTTTTTAAAATTTTGATTTTTCTTTAAAGTGTATTATTTTATGTATTCTCTCGATTTTTTTTTTTTTTTCTGAGTGAAAAATGACATTGTATGTTTTAGGGTCAAGTTTTAAATAATTTGTTTCGAAATTGGGTCCTATTATGCTTGCAACAGTCCGTACACTAATCCTAAATAAGTTAGTAACATGACTTTTAATTCACTCAAAATATACAGCTATTATAGCTAGATTACCGTCATTGATCCAATATGCTGCTATTTTTGTAAATGTTAGCTAAATTTGTATGTTAAAGTAATTAATCCAAATTTTTCCTACAGAGACTTTTATTACTATTTGTTACTGTGTTTATAAATGAAAAAATAAATATGGTGCTTTTTTTTCTCGCTTGCATTTAAAATGTAACTGTCACAACGGCTGAACAGTAAAAGGCATAGATTCGGATTCAAATTGTTCTACCTGTGGTACAGTTACTTAACACCTGTGATTGTTGATAAAACATTTTTGTGGATATTAAAAATATTCATTTATTAAAATAACAATGACTTATTAAAATAACAATGACATATACTCTTATCCTAGTCTCTGTCATTTTTTTTTTTTTTTTTTTTTTTTTTTGACTAAATATTAATTGATCAATTTTTGTATTTTGTCTCCTGTTCCTGCGTTAGACCTGTATCGTTATTACAGACTCTGCTGTTTAAACAGGAATATTAAACTCCGCCCAGCAAAGCTTGTAGATTTGCTCATTTGCGTAAACATTTGGGCCCTACCATGCTTGCAACAATGCGTACACTAATGCAAAATAAATTAATAATATGACTTTTGATTTACTCAAATATACAGGTATTATAGCAAGGTAACCGTCATTGATTCAATATGCTGGTATTTCTGTAAATGTTAGCTAAATGTGTATGTTACGGTGATTAATAAAAGTTTTGCTTACACAGACTTCTGTTATGTTAACAAATGAAAAAATAAATACAGGCCGTTTTTTTCTCAAATTTAAAATGTAGTTGTCAGAGGCTTAGATTCTGGTTTGAATCATTCGACCGGTGATAGTTACTTCATTAACACTTCTGATTGTTGATAAAAACATTTGTAGATATTAAAGATATTTGTTGATTAAAAATAATTTTATATATATATATATATATACATATATATATGTATGTGTGAACCATTGAATCTCCTGTTCAAAGAAACTCTTTTTTTTTTTTCCTTTCAAAAATTGACTACAGTTATTCTGTAATCTATGTACTGAATACGATGAAATTCTTTAGACTATTATTGAATGTTTACAACTCTTTGCCGTTACGTATATTGTGCCACCAAATATGTATGCATACAATGTCAAATAATTTTTTTTTTTTTAATCTTTGCCACGGAGATTCAAATTTGTCCACAATCATTTTTTCTGAAGGTAAAAAATGGAAATATAGCCACTGTTTTCATGGAGACAAGACTGACGTTATAGGTGTAAAAAGAAAATGGCTAAAATTTGCAGTTAAAAAAAATTGTGCACAAATACTGTTTGCACTCTGTATATTTACGGCCAAGAAAATGGTTATGGTTATTTTGCAACGTAATAAACTTTACGAAAAATTTTAAAATTGTGTTTTGGTCGTTAGATTCTTTCCATATGTGAACTTAATAGAATTTTTAATACAAAATCTGCAGTCTATAATCTTATTTCCCCCCTGCCTTTGACAGCATGTCTGTATTTAATTGACAAATTTGCCGTAAAGAGCAGGGACATAAATTGCGCATAATTTGTAGATCTACTTTCTTACTATCATCTGTAATTTTGTTTTTTTCTACTCAAAATGCCACATTTAGAGATTGCTCTTCCTCTAACTTTTAAATCCCTCTTCGATCAATACAACTATAAAATTGCATTTTCCAATGAATCTACTATTCATCAAAAATTAATTTTTAAGGTTGGATGTTGACATCGGCACTTTTGTATCTGTTGGTATCTTGATATCCTTTTCTAGAATATTGACTCTGTGGCCGAATGTGATCGCCTATGTTCACGCTAAGATAAAACAGCACAAGACAAATGTTCATATACCTCGATTGAGTCTGGGAGGCGTGCTTTTTCTCTGTCCGCGCGAAAATAGGTACCCAAGTCATGGTCGTCGATATCTCTCTGGTCAGTTGTCGGTCCGATCCGCTCTGATCGAAAACTAGCCCCGAACTCGCCGTCTTCTCTCTCAGTCTACAAGTCGTCAGTTGTCGGTCCAATCTGTCCCGATCCGCTCTCTGTCCAGGTTCAATCCAAACTGCTCGCCTTCTCTCCGAAACCCAAACTCGTTAACTTTTTGCCATAAACCTTACTGTTGTAAAACTAACTAACTTACCTTACTGTCGTCAAATTGTCGTAAAACGTTGTCACTCCTAAATGTTGTGTCCGGTATTCTGAGTCACCTACCCTGAACAATAGAAACTGACCACTCCCGCATTTACTTTTGTCTCTGTCGATGAGTCACTTCCTATTCTCGCGGCCTTCATTGTATCACAACTAAAAGAAAGAATTCTATGTAGGAATTCTGGCTTATCCTTTTTATTTTATCACTTTACCAATCCGCTGTTTCCTGTGATGCATTAAGTTTACATTGGTTTTCTGTTTTATAACCTGGAGAAGTATATAAAGGAAAAAAAAGAACATTCATTCACAAAAAATAATAAATTGTCAGCTTAAATGCTGTTCAGGTCCAAGTTTTAAAATACATCCATAATTTTATACGTCAGATTTAAAAATAATTAGAAAACTCAATTTGATATTGATTTGCTGGTATTGTGTATTTGAAAACATTTTGATAGAAACAATTTTGTACGGTACTTAACTCTTAAGACTAACCCAAATATTATAACAATCACAATAACATAATTATTATAACAATCATGACATAGATATTATAACAATCATGACATAGATATTATAACAATCATGACATAGATATTATAACAATCATGACATAGATATTATAACAATCATGACATAGATATTATAACAATCATGACATAGATATTATAACAATCATGACATAGATATTATAACAATCATGACATAGATATTATAACAATCATGACATAGATATTATAACAATCATGACATAGATATTATAACAATCATGAAAATGACAAACTCCTAGCCTAGTCTTTTACATTCATTTTTTTATTTTTCTTTCTTCGACTAAATATTAAGTGATCAGTTTTTTATTTGTCTCCTGTTCCTGCGTTAGACCTGTATCGTTATTTATTACAGACTCTGCTGTTTAAACAGGTATATAAAACTCCGCCCAGCAAAGCTTGTAGATTTGCTCATTTGAGTTCAACATTTGAGCCCTACTATGCTTGCAACAATCCTTACTAAATAAGATATTATTAAATAATAGTATCAAATAAGATAGCGACAATTATTTGAATTGTGTGAAATACATAGGTATGTCAACCATTGAACCTATATACTACTGTTTGTATGTTTCTCCTACACTCCTTAAGACCAGCCAAGTCTAATATTATTAAACTAACTGTAACACTAACATATACTCTCAAACTCCTATTCTTTTAAATTGATTTCTGTATTTATCTCCTGTTCCTGCGTTAGACCTGTATCATTATTTATTATAGACTGCTGGATAAAGCAGAAATAGAAAACTCCGCCCAGCATAGAAAAAGTTTTGTACGTTACTCAAACTCTCATCCGGACTAACCCAGTCTAATATTATTAAAACAATCATAACAATGACATAGACCTAGTCTTTTTTTTTTGGCTAAATATTAAGATATTAGGTTTTGTATTTGTCTCCTGTTCCTGCGTTAGACCTGTATCGTTATTTATTACAGACTCTGCTGTTTAAACAGGAATATTAAACTCCGCCCAGCAAAGCTTGTAGATTTGCTCACTTGCGTTAAACATTTGAGCCCTACTATGCTTGCAACAATCTGTACACTAGTGCTTAATAAATTACTAACATGACTTTCCATTTACTCAAATATACGGGTATTATAGCAAGTTTACCGTTGTTGATCCAATATGCTGGTATTTCGGTAAATGTTATCTAAATGAATAGATGCCAGGTTTTTTTAAATTCATCGCAATTATATTACTATCAAAACTGGTTACTCTAATTTAAATTAATAATGCATTTTTACTCTTTAGAAATACTATATATATATATATATATATATAGTTACTAGCAAAATACCCAGCACAAGCATTTATTATTATTATTGTCATAATATTAAAACAATCATGACATGGACCCGATAACTCCTATCCTGGCTTTTTACATTTTTTTTTTTTTTTTTACCAAACATTAATTGATCAGTTTTTGTATTTGTCTCCTGTTCCTGCGTTAGACCTGTATCGTTATTTATTACAGACTCTGCTGTTTAAACAGGAATATAAAACTCCGCCCAGCAAAGCTTGTAGATTTGCTCACTTGAGTTAAACATTTGGGCCCTACTATGCTTGCAACAATCCATACACTAGTTCTTAATAAGTTAGTAAGATGGCTTTCCATTTACTCAAATATATAGCTAGATTACTGTCATCGATATGTTGCTATTTCTGTAAATTTTAGCTGAATGTGTATGTTACGGTAATTAATAAAAGTTCTGCTTATGGAGGCTTTCATTTCTGTATGTTTCGTACTGTGTTTTAAAATAAATATGGGGCTTATTTCTCTTGCATTTATATAAATAATCATCTAATATTGTCATTGTAACTTCTGTAGCTGTTAATATGGTGATTGGTAATTTTGATATGTACAGATCATGTTATTGAATATTGACTAAAGAGGTCTATAAGGAACTGTCATTCTTGCTAAAAAAATTAAATAAATTGTAGCAAAGTATATTTGCTTATTGTAATAACATGGTACAATAATAACAAATGGAAAATTGATTGGTAAGAATCTGTTTAATTTATCAGCTTAAATGCTATATATGTCAAACTTCTAAAATTCGTCCGACAAAATTTTATATATCACATTTACGAATAATTAGAAAACCCAATTTAATATATTAATTTGCTTGTATTGTGTATCATGAAAACATTTTCATAGAAAGTTTTATACGTTCATCCAACTCTCAAGACTAGCCCAGTCTAATATTCTTAAAACAGTCATAACAATGACATAAACCTTAAAACTCCTATCCTAGCCATTTACATTCATTTTATTTTTATTTTTTTCAACTAAATATTAAGTGATTATTTTTTTTTTATTTGTCTCCTGTTCCTGCGTTAGACCTGTATCGTTATTTATTACAGACTCTGCTGTTTAAACAGGAATATTAAACTCCGCCCAGCAAAGCTTGTAGATTTGCTCATTTGAGTTCAACATTTGAGCCCTACTATGCTTGCAACAATCCTTACTAAATAAGATATTATTAAATAATAGTATTAAATAAGATAGCGACAATTATTTGCATTGTGTGAAATACATAGGTATGTCAACCATTGAACCTCTATACTGCTGTTTGTATGTTTCTCCTACTCTCATTAAGACGAGCCAAGTCTAATATTATTCAACTGTAACACTAACATATACTCTCAAACTCCTATTCTTTTAGATTAATTTCTGTATTTGTCTCCTGTTCCTGCGTTAGACCTGTATCGTTATTTATTACAGACTCTGCTGTTTAAACAGGAATATTAAACTCCGCTCAGCAAAGCTTGTAGATTTGCTCATTTGCGTTAAACATTTGAGCCCTACTATGCTTGCAACAATCTGTACACTAGTGCTTAATAAGTTACTAACATGACTTTCAATTTACTCAAATATACAGGTATTATAACTAGATTACTGTCATTCAATATGTTGCTATTTCTGTAAATGTTAGCTAAATGGCTATGTTACAGTAATTAATAAATTTTTTGCTTATGGAAGTTTTTCTTACTGTTTTTAAAAAAAGATTAATAAATACTGGGCTTATTTCTCTTGCATTTATATAATATATACACGCACCATTGAATCTCCTGTTTGAAACAACTTATCTTTTACATTTGATGATCGCCGACACTTATAATATTTGTATCTTGGTCACTTTTGCATTCTGTTGCATGTTCCTGCGTCAGACCTGTATCGATATTTATTAGACTCTGCGGCTTAAACAAGAATCTAAAACTTTTCCCAGCAAAGTTTGTAGATTTACTTATTTAATTCAAACCCATGGGTCCTATTATGCTTGCAACACTGTGTTGTATAATTAAAAACATTTTGATAGAAAGTTTTGTGCTTACTCCAACTCTCTTAATAACTTACCCAGCCTAATATTATTAAAACAATCATAACAATGACATAGACTCTAAAACCCATATACTTGTCTTGTATATACATTTTTTATCTTTTTTATTTTATCAAATAAGTATAAAGTGATTTTCTTTTTATGTCTCCGGTTCCTGCGTTAGACCTGTATCGTTATTACAGATTCTGCTGTTTAATCAGGAATATTAAACTCCGCCCAGCAAAGCTTGTAGATTTGCTCATTTGCGTTAAACATTTGAGCCCTACAATGCTTGCAACAATCCACGCATGTCTTGCATTTAAAATGTAGCTGTCACGACAGCCTAGCGGGAAGAGGTTTAGATTTGGGTTCAAATCGTTCGACCGGTGGTACAGTTACTTCATTAACACATGATTGTTGATAAAAAGATTTCTGTTAATATCGAAAACATTTGTTTATTAAAAATAATTATATATACCATGTAATCTCCTGTTCAAATAACTAGGCCCCCCTCTTTAGAAAATTACCCAATTATATTGTAATGCATGTATCAAAAACATTTTCAAGGGAACAGTCAATCTCTCCTTATTGTCATAATATTAAAACAATCATGAAATGGGCCCTATAACTCCTATCCTGGCTTCTTACATTTTAAAAAAAAATTTTTTACCAAACATTAATTGATCAGTTTTTGTATTTGTCTCCTGTTCCTGCGTTAGACCTGTATCGTTATTTATTACAGACTCTGCTGTTTAAACAGGAATATTAAACTCCGCCCAGCAAAGCTTGTAGATTTGCTCATTTGCGTTAAACATTTGGGCCCTACCATGCTTGCAACAATGCGTACACTAATGCAAAATAAGTTAATAATATGACTTTTGATTTACTCAAATATACAGGTATTATAGCAAGGCTACCGTCGTTGATCCAATACGCTGGTATTTCTGTAAATGTTATCTAAATGTGTATGTTACGCTGATTAATAAAAGTTTTGCTTACACAGACTTCTTTTATGTTTCTTAGTGTTTACAAATTAAAAAATAAATAAAGGGCGTTTTTTGTTTTCTCTTTAAAATAAAGCTGTCATGACGGTCTAGCGGTTTCAGGCCTTAATTCTGGGTTGAATTATTTGACCAGTGTCATATACTTGAACACTTATTATTGTTGATAAAAACATTTCTGGAGATATTCAAAATATTTGTTTATTAAAAATAATTATATTTATATATACACCAGAATCTCCTGTTCAAATAACTGTTTTTTTTGTTTTTTTTTCTTCGGAAAATTGTCAAGTTATACTGTAATACACGTACTAAATATGATTAAATTCTTTAGAATATTATTAACAATATGTTTACAACTCTTGGCCATTACATTAGATATATTGTACACATTCAAAATTGGCCTTGTATATTGTGCTACCAAATATGTATACATACAATGTCAAATAATTTGATTTCTTTAATCTTTGCCATCTTTTTCAATCAGTTTCTTTATTGATAATGATTTCCTGTTATTTAATTATCTCGTGTGTATTTTTATATTTGTGCGTTGGTCACTTACTTATTTTAGCCTCTTCCTGTGTCAGACCTGCAGCCATATTTATTACAGACTGCGGTTTAAACAAAAATATAAAATTCCGCCAAGCAACGTTTGTAGATTTACTCATTGAGTTAAACCCCATGTATCCTATGTTTGCAACACTCTCTGCTTAACTAGTTTTTATTTCATGAAATAACGGCAAGTTTTTTTTAACTCTGTTTTTATGTTGCTTTGATCAAGCGACTACCTTGGCCTAAGATAGTCGTGCTTGGAGGGCACTTAGCCAAGTTAGTGTGTATTCTGCAGGTTGTCAGGGAGAAAGCGTTTTATATACTTTGTATTTCTCATTGCTGATGACACAATCTATCTCTCTCTCTCTCCCAAAAAACTTTATTTAAAAAAATCCATATAAAACGAATGTACATTCGTATGAGAAGAAATCTTTATGATCAACTCAACGAATTAGATTCAACTTAATGTTCAGTTTTATTTTTGCCTTTTTTTGTTTTCAACATCTATATATCTGCCTAGTTTTTCATGCTTTTTACACCCCCCGAATATCTAGCTTTCTATAGGGCAAACTTTATAATCTGGTTATGAATGATAGACCCGCTATTTTTTTACTCTACAAAGTATAAAACCAACAATACTCCTGCCTTTGACAGCATATTTGTATTTAATTGACAAATTTGCCGTAAAGAGCAGGGACATAAATTGTGCACGATTTGTAGACCTGCCTCTTACTCTCACCCGTAATTTGGCTTTCTACTCAAAATGCCACATTGCGAGATTTCTCTGTAACTTTCAAATTCCTATTGAAGGAGTTACAAATTTGAAAAATCTACATTTCAGCTGAATTCACAGTTCAAAGTTGTTATAATTATAACTTTTTAAATTATTTTACTTCAGTTCGAATAAATCAAGGGCTCCATCCTGGAGCTAACACTTGATTTCGTTAAAATTTAAATTTATTGAAACACTCTCGGCTTAGTTATTTTAGGGAGTTAGCACATTTAAATCTCCATTTTTATGTTGCCACAAGAATCGTGGTGCTTGGAGGGCACTTATCCACGTTAGTACGTATTCTGCAGTTAGCGGAGAAAACGTTTAATATACCTCTTATATTTTTCATTGCTGATTACAATATCTCTATCTCTTTCTTAAGAAAACAATCCATATAAAATGAATGTACATTCGTATGAGAAGAAATCTTTAAGATCAAGATCAACTACACAAATGAGATCCAACTTATTTAGTTTTATTTTTGCCTTTTTTTTTTTTTTTCGACATCTATATATCTGGCTAGTGGTTAATGCTTTTTATCTCCCCCTTAAAATCTAGCTATCTATCGGGGCAAAATTTATAATCCAGTTATGAGTAATAGACCCGCTATTTTCCAACTTTACACTAAATAAAAAAAACCATAATACTCCTGCCTTTGACAGCATGTTTGTATTTAATTGACAAATTTGCCGTAAAGAGCAGGAACATAAAGTGTGCATGATTTGTAGACCTGCCTCTTACTCTCACCTGTAATTTGGCTTTCTACTCAAAATGCCACATTGAGAGATCTCTGTAACTTTCAAATTCCTATTCAAGTTGTAAAAAATTAGAAAATTTTATATCTCAGATGAAATTCACTGTTCAAAGTTATGATTATCACTTTTTTTCTTTCTGGTGCTACCAGATTAGGCTGTCTGAAAATACCGGCTTCCTGACCTAAAATGCACCAAACATTGATGTTATTGTTTTTATCCTTTCCCTTTGCAAAACTCAATCATGTTCTGCAAAGTCAAAAACAAAAACAATTTTCCCTTACAAAACAACCAAACCAAACGCCATAAATAAATATTTAAAGATATAAAGGACTTGAAGCATAAAAACTTTTACCAACATGACCAAATTTGGCATTAAATAACCCGAAAAGGGTTGATATGCCGTAAAAAAAAAAAAAAACAACTTTTGGGGAAAATATTTTTCTTTCTTTTTTTTTTAATTTCAAATTTCAAATTAACGGGTTCTGTCCTGGAGCTAACACTTGATTTCGTTACGATTTAAATTTATATTAAGTAAATACGTTGTCCCTTTTATGGCTGCTATCTGTATTTCGCTACAGCTTGGTTTTCCAGGGATTCTTTCAAAGTATTTAAGATTTTTTTTTTCATTAGGCCAGTTGATCCGACCACAACGGGTATAATGTTGATTTCGCAGATGTGTTGATTCAGATGTTTTTTCCTTCTCTATGAATATTAATTCTGAGCATTTCTAAAAAAAAAATTAACTTGAACTTTGTGCTTTTTAAACTTTTATCATTTAAAACTAATTCGAAAAACTAACTTACAGTATTTTTTTTAGTATTTTCTATCTGAAAATATAAAATAAAATGGATCGTCTTTACTGTATTGAACCATCTTCATTGTTGAAATTTTGAGCTATTTTAAATTTATTTTGTAAGCAACACTTTTTTTCTTTTGTATCCAAAATATCGTTAAAAAAACCTTAATAATTGCAATGTTATTATTAAACGTAATAAGGATTTATACTCTGCTTAGTCGTTAAATATGAAACGGAATCTGTAAAATCAAAAGGGTATTGTTTCATTTGTAGATGAGCCTTTTATGAGGAGAATATTTGTTTGACACAGGTTAGTGAAGAAATGTCACGTCATCATGATGTTGTACAATTGCCATGAATGAAACATTTTTATTTTTAATAAACAAAATCATTATTCTCCTCCTGCCTTTGACAGCATATTTGTATTTAATTGACAAATTTGCCGTAAAGAGCAGGGACATAAATTGTGCATGATTTGTAGACCTGCCTCTTACTCTCACCTGTAATTTGGTTTCTTGCTCAAAATGCCACATGATTTATAATTAATATTTCAAAATTGAAATGTAATATCTCTATACTTCAAATGAATAATTTTTTATGCCGTATTTATTGTATACTTCTTTTGAAACTTGAGGGCGCTTAGCTATGTTGGTGCATATTCTGCAAGTTGGGGTGAAAGCGTTTTATATACCTCGTATTTCTCATTGCTGATGACAATAAAACTCTCTCCCTCAACAAAAATAGTCCATGTACATTCGTATGAGGAAATCTTTAAGATAAACTCAACGTATTATGTCCAAGTTAATGTTCAGCTTTTTTCTTTCTTTTTTTTTTTCAACGTTTATATATCTTGCTAGTTTTTATGCTTTTTATCCCCCGAATATCTAGCTTTCTATAGGGCAAACTTTATAATCTGGTTATGAATGATAGACCCGCTATTTTTTTATACTCTACACAGTTCTCCTGCCTTTGACAGCATGTTTGTATTTAATTGACAAATTTGCCGTAAAGAGCAGGAACATAAATTGTGCAAGATTTGTAGACCTGCCTCTTACTCTCACCTGTAATTTGGTTTCCTACTCAAAATGCCACATGATTTATAATTGATATTTCAAAATTGAAATTTAGAATCTCTACTTCAAAAGAATAATTTTTTATGCCGTATTTATTGTATACTTCTGTTGAAACTTTGAATTTTTTTTTTAAAGTCTGTTTCGTATTCTATATATTCTCTCTACTTAAGTACAACACAAACATTTTTCTTTAATTTTCAGTTTCTTAGTGAAAAAAATGATATTAAATTGTCTTTAACTTTTAAAGAAAAAAGTAGTTGTCTAATAATTTATGAATTTTGCAAAACTATTGTAGGATAAATTTTTATAAAACGTTTCTTTGCTGATAAGTAAACTTTTAACTGTCCAGGTTGTTTTGTATTTTTGTATTTTTTTTAGGTATATGAAATTTTTGTTTGCCAATTATCTTAGTTGTCTTGAGAACAATTTTTTATTAATTTGTTCTTTAATAAAATTAAGTTTTTTTTTTTTTTTTTTTTTTTTTTTTTCTTTTCCATTTAAAAAAAATCTATACTTTAATACAGGGTCCGTACGATATTTGTTGGCAAAATCTGTTTCGGAAAAGATAGCAATTATTTCATTGTTTGAGATTTGTTCAGCAAATGTAAGTCAGTTTGTCTTCATGACTTGTTCTTTTGATTTCACTCAATAGACCTGTCTTTGGCTTTGATGGCGGCCTTGAGGCAACCTCTGAATCAGCCACAAGCCTTCGTAACTGTCTTCCTACTTAGGCCTTCAAAAGTTCTTGTGATCCTGGCTTTGATGTTGCAGCTAGATGTTATTTTCTTGTTCCACAGCGCCCAACACAAGGAAGTCTCGGGCTTAGTCAGATTGCTGGGACTGCAGGTTTTCTGATTGTTATAGCAGAGCGGGAATTCTTGCTGACACACATACGATCTACTTCGCTTATTTTTTAATTTAAAAATTAAAAAAAAATTTTTTTCTAATATTAAGTTAGTAGTTTTGTATGTGTCTCCTGTTCCTGCGTTAGACCTGTATCATATTACAGACTCTGCTGTTTAAACAGGAATATTAAACTTCGCCCAGCAAAGCTTGTAGATTTGCTCATTTGTGTAAAACATTTGGGCCCTACCAGGCTTGCAACAATCTGTACATTAGTGCTTAATAAGTTAATGACTTTCAATTTACTCAAATGTACTCGGGTATTATATCTAGGTTATTGTCATTGATGCTTTTTCTGTAAATGTTAGCTAAATGTACTTCTAGCCAAATGTGTATGTTACGATAATTAATAAAAACTTTGCTTACGGAGGCTTTTATTACTGTCTTTTTCTTACTGTGTTTAGAAATAAAAAAATAAATAAAAACAAGGTTTATTCCTCTTGCATTTATATAAATAATGATATAATTTGCATGAATAATCATGTTTAAATAATCATAATATATATAAGTATGTATATGTGTGTGTATATATATATATATATATATATATATATATATATATATATATATATTGTATTAAAGCAAGGAATATAGACGTTTGTGACATTTTTGGGGGTGGAATGAAATTGAAAAGTGTAAAAACGAGAGGAAAAAAACAAAAAAAAAACTATATGAATATACTAAGCCGGCTTGTGTCCACACTCATAATAGTGTGTGGATTTTTTTTTTTTTTTTTTTTTTTCCTAAACTTGTCACTGGTCTTCATTCAACTTTTAAAAGTTTTTATTCGTAGTGCTTGAATTATTTCCACGTATTTACTCTGATGAGTGTGGACGAAAGCCGGCTTAGTATATTCATGTATTTTTTTTTCCCTCTCGTTTTTACACTTTTCCATTTAACCCCCCCCCCCCCCCCCCCCCCCCAAAAAAAATGTCGCAAACGTCTATGTTCCTTGCTTTAATAAAATTTGGTACCACTAGAAATTTATTTCAATATATATATATATATTTGCACCATTGAATCTCCTGTTAGCAAAGAAAATGATCTTTTACTTTTCAAGGACAAGGATATTTATATTTTAATATGAAATTTGCTGTATACGATTAAGTTTGTTTGACTATTATTTAACGATATATGTACAATTCTTTGCCATTAAATTGCATATATTATACACGTTCAAAATTGGCATTGTATATTGTGCCACCAAATATGTATGCATACAATTTCAAATAATTCTATTTTTTTAATCTTTGCCAACTTTCTCCGATCGCTCTCTTTCCTGATAATGATTACTTGTTATTGAATTATCTCCTGTCTATTTTCATATTTGTGCGTCGGTAACTTTCGTATTTTGTAGCCTGTCCATGCGTCAGACCTGTATCGTTATTTATTACAGACTCTGCAGTTTAAACAAGAATATAAAACTTTGCCTGGCAAAGCTTGTAGATTTACTCATTGGATTTAAACCCATGGGTCTTACTGTTCTTGCAACACTCTATGCTTAAATAATCATTATTTCATGAAATAATGGAAAGTTTTCAACTCCTTTTTTTTATTATGTAGTTTAATTTACGTCAAATTTCTCATTGGTGATTAGAATCGCTATCCCCCTTTTTTTCTCTCTTTCACTTCCAAAAGTGTATTTAAAAAAAAAAAAAATCCATATAAACCTATGTTTTGCTTAGGAAGGCTTTTGTTATTGAGAAAAAAATAATACAGAGCTTATTTCTCTTGCATTTATATAATATATACACGTACCATTGAATCTCCTGTTAGAAACAACTGATCCTTTACTTTTGAAGATCGCAAACACCTATTTTCTAAGTTTTGTATGTTGGTCACTTTTGCATTCTGTCGCATGTTCCTGCATCAGACTTGTATTGTTATTTATTAGACTCTACTTTTTAAACAAGAATCTAAAACTTTTCCCAGCAAAGTTTGTAGATTTACTTATTGAATTTAAACCCATGGGTCCTATTATGCTTGCAACACTGTTGTATAATTGAAAACACTTTGATAGAAAGTTTTGTACTTACTCAACTCTCTTAAAGACTTATCCAGTCTAATATTATTAAAACAATCATAACAATGACAGACTCTTAAAAAAAAAAAAAATTAAACTTGTCTTGTACATTCATTTTTTTTTTTTTTTTTTTTTTTTTTTTTTTTCAAATAAGTATAAAATGATTTTTTATTTGTCTCCTGTTCCTGCGTTAGACCTGTATCGTTATTTATTACAGACTCTGCTGTTTAAACAGGAATATTAAACTCCGCCCAGCAAAGCTTGTAGATTTGCTCATTTGAGTTCAACATTTGGGCCCTACTATGCTTGCAACAGTCCGTACACTAGTGCTAAATAAGTTACTTACATTTACTCAAATGTATGGCTATTATATCTAGGTTACCATCATTGATGCAGTTTCTGTAAATGTTAGCTAAATGTGTGTTACGATAATAAAAGCTTTGCTTACGGAGGCTTTTGTTACTATCTGGTTCTTACTGTGTTTACAAATGACAAAATAAATGCCGGGCTTATTCCTCTTGATTTTTATATAAATATAAATAATCATAATATATATATATATATATATATATATGTATATATGTAAGTACTGTGTGGTAGGGCAGGACAACCCCAGCAGAGTGCTCGATTAAGAAATCCGAGATTTCTAAGGATTAACAGCGTAAATATTTATTTATAAAATACAGAAATCCAATGTAACATCAGTACCGTCGGTTTCAAAGCGGGAGAGTAATCCCGATTATCGTCAGCTGATGAACATTTTAGAAATGGTGGAACTTATCCGAATAAGTTCCACCATTTCTAAAATGTTTATCAGCTGACGATAATCGGGATTACTCTCCCGCTTTGAAACCGACGGTACTGATGTTACATTGAATTTCTGTATTTTATAAATATATATATATGCACCATTGAATCTCCTGTTAAAAGAAACTGATCTTTTACTTTTGAAGGTTTCCAACATTTATAATTTAATATGAAATTTACTGAATACGATTAACTTTGTTAAAATATTATTCAAAAATATGTTTACATCTCGTTGCCCTTACATTACATATATTGTATATTGTTCCACTAAATATGTATACATACAATGCCAAATAATTTTATTTTTTTAATCTTTGGCAACTTTTTTTGATCGCTTTCTTTCCTAATAATGATTACTTGTTATTAAATTATCTTATGTGTATTTTTGTATTTGTACATTGGTCACTTTCGTATTTTGTAGCCTGTTCTTGCGTCAGACCTGTATCGTTATTTATTACAGACTCTGCAGTTTAAACAGGAATATAAAACTCCGTCCAGCAAAGCTTGTAGATTTGATCATTGAATTTGAACCCATGAGTCCTACAATTCTTGCAACACTCTCTGCTTAAATAATCATTATTTCATGAAATAATGGAAAGTTTTCAACTCCTTTTTTTATTATATTTCTCATTAGTGATTACAATTGGTATCCCTTTTTCTCTCACTTTCAAAATTGTATTTTAAAAAAAAAAAAAATCTATATAAACTTATGTACATTTGTATTAGAAGAAATCTTTAGGATCAACTACACTAAATTGATTCAACTTATTGTTTACTTTGATTTTTGCTAATTTTTGTTTTCAACATCTATAGATCTGGCTAGTTTTTCATGCTGTTTATTATCAAGAATTCTATGTAGCAGTTCTGTGAATTTGTGCTCATAATTTTTATTTTATCACTGGTTGTACAAATCTGCTGTTTCCTGTGATCTATTAAATTTTAATAAGTTTTGTATATTTTGTATGTTCTATAACTTGGAACGTAGAAAAAAAAAGAAGACACTTTTTCTTATTCAAAAGAATAAGATAAAAAAAACTGTAGCGAAATATATAAGTTAATGTTAATAACATTGAAATTGACTTGTCAGAATCAGTTTAATTTGTCAGTTTAAATGCCATATAGGTCCAATTTTTAAAATCTGTTAAACAAAATTTTAATTTGTCATTGATTTGTTTATATTGTGTATCTGAAAAAATTTTGATAGAAACCGTTTTATACGTTACTCCAACTCTCCTCAAGACTAACCCAAATATTAAAACAATCGCAGCAATGACGCAGACCCTAAAACTCCTATACTTGTCTTGTACATTAATTTTTTTCTTGACTAAATATTAAGTGATCAGTTTTTTTTTTTATTCGTCTCCTGTTCCTGCGTTAGACCTGTATCGTTATTACAGACTCTGCTGTTTAAACAGGAATATTAAACTCCGCCCAGCAAAGCTTGTAGATTTGCTCATTTGAGTTCAACATTTGGGCCCTACTATGCTTGCAACAATCCTTACTAAATAAGATATTATTAAATAATAGTATCAAATAAGATAGCGACAATTATTTGAATTGTGTGAAATACATAGGTATGTCAACCATTGAACCTATATACTGCTGTTTGTATGTTTCTCCTACTCTCCTTAAGACCAGCCAAGTCTAATATTATTCAACTGTAACACTAACATATACTCTCAAACTCCTATTCTTTTAGATTAATTTCTGTATTTGTCTCCTGTTCTTGCGTTAGACCTGTATCGTTATTTATTACAGACTCTGCTGTTTAAACAGGAATATTAAACTCCGCCCAGCAAAGCTTGTAGATTTTCTCATTTGAGTTCAACATTTGAGCCCTATTAGCTTGCAACAATCTGTACATTTTCAATTTTATCAAATGTACAGCTATTATAGCCAGGTTAAAATACACAGCTATTATAGCCAGGTTAAAATACACAGCTATTATAGCCAGGTTAAAATACACAGCTATTATAGCCAGGTTAAAATACACAGCTATTATAGCCAGGTTAAAATATACAGCTATTATAGCCAGGTTACCGTCATTAATCCAATATGCTGCTATTTCTGTAAATGTTAGTTAAATATGCTTGTTACAGTAATTATGAAAAGTTTTGCTTACGGAGGCTTTTGTTACTGTATGTTTCCTACTGTGTTTAAAAATAAATACATGCCTATTTTGTGTGTCTTGCATTTAAAATGTAGCTGTCCCGACAGCCTAGCGGGAAGAGGTTTAGATTTGGGTTCAAATCGTTCGACCGGTGGTACAGTTACTTCATTAACACATGATTGTTGATAAAAAGATTTCTGTTGATATCGAAAACATTTGTTTATTAAAAATAATTATATATACCATGTAATCTCCTGTTCAAATAACTAGCCCCCCCCCCCCCCCTAGAAAATTACCCAGTTATATTGTAATGCACGTATCAAAAACATTTTCAAGGGAACAGTTTTGTACGTTACTCAATCTCTCCTTATTGTCATAATATTAAAACAATCATGACATGGACCCTATAACTCCTATCCTGGCTTTTTACATTTTTTTTTTTTTTTTTTTTTTTTAATTTTTTTTTTTACCAAACATTAATTGATCAGTTTTTGTATTTGTCTCCTGTTCCTGCGTTAGACCTGTATCGTTATTTATTACAGACTCTGCTGTTTAAACAGGAATATTAAACTTCGCCCAGCAAAGCTTGTAGATTTGCTCACTTGAGTTAAACATTTGGGCCCTACTATGCTTGCAACAGTCTGTACACTAGTACAGTTTGGCTAAGATCAAAGTGTAGTATCTGTTCCGATGGATACTGCACGCCTGTTCTGTGCAGTTCTAGGAGGTCCACCCTCCCAGGCTTTGCCTCCCCTCTTTGGGGAGGAGTAAGTTTATTGCTTACTGTCTGAGGCGCCCCTACCGGGGAATGCCGACGGGGCTGCCCAGGCAATTTTTAAATGACCAGAGTGCTCACCTCTCGAGCGCTGGCTTTTAACCCCACTTGCTCGACCCGATCTTGGGTCACATCTTACTTGTGGGAGTAAGATAAAACTGGCCTTGTGCCTAACTCCGCGAGGAGTAAATAAAAGTCTGTACACTAGTGCTTAATAAGTTAATAATATGACTTTCAATTTACTCAAATATACAAGTATTATAGCAAGGTTACCGTCATTGATCCAATATGCTGGTATTTCTGTAAATGTTAGCTAAATGTGTATGTTACGCTGATTAATAAAAGTTTTGCTTCCTACTTTGTGTAAACATGAAAAAATAAATACAGAACTTATTTCTCTTGCATTTACTTGTGTGTGTAGAGAGAGAGAGAGAAGTTTGAAGAAAAGGTTAATGGAACTTCGGGGAATTTTGTCATGTACAAAAAAAAAATATACAAAAATAATTATCAATTTCAATCTTCGTTTGAAGTATTATCCCTTTTGAGCAAGCATGTACCCTACAACCTTACAAAGAATATTGGCATATTTGTACGTTGGTTACTTTTGTATTTGTCGCCTGTTCCTGTGTCAGACCTGTATCGTTATTTATTACAGACTCTGCAGTTTAAACAGCAATATAAAACATGCCCATCACAGTTTGTAAATTTTGCTTATTGAATTTAAACGTTATGGGTCCGACTATGTTTGAAACACTCTCGGCTTAGTTATTTGAGGGAATAATAGCAAATTTAAATCTCCATTTTTATGTTGCTACAGTCAAGTGAACCCCTTTGCCATAAGAATCGTGGTGCTTGGAGGGCACTTATCCACGTTAGTACGTATTCTGCAGTTAGCAGAGAAAACGTTTAATATACCTCATATATTTCTCATTGCTAATTTCTATCTGTGTGTGTGCGTGTAAAAATATAAAATAAAATAAATGTACCTTCTTATGAGAAGAAATCTTTGAGATCAACTACACAAATTAGATCCAACTCATTGGTCCCCCGATTTATAAAATCAGGAGACTCATGTTTTGAGGTATTTCCGTGTATTCGTCCATCCGGATTTTTCTCCGCAACCATCCATTGAATTTCTCTGAAATTTTGCATGAAGTTGTAACTTTGGTCAGGTTAGAAAGTGACATTCTCTGATTTTTGAAAGAAAATCTGGTTAGCCCCCCAGGGGGGTCAAAAGGCCCCGAAATGGCAAAAAAAATGACATTTTTTTGCCCCATAACTTTTCATCCATCCATTCAATTTCTCTGAAACTTAGCCAAAATATAGAGGCAATTGTTCTGGATATAAAATGAGCATCCTTGACCTCAGAAAAATTCTGGTTCTCGCCCCCAGGGGGTTCAAAAATGCCCCAAATTACCCAAATTTATTGCGTTTTACACTCGCCACATACCGAGGGGGACCATGCACGCGCGGCTTGTTTTGATATATTAAGACCATGTTCACGATGAATATTGAGTCAATTCTATGTAGAAGTTCTTTAAATTTTGCCTTATCCTTTTTATTTTGTCACTTTCTGTACCAATCCGCTGTTCCCTGTGATCCGGCACGTTTAAATTAGTTTTCTGTGTATTTCTATGTTCTTTAACCTGGAAGGGTATATACAAGAAACTTTCATTGCTACTGTAACAGCAAGTAATCTGGGGCAAAAAAAAAAAACTCTGAAGACGAGTAGTACAGGCGAATGTATTTATTATGCGCGCACATGGCCAACGCTGAATATAACACCCTTTTTCTCATCATAAATAAATCAGTCTTACAAACATGTTCTAAGAAACGAAACAAAGAAAATTGGAAGAAAGCGAAAACTTAAATCGGTTCAGAGAACTCTGCGTTGCTTACCTCTATTTTACCAAGCTACTTGTCCCAGAATGACCAACGTCTAACGCAAGCTCATCGGACGTCCGAATCCCATGCTGGCTGATTTGAAAAAGACCGTTTCTGGGCAAGCAGGCAGTGTTGAGGCAAGACAGTTCCCCGTGCGCATGTCTTCCGGAAGAGGATGGTGCTGAACACAAAATGTCCCCTTCCTGAATTTTGACTGGCTAACATAGAAAACTCTTGCATTCACACTATGTTTGTTTAACGTAAATGTAAAATTACGTCATCTCTTATTTCTTGAGATAATTTGCTTTGTTTAAATGTAGTAAGTCCGTAGACTTATGAAATTTGAACAGTTTGCTATTTTTGTTGGCGTATTTGTAGCTAATCTCATTCGTCAATACAATCCCCCAGATATTAATTTATCCTTAAACCAGCTATTCAAAAATTCGGGGCAAAAAATCTCGGAAGACGAGTAGTACAGGCGAATGTATTTATAATGCGCGCACGTAGCCAACGCTGAATATAACACCTTTTTTCAGCGTAAAACTGTAAATACAGGAAATAAATCAATCTTACAAACATGTTCTAAGAAACGAAACAAAGAAAATTGGAAGAAAGCGAAAACTTAAATCGGTTCAGAGAACTCTGTGTTGCTTACCTCTATTTTACCAAGCTATTTGTCCCAGAATGACCAACGTCTAACGCAAGCTCATCGGACGTCCGAATCACATGCTGGCTGATTTGAAAAAGACCGTTTCTGGGCAAGCAGGCGGTGTTGAGGCAAGACAGTTCCCCGTGCGCATGTCTTCCGGAAGAGGATGGTGCGGAAGACGAGATGTCCCCTTCCTGAATTTTGACCGGCTAACATAGAAAACTCTTGCATTCACAGTTACTAAATGAATAAGATAATAAATTCTGGCAAATTTTTTTAGTTTATTGTAAATAACATAGTACAACAATAACAAATAGAAATTGACACTCCGAATCGGTTTAATTTATCAGCTTCAATGCTATTTAGGTTTAACTTTTTTAAATCTGTCCGACATGATTTTATATATTAGATTAAAAAATAATTAGAACACCTGATTAAATGTATTGATTTGTTTGTATTGTGTATCTGAAAACATTTTGATAGATTTTTTACGTTACTCCAACTCTCTTCAAGACAAACCCAGTCTAATATCATTAAAACTATCATAACAATGACATAAACTCCTGTCCTAGTCTTTTACATTCATTTTTTTTTTCTTTTAAATAAATGTTAAGTGATTTTGTATTTGTCTCCTGTTCCTGCGTTAGACCTGTATCGTTATTACAGACTCTGCTGTTTAAACAGGAATATAAAACTCCGTCCAGCAAAGCTTGTAGATTTTCTCATTTGAGTTCAACATTTGAGTTCAACATTTGAGCCCTACTATGCTTGCAACAATCCGTACACAAGAGCTAAATAAGTTAACATGAATTTCAACTTTTCTCAAATGTGCAGCTATCATAGCTAGATTACAATCAATGATTCTACATACGGATTGATGTCATCCAAATATTAGCTAAATATGAATAGACTTGTGATATGTGTAGTTATAATAGTTGATCAGTTTTATTTCACTTTTGTATATCATTGACCCCCGCAACTAATCACTTTTCCTTTGAAAGTGACCCAACTTTTTCCAATCACTTTCTTTATTGATAAATATTACCCATAATAGAGTAATGCTCACGTCTGTATGATGTTAAGGATAATGGCATTTTTGGTGGAGGGTCATCTTAAAGATGCTTATAGAAACGGTAAACTCCTGAAATGTGGAATTTTGTTCTTCTCGCCGTGGCTGTTACTTGTGTATTTCACTTTACAAAACTTAGTCTTGGAATTTGTTTGAATTCCGCTATAAGTCTTCAAATATTTTCACTTGTGTCGTATCTTTTGAGAATTATACAATTGACATGAATGAAACATTTTAATGTAAAAAAAAAAAAAAAAAATCATTATACTCCTCCTGCCTTTGACAGCATATTTGTATTTAATTGACAAATTTGCCGTAAAGAGCAGGAACATAAATTGTGCATGATTCGTAGACCTGCCTCTTACTCTCACATGTAATTTGGTTTCCTACTCAAAATGTCACACTCTATTCATAATTGATATTTCCAAAGTTTCAATTTAAAATCTCTCTACTTCAAAAAATTAATTTTTTAAAGCCGTATTTAATTTATACTTTTGTTCAATTTTCTAAAAGTTTATATTTTATATAATCTTTTTACTTAAGTACAACACCAAATTGTTTCTTAAATGTTGCGTTTCTGAGTTACAAATGACATTTAATTATGTTTTAGTTTTATAAAGCAAGTGGAGTTTAAAAAAAAAAAAAGTTGTATAATAATTTAGGAACTTTTTATTGTAGGATAACTTTGTTTTCTTATCAAACTCTTTGCTGATTTTAAAGTAAATGTTTATCCATGTTTTCAAGTTTGGTTGTTGTCATCCGCATCTTGATTCGTAATTTTGATACATGTTTTCGATGAATATTCACTCGAGAATTCTATGTCACAGTTCTGTATCATTTTTATTTTATCACTGTCTGTACCAATCCGCTTTTTGCCTGTGATCCATTACATTTAAAAAAAAAAAAATGTATAGATATGTCAATGTTCTATAATTTGGTAGGGTATATAAAAACAAATAACACTTACTCTTACTAAAAGAATAAGAGTTATTCCCCTTACTTTTTTTTCTTAAGTATTTAAGAATGTCTCTATATGAGCAAACTGTTGAACAAGATTTTTTTTTTTTTTTCTTTAAATAAATTGTAGCAAAGTATATTAATAACAAATGGAAATTGACGAATCAGAATCGGTTTAATCTGTCAGCTTAAATGCTATATAGGTCCAACTTTTAAAATCTGACAAACAGAATTTTATATATTAGATTTAAAAATAATTAGAAAACCTAATTTAACATTGATTTGTTTGTATTTTGTATCTGAAAACATTTTCATGGAAACCGTTTTATACGTTACTCCAACCCTCCTCCAAACTAACCCAGCCTAATATTATTAAAACAATTATTACAAGGACATAGATTTTAAAACTCCTATCCTAGTCTCTTACGTTCATTTTTTTTTTTTTTTTTTTTTTAAATAAGTTATTTTGTATTTGTCTCCTGTTCCTGCGTTAGACCTGTATCGTTATTTATTACAGACTCTGCTGTTTAAACAGGAATATAAAACTTCGCCCAGCAAAGCTTGTAGATTTGCTCATTTGCGTTAAACATTTGGGCCCTACTATGCTTGCAACAATCTGTACACTTGTGCTTAATAAGTTACTAACATGACTTTCCATTTACTCAAATATACAAGTATTATAGCAAGTTTACCGTCGTTGATCCAATATGCTGGTATTTCTGTAAATGTTATCTAAATGAATAAATGCCAGGTTTTTTTAAATTCATCGCAATTATATTACCATCAAAACTGGTTACTCTAATTTAAATTAATAATGCATTTTTACTCTTTAGAAATACTATATATATATATATATATATATATATATATATATATATATATATATAGTTACTAGCAAAATACCCAGCACAAGCATTTGTTTACCTCATTTGCATAAAAAACTTTTTAAACAGCTTATAAGTAATTCATGCTGTGTGTTATTTGGTTGTTATTTAATTTCCCTATTGTCCTATATTGATTAGTTTTCTCAAATTGACAGTAGCTAAAGTGATTTCATAAAAAAACTGGATTAATTAGAAAACCTTTTTGTAAATTAAACCAACATCCCTCGCTACGAGGTATACACGAGAAGAGAAAATGGAGGAATAAGGTGGTTTTCTCTCATTCTCTCTCGCTTATATGAGATGTACTGAATACGGTCAAATTTTAGAATATTATTTAACAGTATGTTTTTTAAATTGAGTATATTGTACACATTCAAATTGGCATTGTATATCAAGGATGTGAGACCTCCGCTTTTTTTTTTTTTTTTTCCTCCAGAATTCCGCTTAAATTTTTTTTTTTTTTACTTTAAAGAAATCTGATTTCTCGCTTGATCTATCCATCTTATTTCCATTCTCTTTTTTTCTGGAAACATTAATTTTGCCAAAATTCAAATGATTCACGGTGGATAGGGGGGTGGTAGAAGTTTGATCTATCAAAAAAATTATTCCCCCCATATACACACTTGTGATCTTTCACTTGCTAACAATTGTTTTTTGTGCTTGTCTAGTTTTTGGACCAAATCTTTGTTTTTAAACTTTTATAACACAAAACTTTGAACATTCATGCAAAAAGTTAGTTTTAACGAATTTAAAACAAAAAAAACTAAAGTTAAAACATCAATCGTTACTTTTATTTTATGTACCAATCCACTGTTGCCTGTGATCCATTAAGTTTTTAAAAAATTTGTATTTATTTGTATGTTCTATAACCTGGAATGGTATGTAAAATAAAATAAGGAACACTCATTAAAAGAATGAGATAAGAAATTGTAGCAAAGTATTTTATTCATTTTAATAACATGATACAACAATAACAAATGGAAATTGACTAGTCAAAATCAGTTTAATTTGTCAGCTTAAAAGTATTAGAAAACCTAATTTAATATATTGACTTGTTTGTATTGTTTATCTGGAAACAGTTCTGTATGTTACTCCAACTCTCCTCAAGACTAACCCAGTCTATTATTATTAGAACAATTATAACAATGACATATATACTAAACTCTTATCCTAGTCTTTTACATTCATTTTTTTTTCTTCGACTAAATATTAAGTGATCAGTTTTTTTATTTGTCTCCTGTTCCTGCGTTAGACCTGTATCGTTATTTATTACAGACTCTGCTGTTTAAACAGGAATATAAAACTCCGCCCAGCAAAGCTTGTAGATTTGCTCATTTGAGTTCAACATTTGAGCCCTACTATGCTTGCAACAATCCTTACTAAATAAGATATTATTAAATAATAGTATCAAATAAGATAGCGACAATTATTTGAATTGTGTGAAATACATAGGTATGTCAACCATTGAACCTATATACTGCTGTTTGTATGTTTCTCCTACTCTCCTTAAGACCAGCCAAGTCTAATATTATTCAACTGTAACACTAACATATACTCTCAAACTCCTATTCTTTTAGATTAATTTCTGTATTTGTCTCTTGTTCCTGCGTTAGACCTGTATCGTTATTTATTACAGACTCTGCTGTTTAAACAGGAATATAAAACTCCGCCCAGCAAAGCTTGTAGATTTGCTCATTTAAGTTCAACATTTGAGCCCTACTATGCTTGCAACAATATGTACACTAGTGCTCAATAAATTAGTAACATTACTTTTAATTTTCTCAAATGTTCAGCTATCATTGAGTATATAATATACGCATGTTTTCCAAAATTGTATTATCTGTTTATTATGATAACTGATCAGTGTTATAACTTTCTTGATTGATAATTATTCTTACTAAATAATCTTGTGTGTGTATTTTCATACGTTGGTCACTTTAGTATTTGTCTCCTGTTCCTGCGTCGGACCTGCATCGTTATTTATTACAAACTCTGCTGTTTAAACAGGAATATAAAACCTACAAAGTAAAGCTTGTAGATTCGCTCTTTTGAATTAAGCTTTTGGCCCCTACTACGCTTGCAACAATCGCTTAGTTTATTCGATCCATATACACTGACAAAATATTGTTACCTGTGAATGTATGTGAATTTACTTTTATCAATTTCAATAAACTAGTGCACACTAACCGTGCATATCTTGTTGATGAATCGGTAACGGTGATGCTTATTGATTTTTAATTTACTGAGTCCTGGGGACGCACAAATTTGATTTCAATGAGTCCCTGGAACAATATTTTATGTTCCGATATAGCTTGTTTCTGTGGTGTTCTGAGCTGAGAATCCTTGTTCACAGCCACCTGTATGTACAGCCATGAAATGTATTTCCCTGATCCTTGTCACAAATTTATTTGTTCCGTTACGAAAAAGAAGTGTTGGTGGGCCGGGTCAACGGTCGTTATAGTTAGCTTGAAGTTGTGGGAGAAAAATTTTTTTATAAAAAGATGTGAAAGTAGTGTACATCCTCCATGAAAAATGTTAGTGTTCACACTAATATTCATATGAAATCAATTTTCATATAAATTATTATTTCTGATGAAGTAAAGAAATTTTTTTAAAAAAGATATGAAATTAGTGTACATCCTCCATGAAAAATGTTAGTGTTCACACTAATATTCATATGAAATCAATTTTCATATAAATTATCATTTCTGATGACGTAAAGAAATTTTTTTTAAAAGATATGAAATTAGTTTACATCCTTCATGAAAAATGTTAGTGTTCACACTAATATTCATATGAAATCAATTTTCATATAAATTATCATTTCTGATGACGTAAAGAAATTTTTTTTAAAAGATATGAAATTAGTTTACATCCTCCATGAAAAATGTTAGTGTTCACACTAATATTTATATGAAATCAATTTTCATATAAATTATCATTTCTGATGACGTAAAGAAGAGAAAAAAAATCACTGTTGACTTTGTACTTCGAATTAAGGATTTGTTTCCGAATTCATTTCAGAAGACGGGGGTTGTCTGACTTGCTATTTTCTTTCTCGATCAACCACTTAAAACGGTCTAATCTGGTAGCTAGAAAAAGGCACGCTTTTTACTCGCTAACTTTTGTGATGGGACAGATTTTTATTTTTCAATATAAAAATGAAAACACATTAGTCTTTATTATAGAATTGGGTATGATTTCTTTTTATTTCCCACTCCTGCCTTTGACAGCATGTTTGTATTTAATTGACAAATTTGCCGTAAAGAGCAGGGACATAAATTGTGCATGATTTGTAGACCTGCCTCTTACTCTCACCTGTAATTTGGTTTCCTACTCAAAATGCCACATACTATATGTACCATTTTAAATTTGCTATTTCCAAAGTTAAAATTTAAAATCTCTCTACCTCAAAAGATAAATTTTATAAGCCTTATTTACTTTATACTTTTTTTAAAAACTTTGATTTTCTTTAAAGTGTATTATTTCTTATTCTGTGTATTCTCTCGATTTTTACTTTAATTTTCAGTTTCTTAGTGAAAAATGAAATTGTATGTTTTAGTTAAAAAAAGAAAAAAAAGTCGAGTTTTAAAAAACCTGTTTCAAATTTGGGTCCTATTATGCTTGCAACAGCCTGTACACTAATCCTAAATAAGTTAGTAACATGACTTTTAATTTACTTGAAATGTACAGCTATTATAGCTAGATTACCGTCATTCATTTCAGAAGACGGGGTTGTCTGACTTGCTATTTTCTGTCTCAATCAACCACTTAAAACGGTCTAATGTAGGAGCTAGAAAAGGGCCACGCTTTTTACTCGCTAACTTTTGTGATGTGACAGATTTTTATTTTTTATATTAAAAATGAAAACACATTAGTCTTTATTATAGAATGGGGTATGATTTCATTTCCCTCCTGCCTTTGACAGCAGGTTTGTATTTAATTGACAAATTTGCCGTAAAGAGCAGGGACATCAATTGTGCACGATTTCTAGACCTGCCTTTTATGTTCTCTTGTAATTGGATTTCTAGCAAATATGCCACATATTTACATATCGTATTGTTTCAGTTATTAGTTGATCTCGGCCATTTATAGGTTGTGCAAGTATTTTTACGGTTGGGAGGAAGGATTTTTCGTACGCTCATCCATAAGTTTGCCTATATATTTGGTATGTAGCGCGGTTTGCCCAAACCGAGAAAAACTTTCGTGGAAATTCTACACTGTTATTTTTTTTTTGTAAATTCATTGCACTTTTTTTTTTTTTTTGGCAACGTCAAAGCTGATTTTTCATATTACCAAATTTGGGTCCCATACTTTTTTTCTCTTTTCTTTTCTTTGTTCAATTAAACTGAACTCGTGAAAAAAAAAAAAAAAGAATAAATAGGATAAAATAAATTTCTATTTCTCAACCTGTTATCTTACTTTGCTAAAATGTAAATAGGTGTAGGTGTCGCAACAAGTGTTAGCGACATATTTGATGTTTACATGTGGAGTTTGAACACGTCCATCTCCTTTTTTACATGTTATGAACAGAATGACACTTTGGGTAATGCAATTTACAAATGGACAATAAAACAATATCATCATCAAATTTCATCGTCTTATTGACCTTTGTCGGGGGTCTGACATTTTCTGACAGCCTGCAATCTCGATCTTCAAGCTTAGCGGTCTTGAAGATTGATTCCGTTCAAATTCCATTGTCGAAGATCCAAGTTTTCTTGAGTCGTCCAACTTTCCTCCAGCCTTCCACCTCAAGATCTCTCTGCATCTTTTTATCAAAGAGTTCCTTCTCTGAACGTGGCCAAACCAACGTAACCGACTGATCGTCAGTTCATCAAGCTTTGGTATGTTCAGCCTCGCCCGACAGGGTATCAGAGCTGATATGCCTGACATTGCGTATCTATCTTATCATTATGCTGAATACGGATGAGGTGGAGGCCGAGCAGTCACCTCTATGCCGCATCACGTTCCTAACACGTGGGCAGATTTACTTGCCTCCCACGAGGGCAGGTTTAGGCACAGTTGGTTTTTAATGTGGGGGAAGGTCCAGCTCACCAAAAAGGGGCACCCTGGATTGAAACAAAAATTTAAATTCCCTCAGTCTAGAAGCATTTTTTTCACTGACCGAGGACATAAAAGATGAAATGTAGTATCAGAACAGATACCCCACTCTTCTCCTAGTCAAAATGCTAAGGAAGACTAATTTAACGCAGTTGTTGTGTAAACACTTGCATTATATATTGGGATTAATCTGTAGAATTGGTGATTGTTACATGATGCGGTGTCAGATTGTGTAAGTTGGTTGTTTGTATCAGTGGAGACTTGATGCTAGTAAATCAAATGCACCAATCTCAAATAGCGGCCGATTGTAAGTTTCGGTGAACCTGTCCCTATGTCGACAAGTTTTCAAATGGATTTTTTAGGCCGTTTTACATGACCCCCCCCCCCCCCCCAAAAAAAATATATGGTACATGTTCTACAATTATATTTCTCATTTCAAAAACGAATTCAATTAAGTCTTGTCTAACACGGCTCTTCAAATATTTTCTTGTGCGACATCTTTTGAGAATTACACAATTGCCATGAATGAGACGTATCAATTTTTTAATACAAAATCTTTATTTCCCTCTCCTGCCTTTGACAGCATGTTTGTATCTAATTGACAAATCTGCCGTAAAGAGCAGGAACATAAATTGTGCACGATTTGTAGACTCGTCTTTTACGTTCACTTGTAATCGATTTCTGCTTAAAATGCCACATTTGATAGAAAATATTTCTGATTCTCACCTTCCTTACATTACTTGGTGATTATTAGATAACGCTGTGTCAGATTGTGTCCGTGTAGACTTTGTGATAGTAACTCGAATGCCCCGATCAAAAATGGCTGGCGATTTTTAGATTAATTTTCGGTGACCATATCCGTAAGTTTAAGCGGGTTTTCAAACGAATTTCTGGTGTTATTTTACACCGAGTTGTCGCTGAAACAATACGGTAGATGTTATAGGAACAATTATATTTAGCATTTAAAAAAAAATACGGTAGATGTTATAGGAACAATTATATTTAGCATTTAAAAAAACAATACGGTAGATGTTATAGGAACAATTATATTTAGCATTTAAAAAAAAAATACGGTAGATGTTATAGGAACAATTATATTTAGCATTTAAAAAAAACAATACGGTAGATGTTATAGGAACAATTATATTTAGCATTTCAAAAAACAATACGGTAGATGTTATAGGAACAATTATATTTAGCATTTCAAAAAACAATACGGTAGATGTTATAGGAACAATTATATTTAGCATTTCAAAAAACAATACGGTAGATGTTATAGGAACAATTATATTTAGCATTTCAAAAAACAATAAGGTAGATGTTATAGGAACAATTATATTTAGCATTTCAAAAAACAATACGGTAGATGTTATAGGAACAATTATATTTAGCATTTCAAAAAACAATACGGTAGATGTTATAGGAACAATTATATTTAGCATTTCAAAAAACAATACGGTAGATGTTATAGGAACAATTATATTTAGCATTTCAAAAAACAATACGGTAGATGTTATAGGAACAATTATATTTAGCATTTCAAAAAACAATACGGTAGATGTTATAGGAACAATTATATTTAGCATTTAAAAAAAACTACGGTAGCTGTTATAGGAACAATTATATTTAGCATTTCAAAAAAACTACGGTAGCTGTTATAGGAACAATTATATTTAGCATTTCAAAAAACAATACGGTAGATGTTATAGGAACAATTATATTTAGCATTTCAAAAAAACTACGGTAGCTGTTATAGGAACAATTATATTTAGCATTTCAAAAAACAATACGGTAGATGTTATACGAACAATTATATTTAGCATTTAAAAAAACAATACGGTAGATGTTATAGGAACAATTATATTTAGCATTTCAAAAAAACTACGGTAGCTGTTATAGGAACAATTATATTTAGCATTTAAAAAAACAATACGGTAGATGTTATAGGAACAATTATATTTAGCATTTCAAAAAAACTACGGTAGCTGTTATAGGAACAATTATATTTAGCATTTAAAAAAACAATACGGTAGATGTTATAGGAACAATTATATTTAGCATTTCAAAAAAACTACGGTAGCTGTTATAGGAACAATTATATTTAGCATTTCAAAAAACAATACGGTAGATGTTATAGGAACAATTATATTTAGCATTTAAAAAAAACTACGGTAGATGTTATAGGAACAATTATATTTAGCATTTCAAAAAACAATACGGTAGATGTTATAGGAACAATTATATTTAGCATTTCAAAAAAACTACGGTAGATGTTATAGGAACAATTATATTTAGCATTTAAAAAAACAATACGGTAGATGTTATAGGAACAATTATATTTAGCATTTCAAAAAAACTACGGTAGATGTTATAGGAACAATTATATTTAGCATTTTAAAAAAACTACGGTAGCTGTTATAGGAACAATTATATTTAGAATTTCAAAAAAACTACGGTAGATGTTATAGGAACAATTATATTTAGCATTTCAAAAAACAATACGGTAGATGTTATAGGAACAATTATATTTAGCATTTAAAAAAAACTACGGTAGCTGTTATAGGAACAATTATATTTAGCATTTCAAAAAACAATACGGTAGATGTTATAGGAACAATTATATTTAGCATTTCAAAAAAACTACGGTAGCTGTTATAGGAACAATTATATTTAGCATTTAAAAAAACAATACGGTAGATGTTATAGGAACAATTATATTTAGCATTTCAAAAAAACTACGGTAGCTGTTATAGGAACAATTATATTTAGCATTTAAAAAAACAATACGGTAGATGTTATAGGAACAATTATATTTAGCATTTCAAAAAAACTACAGTAGCTGTTATAGGAACAATTATATTTAGCATTTAAAAAAACAATACGGTAGATGTTATAGGAACAATTATATTTAGCATTTTAAAAAAACTACGGTAGCTGTTATAGGAACAATTATATTTAGAATTTCAAAAAAACTACGGTAGATGTTATAGGAACAATTATATTTAGCATTTAAAAAAACAATACGGTAGATGTTATAGGAACAATTATATTTAGCATTTCAAAAAAACTACAGTAGCTGTTATAGGAACAATTATATTTAGCATTTAAAAAAACAATACGGTAGATGTTATAGGAACAATTATATTTAGCATTTTAAAAAAACTACGGTAGCTGTTATAGGAACAATTATATTTAGAATTTCAAAAAAACTACGGTAGATGTTATAGGAACAATTATATTTAGCATTTAAAAAAACAATACGGTAGATGTTATAGGAACAATTATATTTAGCATTTCAAAAAAACTACGGTAGCTGTTATAGGAACAATTATATTTAGCATTTAAAAAAACAATACGGTAGATGTTATAGGAACAATTATATTTAGCATTTCAAAAAAACTACGGTAGCTGTTATAGGAACAATTATATTTAGCATTTAAAAAAACAATACGGTAGATGTTATAGGAACAATTATATTTAGCATTTCAAAAAAACTACGGTAGCTGTTATAGGAACAATTATATTTAGCATTTCAAAAAACAATACGGTAGATGTTATAGGAACAATTATATTTAGCATTTAAAAAAAACTACGGTAGCTGTTATAGGAACAATTATATTTAGCATTTCAAAAAACAATACGGTAGATGTTATAGGAACAATTATATTTAGCATTTAAAAAAAACTACGGTAGATGTTATAGGAACAATTATATTTAGCATTTCAAAAAACAATACGGTAGATGTTATAGGAACAATTATATTTAGCATTTCAAAAAAACTACGGTAGATGTTATAGGAACAATTATATTTAGCATTTAAAAAAACAATACGGTAGATGTTATAGGAACAATTATATTTAGCATTTCAAAAAAACTACGGTAGATGTTATAGGAACAATTATATTTAGCATTTTAAAAAAACTACGGTAGCTGTTATAGGAACAATTATATTTAGCATTTCAAAAAAACTACGGTAGATGTTATAGGAACAATTATATTTAGCATTTCAAAAAACAATACGGTAGATGTTATAGGAACAATTATATTTAGCATTTAAAAAAAACTACGGTAGCTGTTATAGGAACAATTATATTTAGCATTTCAAAAAAACTACGGTAGATGTTATAGGAACAATTATATTTAGCATTTAAAAAAACAATACGGTAGATGTTATAGGAACAATTATATTTAGCATTTAAAAAAACAATACGGTAGATGTTATAGGAACAATTATATTTAGCATTTCAAAAAAACTACGGTAGATGTTATAGGAACAATTATATTTAGCATTTCAAAAAAACTACGGTAGCTGTTATAGGAACAATTATATTTAGCATTTCAAAAAAACAACGGTAGATGTTATAGGAACAATTATATTTAGCATTTCAAAAAACAATACGGTAGATGTTATAGGAACAATTATATTTAGCATTTCAAAAAAACTACGGTAGATGTTATAGGAACAATTATATTTAGCATTTCAAAAAACAATACGGTAGATGTTATAGGAACAATTATATTTAGCATTTCAAAAAAACTACGGTAGCTGTTATAGGAACAATTATATTTAGCATTTCAAAAAACAATACGGTAGATGTTATAGGAACAATTATATTTAGCATTTAAAAAAAACTACGGTAGATGTTATAGGAACAATTATATTTAGCATTTCAAAAAACAATACGGTAGATGTTATAGGAACAATTATATTTAGCATTTCAAAAAAACTACGGTAGATGTTATAGGAACAATTATATTTAGCATTTAAAAAAACAATACGGTAGATGTTATAGGAACAATTATATTTAGCATTTCAAAAAAACTACGGTAGATGTTATAGGAACAATTATATTTAGCATTTCAAAAAACAATACGGTAGATGTTATAGGAACAATTATATTTAGCATTTCAAAAAAACTACGGTAGCTGTTATAGGAACAATTATATTTAGCATTTCAAAAAAACTACGGTAGATGTTATAGGAACAATTATATTTAGCATTTAAAAAAAAACTACGGTAGATGTTATAGGAACAATTATATTTAGCATTTAAAAAAAACTACGGTAGATGTTATAGGAACAATTATATTTAGCATTTCAAAATTGAAACTCTCTTCCAAGACTAAACCTTACTAAAGTCTTATCTGACAAGGATTTTCAAATATTTTCTTGTGTATCATATATTGTGAGAATTACACAACTGCCATGAATGAGACGTCTCAATTTTTCATACAAAATCTTTATTTCTCCCCTGCCTTTGACAGCAGGTTTGTATCTAATTGACAAATTTGCCGTAAAGAGCAGGCACATAAATTGTGCATCATTTGTAGACTTGTCTTTTACTTTCAATTGTAATCGATTTCTGCTTAAAATGCCACATGCACGTACCGTATTTCCTATTTCAAAATTACAATTTTAAATCTCTTCACCTCTCAAAAGATAGTTTATATTTTATTAATTTTTTTTTTCAGCTGTATCTAATTTATACTTTTTATTTTCTCAACCTGAAATCCCCACCCCTGCGTTAAAGTTAACCTCAAATTTTACCCCCTTTTTTTTTCTAAGCTTAGCTGATAAATCGTTTATCCCTTTTGTCACGCCAGCTGCATTTGGCTTGTATAAAAACTGCTAAATTCAAACTTCTAGAAAACGAAATGTTAAATTCAAACTTCTAGAAAACGAAATGTTAAATTCAAACTTCTAGAAAACGACATGTTAAATTCAAACTTCTAGAAAACGAAATGTTGTCTCAGATGAAATAACGGAATAAGCGTTAGAATTTTTTTTGTCCATAAGAAATGATCACTTTTGTATTTGTCTCGTGTTCCTGCGTTAGACCTGTATCGTTATTTATTACAGACTCTGCTGTTTAAACATGAATATAAAACTCCGCCCAGCAAAGTTTGTAGATTTTGTTCATTTGAGTTAAAAAATTTGGGCCGTACTACGCTTGCAACAATCCGTACATTAATGCTAAATAACTTGGATGAATTTCCATTTACTCAAATGTACAAGTATTATTGCTAGATTCAGAGGTGTGAAACCTCCACTTTTTAGTGGCATTCCGAAAAAGCGGAAATCTTTTTCTTTTTATAGAAGACAGAACAGGATTTCCGCTTAAATAAATATTATTTTTCGATTCAGGAGATTATTGTTTTCTTTAATAATTCATTAAATAATTAGTAAATCCCTTATTCGTCACTTGGACATTGTTTAGTTCAATATCAAGAAATCCCGATTTCTTATATATAATTGTATCACAGTCCATAGTTTTCTTTGAATGTCTGGCTGGCTTGGCAGGTCAGACTCGAGGCGTTTCCACAAATAATGGTGATAGAGGCACTTGTAAAACCATGACAATTTGCGATTATCTCCAGTGTTGCGCGTCATTAATAGACCAAAGCTGCTGAGGAAGTCGCGCATGGCAGAGCCAATCACTTCACTCACCTCCACAGCGAAATACAAATCTGTCGAAGATCGGCATATTTTGACCGCATATTTTGAAATAAATTGTGCTGTATTTATAGATCTTCATCTTATACGCATTTATAATCGGATATCTACCGAATATGCTATTGTTTCGGCTGTAAGTCAAGGGGAAGGAGGTATTTTGTGTTGGTTTGTCCAAGAGTCAACTGATTTCCTATGCAGCTAGGATTGGCCCGGTTGAGAAATTCTACGCAATTATTTTCTGCATCAGATTTTTATCGCGTACTTCATTTATTCTTCTAAATTACACTAGACCAATACGAAAAAGACGGATAATATGAATTTCTATTGGTCAACCTGTGATCTTCCTTTATTAAAATGTGGCAATAACGTTGCGTAATTAGTGTAATGAAGTGAACGACACATTGGAAGAAGTTTCCGGTGCTTTGACGTCCGTCCTGAAAACAGGTTCTCCTGCTTTCACACATTCACCGATACAAGCAGAATGACAATTTGATTAAGTAATTAACAACCGACAATGAAACAATATTGGGATTAATCTAGAATTGGTGATTATTAGATAACGCTGTGTAAGATTGTGTCCGTGTAGACTTTGTGATAGTAACTCGAATGCCCCGATCAAAAATGGCTGGCGATTTTAGATTAATTTTCGGTGACCATATCCATAAGTTTAAGCGGGTTTTCAAACGAATTTCTGGTTTTATTTTACACCGAGTTGTCGCTGAAACACTACGGTAGATGTTATAGGAACAATTATATTTAGCATTTAAAAAAAAACTACGGTAGATGTTATAGGAACAATTATATTTAGCATTTAAAAAAACTACAGTAGATGTGATAGGAACAATTATATTTAGCATTTAAAAAAACTACGGTAGATGTTATAGGAACAATTATATTTAGCATTTAAAAAAAACTACGGTAGATGTTATAGGAACAATTATATTTAGCATTTCAAAAAACAATATGGTAGATGTTATAGGAACAATTATATTTAGCATTTCAAAAAACAATACGGTAGATGTTATAGGAACAATTATATTTAGCATTTAAAAAAAACTACGGTAGATGTTATAGGAACAATTATATTTAGCATTTCAAAATTGAAACTCTCTTCCAAGATGAAAACTTTACTAAAGTCTTATCTGACAAGGATTTTCAAATATTTTCTTGTGTATCAGATATTGTGAGAATTACACAATTGCCATGAATGAGACGTCTCAATTTTTTAATACAAAATCTTTATTTGCCTCTCCTGCCTTTGACAGCATGTTTGTATCTAATTGACAAATCTGCCGTAAAGAGCAGGGACATAAATTGTGCATCATTTGTAGACTCGTCTTTTACTTTCAATTGTAATCGATTTCTGCTTAAAATGCCACATTTGATAGAAAATATTTCTGATTCTGTTTCGTGTTTTCATCTTCCTTAAATTACTATTTACCTGTCTTTTATGTTTCACGCAATATCAAGATGACTGTTTCCCCGTCTCTTAAAGATGCTTCAAGAACTTTAATTATCCACGTAAGTGGCCATGCACGTTTAAGTTCCAAATTTAAAAAAAGAACGTTGCCATTTCACCACACTGCGACAAAGTGTGAACATCGATGAGATAAGCTATCATCACACAATACTAAGATATTGCCATTATATTCACTTGGGCTCTCTTTCGCTAAAGAAAAAAAAAGTTACAAAAAAAAACGTTTAAATGATTTTTAATAAAATATTGCATCTCAAAACGTGATCTCCAAAGGCATTTATTTATCTATTTTCAATTTCCTAAATTTCTTAAGATGCTTTCAAGAACTTTAATTTTTTTTACAATGTATGTGTGTGTATATATAAGTAAATTTCGCGTACAAAAAAATCGTAGGATAAATTTCAGAGGAAACATTTTTTTAATCAATGAAACACACAGGTGGAAAACAAAGAAAATTGCTAAATTTTCTTTACGGCCTTATCGTCTGATCCTCTAAGAGGAAACGTTAGAATAAATTAAAAACTAAGAAAATCGAATGAGATATGAGGGGAATTTTTTTTTTTTTTCTCAATCGTTTTCTTCAACTTAAACAAATTTTTTCCTCTCATATCTCATTCGATTTTCTTAGTTTTTAATTCATCATTCTGACGTTTCCTCTTAAAAGGTCAGACGATAAGGCCGTAAGGAAAATTTTAGCAATTTTCTTTTTTTTTTTCCACCCGCCCGTTTCATTGATTAAAAAAATGTTTCCTCTGAAATATATATATATATTGAATTAGTGAGTGAATTTCTTTCTTTTTCATTTTCAAAAATGTAATCACCTCACTTGGATGCTTGACAATACTGCAGGGTTGAAATAAATTATTGCACTGGTGATTGTAATTCTGTGTTATTTTATATTTATATATATATATATATATATGCAAAATAACACTAATCTATATAACCTTATCATAATTTCAAAAGTTGAAGAACCGGAGAGAAAAAAAGCTACAAAAAATTGCATGCCGTGGAAATTTCTGCTCCAAAGGCAAATTTGACTTTCAATTCTCTCACTTATTTTTTCAACTTGAAATTCATTCGACTTCTTGCTGTTTCCTGTTCTATATTGTCTTGTCTTTTTGTTGCAGCAGATGTGAAGGCCTTCCAGAAAAAGAAGAAACGGCCAATAGCAGAGATTATTGCCGAGAAAGAAGCTCAGAGTAAAGAATTAGCAGAAGAGAAGGAAAAAGTAAGTTGCAACTCTTGCAGGGCATACTTTTATGCTGAGCATTTATAGCATATTGTGACATAATACACACTCAAATAGAGGTTGCCTATAAACTATAGAGGTTGCCTATAAACTATAGAGGTTGCCTATAAACTATAGAGGTTGCCTATAAACTATAGAGGTTGCCTATAAACTATAGAGGTTGCCTATAAACTATAGAGGTTGCCTATAAAATAGAACAGCTAAACCAGATAATTTGCATAATTATATGCTATTATCTGCTATATAGTTTCCTTTTCTTTTCTTTTTAAACTGCTTAAATTTCACTAAAAATAATATTTGTATCAGGTCTCTCGACTAACTTTTCTTTGCTTGTCTCAAAATCAGTGATATTTTTATTACTATATTATTTATGCTTGTAGCATTTAATAAATAAGAAAATACTTGTTTCTGAATTTTGAGATGAGGAGTGATAATTTGTATGATTGGGATTATTCGGACTACTATTCTCATCTTGAGTGTTATCATCACAACGTTTCGGCTGCTGTAACCGGCAGCCTTCTTCAGGTGTATCTTTTTGAACTCGGGAATATTTCTGTCGGACTCGGGAATGTGGACGCATGAGTATAGTACTAAGTAAAATTCAGTTCTAAGTGATAGTTATCTGAAGGGAGAAGGTTCAATCCTCGGTGCGGGCGATACAAAGAATTTCGAATTACTGAAGATTTCTTCCAGTCATGACTGACGGAATGAGAGCTTGCTACCACCGGGGATTAAATAAAGGGTTCCGTTCGAAATTCCATCCAGATTCCTGAGTTCGACAGAAATATTCATGAGTTCGAAAAGAGACACCTGAAAAAGGGCGGAGGTTACAGCAACCTAAACATTGTGATGATAACACACAAAGATGAGAACAGTAGTCCAAATAATTTAAATTATGCAAATTTTTTTTAAAGTGCAAACACAGCTAAGAAAGAAAGATGTACACGTTTCTGAATTTTTTGAGATGAGGATTGATAATTTGTATAATTTCGAAAATTCAGACTACTGTTCTCATCTTGAGTGTTATCATCACAACGTTTCGGCTGCTGTAACCGGCAGCCTTCTTCAGGTGTATCTTTTCGAACTCGGTGAAATATTCCTGAGTTCGAAAAGATACACCTGAAGAAGGCTGCAGGTTACAGCAGCCGAAACGTTCTGATGATAACACTAAAGATGAGAACAGTAGTCCGAATAATCACAATTATACAAAAAAAAATTGTTTCCTTAATATTTAAGAGGTGCTTATCCAGATGAAAGGAAACATCCATAAAAAACAAAACAAAAGACAAACCTAGGAATATGTTTGATGTATCACGGGCTAAATATATCGTATACCAAAAATCACGTAAATTAATCAAGTAGTTTTTATTTTATAAAAGAAAATTAAATTTTACCGACACATGAATGTACGCGCTCTGGTCATGCCTTTTCCCCCACACCACCAGAAACGATGCCCAAATCAACCCCGTATGCAATAGGTAGGGTTATCTTCCCATGAATTTCCGTTGAATATGTTTTAATGGGGGGCTGTATTTTCCCAGTCCTTCGTTTATCGGTAAAATTTAATTTTTATTTATAAAATAAAAACTACTTGATTAATTAACGTGATTTTTGATTTAGGATATATTTAGCCCGTGACAGGTACGTACATCAAACAGATATTCCTCTGTTTGTTTTTCTCGAATGTCTCCTCTCATCTGGATAAGCACCATTTAAGATTACAATGATCTTTGTCGTGCTGGAGTTCAAATGATACAAATTGCACTTTTCTTTGAAAAAGGTGTCTATATGATAAAATCTGAACCGTAATTTTGTTTTAAAAGGAACAAAAACTTTTTTTAAAAATTATTTATTTTTTTATTTATTTTATTTTTAAAAAAAAATTTTTTTTTTTATAATTCCACCTTGCAATGAGAGTAAATGAGAACCTCTACGATAATAAAGCTTCAGTATATTTAGAACATTAACTTTTATTCTGGTTTTAAAATACTTTTGAAAACTTAAACGGTTACAGGAAAATAATCATTTTAGCTTACTTTTAAATAAAACTATTTTTAGTGTGTGATCATTTCCTATTTTTACCGACAATCGAGAATTGAGATGAATACTTATTTAATTTTTTGTTTCAGACTGTTGTCCTCATCTTGGTTCCTTATCGCTTGTCATAGTTTGTAAAACCTCTGGGAATTGCTAACTAAATCCACCACTGCCGTCGACTTCTCGTGTCATATTTCATGCCTTTTTAGATAATCTAGTATTAATTGACAGGGATTGAACTCGCAACCTTTAGATAGAATTCCCTCTAAAATGACTCTTAACCAATGCCTTTATCCACTGGACCACAACAAAAGACAACTGAGAGCACAACCGTAGTCGATTAATTTGATACTTGAAAAAAAAAAAAAAAAAAAAAAAAAATCGGCTCAAGTTCAACATAAAAAAGAGCTAGGTTATTTTGTTCTCTCTTTTTTTTTTTTTTTTTTTTTTTTTTTTTCTTATAAGATTCACAGGTGCAACTTTTTTTAACTCCACTCTTTCTTTCATCATAACTTTCAATCGTTTCTCAGCCTGGTTCAAAAGTGCCGCGGTGTGAACAGCTGCCTCACAGCCGCTACGATCACTTGTACCCTGCATATGTCGCTTACGTGGGCTCTATCCACTACGATAACTGCCTTGAGCGTTCTGAAAAATAAAACCAAGATGAGGATAGCAGTTCTACAACGTAGATAATGACCAATGTAGAAATCTTATTCAATTTAATCTGGAGTTTTAATACTTATTTTCTAAAGCCTTCTCTATTAAGATTCATATTAACCAGTTCCGAGATTTAGTCTTTTGATTTGACTAAATCCGTTTGTACTCCATCTATTGTAATTTTATGGTGAATAAATTCTTTAAGGATTATCAGACTTTCGACTTCGACTTACGTCATTAACAGAGGTTTAACTCTGAGTAATCTAATGGTGTATTTTGCTAATGTCTCTTATCCACAATTGGCATTTCCATGTGCATATAAGGAACTTTACCGTAGATTTTCCGCTTACCAAAAATAAGATTTAAAAAAAATTTTATTGCATATTTCAGTTTCTCTATACTTAACTCTTTCAGGAAGAAGTTAAACGGGTGAAAACCCCTGTTGATCAGGCTGCCGAAAAACTCCGTCAGAAACAGCTCCAGGAAGAATCTGATTTGAAATTAGCTAAAGAGGCTTTCGGTGAGCATTTGTTTTTGGGGTTTTAAAATATTATTAATATTAATATTTTGTTGCGACTGTTGAGTGGCCATCATGGACACTGAAATTGGTTTTCACTTGGGCTCATCATTTCTTAATTGAAACCCGACTGTGAAGATTCTCGCTCTTTTCTTTCTTTTTTTTTTTTTTTTTTTTTTTTTTTTCCTCTTTCTCTTTCTTTCTTTCTCTGCAACATCCATAGGCACAGGCTACAGGAGCTACTCATGAGAAGCTTTACCTGCCTCGTTGCCCTTAAAGTAGAAGGTTCAGTTATCAGTGCCTGAGTCTATTCCAATAGAGTTGAAGGAGACTGAAATTTTGTTGCCTTACTTGACTATATTTGTGTGAGGGTGTTCAGCTTTTAAGCTCAACCATTTTGTTATTTCTGCTCTTGTCGAGATAGCTGGCAGTCAGATTTACTTACTCTGCCTATTCATACGCCTTCCATCTTCTCTCTCTCACACACAAATATCTATTATATATAAGAATGCTATTTAAAAACAAGTTAATTTGAAGTCGCGCGATTTACACCTTTTTTTTTTTTCTTTTTTTTTTCCCCCCAATTCTCTCCCCCATTCGCTTCCCTTCCTCTCTTTGGCACAATTGTCTTGAATGTATTTATATCTCAATTTATTCAGGTATTGTTGATTTGCCCTCAACTTCCTCTTACACTTTGTTGAATACATGGCAACAACACTACTCCAAGCTATCAGGTTGGATATTTATGTCTTTATATATGCCATCACACAGCCTCCTACTCCTTCCTACCTGTTCTGACTGCTTTTTATTTTTTTTATTTATTTTTTGCTTTTGAAGGAAGAAGAAAAAAAAAAAAAAAAAAAACTGAGTGTGCCACGTTGCAGTTAATGTGTCAAATATGTTTATTTTTGAAAGCAGGCCTGTGCAGCAATTTGTACATAAATATAATAATCCACTTTCAAGGTGACCCTATATATATATATATATATATTTTATTTCCCCTACTAATAGGTGTGATTACTAAATGATTTTCAAATTCATAATTTGTTGATTTTTTTTAATGTTATTCTTAGCTATTACCGATGTAGTTAGGATTGAACCTTCAAACGTTAGACAGTCACTTACAGCTGTTATTCTAATTGTTAATCAATGCCGTTAACCATGGTGCTACGGGTCCATGTGAACCTGAAGAAAGTCAAGGGTTTCACCGGCCATAATGTTGTGAAAAATAACAAAAAAGATGAGAATAGTAGTTTGAATAATACAAATACTTGGTTTGGTTTGTTTTGTTTTACGGCATATCAACCTTTTTCAGGTTATTTAATGGCGAATCAACTGTATTTAAAAAAAATTTTGAAGAAAGAAAATAAAAATAAATACATATTTTAAAAAAAAATAAATTTAAAAAAATTTTTTTTTTAAACATCATTTTTTCCCCGATTAATTTAACACCGGGTCAAGCTTGATTTAGATGTCTTTAGATAATTATATTTTTTTATATAGATCGACAGCTTTCAAAAAGCTCATTATTGTCTCTACTTTAGAAGAGGGTCAAGGGTTATATCGGCGATAAGGTTGTGAAAAATAACAACAAAGATGAGAATAGTAGTTTGAATAATACAAATACATTTTGTTCTCTAAATCACAGCAATCATGTATTGTAATTTGCATATGAAATGTTAACAATCAAAATTTAAAAAATAAAATAACCACAATCTGTTATTTATTTTAAACTGATCCATTGCAAAACTTGTGTTCAAAGAAATGATTTTTAATATACTAGAAAATATGCTTCCTTCCGGGTGCATATTTTTGTTTGAAGAATTATATAATTGTGAAATAAATAAATAAATAGTTAAAGCAAACTACATTGTTTTGGACTATTAAAATAATTTCCAACACGATTGATAACATTTTTTTGCAAAAGACTGACTACATCGGTTTTAAGGTATTTATGGAAAACTTCCACGTTTTAATTTTATTCCAAACCTTCTCTAATACAGGCTATACTCTTATTTTGGATGATCACTCCAATAAATTAGGGACGTGTAAATTTGGATAACTCTGATTTTCATGAAATTTGAACCAGTTTCAGTTTCTTTGGGGTAATTTAAAAATTTAATGGGAGGGGGGGGGGGGGTTAATATAGGCACAACCATATGTTAGAAACTGATGCAGCAATTATGTTTATATTTATATATTATGTGGTTTATTTGTTGAATTCGGCCACAATTAATCCTCTGTGGTGCTGATTGTCTAGTCTCGATCATAGTCTTCCACTCCATTCTTGTCTTTGTTGAGGCCCGATGGAATCCATACCCACGGTTCTCCTATCACGTTTGATCGCGTCCTCTCGGGACAACTTGGGTCTGTCAGTGGTAGTCTTATCTGCTGGCAAATTCAACTGTCGGGCTTTAGTAATTCAGCCATTGCTGCACTCGACATGCCCGAATCAAATGCAGAGGTTCTTTAAGACATGCATTTTAAGTGCAAAAAGGTTAAGAAACAACGCTCTAAAATATTGGTAGGTTTAGAAAACAATTTCTTCAAATGGTCTGATATATTTTATCAGATTGCCATAAATATGCTATGCTTCTCTCAGCTTGATTTTTGTTTTATCCTAATTATCGTTTTGGTTTAAAAGAGAATTGGCGATTCTAAACAAACAAAAAATAATCAAAAAACGTTTCTCACCTGTTCTAAATAAGGCAATACTTTTCTCTATTCAAAAAAAAAAAAAAACACTTTATTCAAAAAAACAAAAACACTTTATTCAAAAAAAAAAAAAAAAAAAAACATTTTTCTCTATTAAAAAAAAAACAAACAAAAACACTTTTCTCTATTCAAAAAAACAAAACAACACTTTTCTCTATTCAAAAAAAAATTATTTTTTTCCTGTTTTTAAAATTAAAACTTTGTTCAATTAATTTTCTGGCCATAATTTATCCATCACATTGAGATAATACAAAAAAATGCAAAAAAACTTTTAAAATTCATAGAAATTAGAATTTAATAAATAAATTTTTTTTAAATTCTGCTAAGTTCTTAAGAAATATATAAAAAATAATAAAGAGAAATAATGTATAAATGTAAATTTAGTGATTTTTATTTTGGACATTTGTATTCAAGTTTACGTAAATATAAAAATAAAAAATTTAATTAAATTATCTTGAAATCAGAAATATTTTTAGATTTTACAGATTTTATATAATTTTTGAATAAAACTAATTAAAAAAAAAAAAAAAGGCTTCGCTTCCCAAACATACATTTGCTGCCTCTACATCTTAACTATGATTTTATTTATTTATCCGGCAATGCCTAAATTTTGGTGTAGAGTGTTGGTTCATTTTGGTTTTTACGAATGGTTCGTTTTAGGTGACTGAAGTAGGAATTAATCTGTAATAGATTTCACTTGTTAATAAATTTATCGAGGTTCCTTATCAATCAGCAAAATTTATTTGTGAAAAAAAGTTAGTTTAATACTTAATACAGTAATTTGAATGCATTTTGACTTTTAGGATTTCACTAATTTGGAACAAACACAGCAATTGGTCAAAATTATAACAAATTAATTGACATTAGCCAATCAAAACTCGTCTTGGAAAGAAAGAAAAACCACAAAAAAAAAAAACAAAAAAAAAAAACGGGTGCATAAAAAATCCGATTCTTCATGAGTGATGGTATTAAGAGAAAAGTTCCTATTTCCTGAAATATCAGTAAGCAAAATAAAAATATCAATAGAATTAAATGTAATCAATGAAATCGATTGGAACTACAACTTTGTTTTTTTTGTTTTTTTTTAACAATTAATTATTGAGATTAAAACAATTAAATATTGTTATTGTAAGAAGTAAACTATTAAACCAAGCCAAAAAAAGGGAGATCTACTTTATATATAAAATATTATGAAATAATTAGATTATTGAATAAACGCAATTTTTTCTTCCATTTATTCAAACTATATTTATATCAAAACACCTTAGCCTTGATTAATTCAATGATACCAAATATTTTCAAATATGATATATATATATACTGATTGGAAAACTTTCACAACACAGCTAAGGCTATACTTGATTTGCATACTTATTTTTTAAACACTTTCTAATAAATTAATATTCTGTACGATTCATTTGTAATTTTATTCTCCTATTTTCTTATATATCAAATGATACATGAGAATCATCTTATTGTTTTTCTTTTAAAAAAAAAAAGGGGGCTACAATTTGATTAATTGTTACTCAGAAGATGAGTAATTTTTGCTACTCTTATATTTTCACTTTTGATCTAATTTATCTTTTTGAAACCGAATTCCATTTACATATTAAAAAAAAAAAAAAATGGTGGTTCAGAGTTAATGGATGGCTAGTTATTATCATAGATTTTTAAGAACTAGTATAGTAAATCTTCAAGGAAATTAATTGCCAAAACCATAGAAAGTTTTATTTAAATAAGTACATCTTTATATATGAAGAGTTTGAATGCAAAACACGATAAATGCCATTATCAAAATTGTGGAGCTATTTCGCCAAAAGGTGTTGCATTTCAACACTCTACCACACGTCAAACTCAGATTTTACAGAATGTGATATCGGCATAACTTTTTTTTTTTTTGCTTTCTATGAAAATAAGCTTTTTAGTTGAAGTCTATATTTGATATGTTCGACCTTTTTTTGTTTTCTCAATTTAAAAAAAATTGGATTTATCGCTGTTCTCATTCGAACCATACATATATACGAGTGTAGGCCCTCAGGCACAAATAACGTTAAAAAAAAGGAAAAAAGTGCTTCGCTAGGGCAGGTGAAGTCCTATTTAGGCTTGATGGGCAATCCTCTAGAGACGGTGTCTTCGTAAAACCACTGGTCCCCCATCACTTCACTGGGTTGGCGTCAGAAAGGGCATCCAGCCTCAGTTAAGGAAATAATGTTCAAATAAACCTGACCAGAGATAAGTTTGGAAGTCAATTTTCTAAAAAAAAAATTACATGCCAGCATGTAAAATGGACATTAAACTGAATATGATGATAATTATGATTTTACAATGAAATGGGAGTGAATGTAATAAGTTGCGTCCATTCCAAGATATTTTAATTGTTTGCATTTCTTTGTTTATAATAATGCATTTTGAATAATTTTACATATTTATTCATTTGATTAATATGTATCATATTTTCACAAAAAAATGTATAAATGCATTTTTAAAAAAATATTTTAACTTTTATATACGAGTTGAGTCATATATAAATTGAAGTTTGTTCGCAATCTAATTTTCTTTTAAATAATTTAAAAAACGTTTTAAACAACCCTTATATATATATATATATATATGAGAAAGGAAGGATGAAGGTAATCTGACGTAAGGAAAAACCAAAAAGGATGTTTTTTTTTATATATTCATCAACGTTCTGTCTTTATTTGTAAGACTTCCTCAAGATGTCCCCTACCCTTTCACTTCACTAACAGCCATCCACATTATTTCCGTTCACCCCCACCCCTCTACTTTTTCACTCAGAACCATCCTCATTAATTTCATTCCATGCTACTGACTTCACTAAGTCCGGACCTTGGGTCTGCGCATCCAGTAGTGGTTACTACTTTTTCCCATCAACCCATCATGTCAACCCAATATTTTCACATACTTGCATGACATTTTTCTTAAAATTATCATCCTGAAAAAGTCTTACAAATAAAGACGAAACGTTGATGAATATATAAAAAAAAACATCCTTTTTGTTTTTTTCCTTTTTCATTTCCCATATATATATATACACACACACATATATATATATATATATACACACACACAATTCAAAAAGCGTTTTCCAAATGATGTGTGAACCTCTTTTTCAATTCAAATCTACGTAACTGCACCTTACACAAATACAATTTCACTTTCTTCAAATCCGTCAACAAGAAGACGATAAATAACCTTTTGAGACCACAAGGGGATTTACTTGCGTTTTTTTTTTTTTTTTTTTTACACCAGCAAGATAAAAAGAAAGGAAATAACTTTTTGATAATGCTGTGATATCAGCGAAAGTCTGACATATTTATGAAAAAAAATTTTTTATTCATGAATAAAAAATAAAGATTTTATTCATGAATAAAAAATAAAGATTTTATTCATGAATAAAAAATAAAAAAGATTTTATTCATGAATAAAAAATAAAAAAGATTTTATTCATGAATAAAAAATAAAAAAGATTTTATTCATGAATAAAAAATAAAAAAGATTTTATTCATGAATAAAAAATAAAAAAAATTTTATTCATGAATAAAAAAAAATTAAAAAAAATTTATTCATGAATAAAAAAAAATAAAAAAATAAAAATTTTTTTTATTCATACATTAAATAAAAAAGATTTTATTCATACATAAAATAAAAAAAAAATAAAACCTTGATTTTTCTCAAAATTCTATAATACAATTTAAAAAAACTTTTCCAAAGGATGTGTGAACGCCTATTTCAATTCATATATATATATATATATGTTCCATGATAAATGCCAGTATACTGAAATCATATGCCCTTAATAGGGTTAAGATGAAAATTCATATACACTAAATGTACAAAAGCAAGGAAATTCCCAAATTTTTACACTTTTATTGTCATTAAGGGTATGACTACATATCAACCAAACCATTTCATTATCACATCACTACAGTATAAATCTCTATGCATGAGTGGATGAAGTGTGTGAGGTGCGCTGAAGAAAAATTCCTACCAGTAAAATACATAGCCCTGTTATGCTCGCATACTCTCAATGACAATAAAAGTGTAAAAATTTGGGAATTTCCTTGCTTTTGTACATTTAGTGTATATGAATTTTCATCTTAACCCTATTAAAGGCATATGATTTCAGTATACTGGCATTTATCATGGAATGTCACTACTTTTGTAAAGGCTATGCCTCAATACAATGGTCATTTTTAAGTTTTTTTGGCATTTTCTGGAAAACTAAGGTATATGATAAACTGAAATTAAAATGGCATCAACTAGACCCTAGAACCTCTATCTCTGCCAAAAATCATCTGAATCCATCAAATAGTTGAGATACAGGGTGGCACATACGTACGTACACACACAGATAACATGATTGAACTTTCTGGATCTCTGGGTTGCCTTGACTAATGATGCTGAAATTTTACACACTTATAGAACCTATCAAATAAACATTTTGTGCAAAGTTTTAACTAATTTGGTTTATTGGTTTTTGAGTTATGACTGATCAAAGAAATGAGATTTCCAGCATAGGCCATTCTTGAAGTCTATTAAGGGATAGAGCGCTCTCGCGCCTCCCTTGATATATATTTTACAAATGTTTACCCCATGCGAGAAAATATATATAAGCATTGAAATGGCAGTATTTATTTGAGATTTATATTCTACTTTTCAATAAATCTTATATAAAATCAAAGAATCAATTAAATTTTTGTCATGATGTCTTCTAAAACAAGGATTTAAGTAAAATAATTTTCAGTTGTAAATTTATTTTTCATCAAAAAATTAAGTTCTTTATTTTTTCCTAAATACTTTCTCTGTACTAAAAAATAAGTCTATAATAGTATTTATTATATGTAAACACATATCCCGAGAAAATTTTTTTTTTTCTAGTCTACGTAATTATTATTCAGTGTTTGAAGTCTTAAAAAAAATTGTTTTTTATTCTAATTAAATTTATAAGTATATAATGATATGCTAAGGCTTTTCACGCATTAAAAAAAAAATGAAATTGTCCGATCAACAAAGATGGTGATTGAACTGGTATCATTAAGCTAAACAGTTCTGATTTTACCCATTTTAAAAGTAATTGTTCCAAAATCAGACGATGCGGTCCCGTTGACTAAAACATAAATACATTTCAAAAAGTGGCATTCGTTTTATTGATTTGAAGAATATTTAGCCAACAATTATTTTTATGGTAAGAAAACAGAATGGTAATTGTTTTTTTAAAAAAAAATTAAATTGCTATTTTTACAATAAATAAATAAAACATTTATTTTGTTTAAAAGATTTGTAGGTGACAATTATTTTTATGGTAAGAAAACAGAATGTTAATTGTTTTAAAAAAATAAATTAAATTGCTATTTTTTAAATAAGTAAAACATTTATTTTATTTTTAAATAAAATAAATAGATTTGTAGGTGACAATTATTTTTATGGAAGAAGAAAGTCGTTTTTTTTTTTGTTTTTTTTAAGTTTTCTTTTTAATATATAGTATTGAACCTGACATTTATTATTTCAAAAGGATTATCAATGTTAAATTATACAGTTTGATGTAGAAAACGCTCTAATTTCCGCTCGTCCTGCTAATCTTTCCTAATATTTGAATAATTATAGGTATATTTCTAAATATACCTATAACATCTACGAGCTTTGCTTTCTTGTTTGTTCAGTCTTCCATTAGTATTTAAAAAAAAAAAAAAAAAAAAATTTTCTTTACATAGTTCACCCCAAACAAGGCAGGCCACCACTTAGACGTAAGGGGCTACTGAGAATTATGGTGTAAGTTTTTAGGGGTCATCCTAAGTTGGAAGCTGTGCAGCGAGATGTATGTTTACATTAGTTTTGAAACTTCTGCATGTCGGTACAGTCTGGGAAACCGGGAGCAGGGAGGGGGTTTCAGAGACCAGCAACACGAGGAAAGAAGCTATTGAAGTAGAAGGCTGTTCGACATCTGAGGATCTCCACAGTGAATGGATGAGATTTAGCTGATTGTTGGGTTGGTCTGGTGTATTTATGTGGGTGGGGGGGGCACTAGAGCAGCAAGTTCATCGGAGCACATTTCATTGAAGTACTTGTAAAACAGGCACATGGTTGCGGCGATGAGACGGGCCGGAGCTTGGTGGATAGTGAGGGACCTATTAAGTGGGCGACTCTTTTTTGGACCTTGTCTAAGAGGGAGAGACTAGTGGATGATGCACCAGCCCAGGTGACAACAATACTCCATGCATGGGCGGATGGTGGCTTTATGGGGATATAGGATAATGTTATGTGTGAGGAGTTTACTAGCACGGTAGAGGGAGCCCACCTTCTTTGCCTTGGCAATGTATTTATTAGGAGTTTCAATGTTGAACTCTCAGGTAGGATGTTATTTGCCATGGCAATCGGTGGTTGAAGTTTCTTGTAGTTATTGAAGGAAAGGAGCTTTGTCTTTGCGGCATTAAAGGTTACCAACCATTTATGACCTCAATCCACTACAATACTATGGTTAGTTAAAGCGCCTGTCTTATAACTTTTTACTTTGATAAACCAGTTTTGGTTCTATATTAAAAGTATGTAGATTAGTTAGTCCCTGAATTTATTAGATTTGCGAGATTAAAGAAAAGAAAAATTATTTAACTGTTTGATTGGGTGCATCACTACTAAATATTTCCCTTTCTCTAATGCAGTGGTTCTTAACCTGTGAGGAATTCCCCACTGGTGAGGAATCGCGGAGTTGCCAAGTGGAGAATGACCGGTCGGACAGAAGAACCACTGCTTCAAAATTTAATACATGAGATCAAAAACAAATCACGAAACCGCCTGATTGACCTTGAATCTGATTTGCGCTATTTCAAATGTGGAACCGGACATTGAGGCACTTGTCAAGGCAAAACAAAGTAACCTGTATGCGTCTAGTGCTAGTGTTACATTTTTTGTATGCTTTTTATAGGCCAAATATATTTAGAAAAAACATAACGAATCTTTTCGTATGTATTTATTTCCATGTGATAACTATGGTGGGAATGGAGAGCTGGCTCACTAAATAGTGGGGAATTGGAGATAAAAGGTTAAGAACCACTGCTCTAATGTATAATAGGATAATCACTCAGCAGGAGTCATGTGGTCTGAATGCAAGTCATGGAATTGTCAATCACCATGCGCTGTTGATTCTGTGTTCAACATATCCTCCTCTATCACTAATATTGAGCACTCTCCTTATAAATATAACAACTAATATATGCATATCTTTAATGAGATATCTGCCAGTAATTTTGATCAGTTTTGCAAATAAACTGGGGTCTGTCACTTGTGTAGAAATTTAATTACAGAATTTAAAAAAATTAATAGTTTTTTTTTATATATATTATTCCAATGGCAGTGGAGACTTCTGGGGTTTTTGATCTTCGTTCAGTTGTTTCTCTATAGGCTTGGGATTGTCTCTCTTTTAAAAGATGACCATTTCAAAGCAGTAATGTCGCAGTGTTACTCCACTTGTGGTTTAAAGGGGAATAGCCACCAAATCGTTCTGTCATTCATAAAATATTTTTAAGATTTAAGGATTAATTAGGCTGGCCATTTTGTAGTAACTGACTTTTTTTTTTTTTCTTAAATTTTTATTTATTTATTTTTTTATTTTTATTTTTATTTTTAAAAAATTTTAAAAAAATTTTTTTACCTAAATTCTGAACTTGAAAGATTTCAGATTTTATGTAAATTGTTACATATTTTGATGTGTGCATGATTAATAATTTCTCTTCTACCTAACAATTTAATTTCTGAATGCCTCCAATAATTTCATTGTGTTGTTCACCCATTGATTATAAGTGTTGTCTGCTGCTGAACCATATGTAAATGTTTGTTTCTTTAATTCCAGGTCTGTCCGACAGCGGCGAAGCAGTGATTGATAAAATGAGTCCCGAAGGAGAAGAAGATTTTTTAAAATTTGAACAAGCATTAAAAGACAAAATAACCACATTTGAGGTAAATAAATAGCTTCTCTTTTTGTGTCTTTTATGCAGATGTGTTATACTTTACGGAGACGTCAGGGGTTCACATGAATGTTTGATTTATTTAACATAATTTAATCAGGATATAATTTGTGAATGTCTAGCAGGGATGTGAGTTCTCCACTTTTAACGGGAACTCCGCTTTCTTAAATATATTTTTTTTATCCAGAAAAAGCAGACTTCTGCTTCAATCCGCTGATTGAGTTTTTTGCTCTTCGGTTAAAATTTGCCTTTTTTTTTTTTCTAATAAGAGGCTGATTCCTTCTAAATCGCTAAAACCCTTACTTCCTTTTCTGTTTATTTTATTTATTTATTTTGTTTATTTTATTTATTTATTTTGTTTATTTTATTTATTTATTTTGTTTCTTTATTTATTTTGTTTAATTTCTTTGTTTAATTTCTTTTATTTATTTAAGTTCTTTATTTTATTTATTTATTTAATTTCTTTTATTTATTTATTTTCTTTTATTTATTTATTTAATTAATTTCTTTATTTATTGAATTTTTCTTTAACTATTTTTTTTTTTATTTTAATTTTATTTTAATTTTGTTTAATTTAGTTTAATTATTTTGTTTAATTATTTTAAATTATTTTGTTGCTATTTGGCTAAATTTTATTTCCTTTTCTCTTCCTCTCTTTCGCCTTTTCTTTCTCTTTTCCTGTTTTTTTCTTGCTTCCACTCTGACTTGCCTACCCTTCCTTATGACAGTTCAGTTCTCTTTTTAAACTGTAAATTTTGCTGTGAAGGCTAAGGCTTCAAACGATTCAGGAGGATGGGGGTGGTGGAGTTATATAACTTTTTGATCAAAGAATGACTTCCTATCTCTCCCGACCCCACATGCACGCTCAGTGTTTCTCTCTTAATTTTGACTTTCTTATTTGAGTTGGTTAGAAAAAATAGTGTTCTTTGTGCTGCCTTCTCCACGTACACACACATAAATTTCAGCACCATTCTAGGGCACTCTGGCATTTGTTTTTATTTGTCGTTAAATAATTATAAACGTTATTTTATAAATTATTTTAGCAAATTAAAAGATCTATTTATGTCCTATTTTGACAGTAATACGATGTTTGGCTGCAAACTGGGTTTTACTATTTATGCCGGTTGGTTCGACATATGCCCGTTACACATGCCAGCTCGTCGATCAACTGCAATTACGACATTGTTTATTTTCTTAGTGTCTCACCTGGACACTAATTAAATATTTTTTCAGTCCTATTAATTTTTCCCTTCAGACTTTCACATTTAAAGGAACAACATAAATAAAATTACTCTGAACCATCCTTTTCTTTTCAAAAGGGGAATATTTAAAAAAAAAAAAAAAAAAAAAAAAAATTACTGGTCAAATTTTCAAAACAGAAAATGTCCCCTTAAGTCTGAAAAAAATAAAATGTTTGTTTACTTTTTTTTAGTACACCAATTTAATTTTTTAGGTGGAAAATGTTGACCCTTTTTCTGAGATACAACCGAGAAGAAAAAAAGGCAATATTAAAAAAAATGACAATGTTTCATTATCATTTTTTTTTTTTTTTTTTTTTTTTTTTTTAGAAATGTCAATTTAAAATTGGTTGATATAAAAAAAAAAAAAAAAAGAAAATTTTCGTCACCCTTAAGTGGACATTTCTTTTATTTATTTATTTATTTTTAAATTTAATTTTTTATTTAAATATTCCTTAAGTGTGAAGTGAAAACTATTTAATTAGTGCTGATCCTGGAGAGACAGTAAGAAAACATACAATGTCGTAATTGCAGCTGGTCAACGGGCGGGCATGTAGGACGCGTATTGAAGAATCAGCAGCAGCAACTGTCGTGTTAACTGCCATAGTTTGGGCTGACTAGCATAAATAGTAAAACCATTGCAAACTTATTCTATTGCAAAGAGTCTGCCTCAAAATTTGACGTATGATGGTTGGCCTGTGAGTGAATTACTTTTTTTTTTTTTTTCATGTTGATAAATGTGCTAAAGGTGTTTTACATATGTAGACTTTGTCAATTATAGTTACTGCCATATATTGTTTTATAATAATCTCAATACATGCGGTTGAATTGGTAAAATTTAATTAATCTTTTATCAGTTTTATGTATTTTTAAGGTGGCATATTAGACTTGTTTATAATTTTTCATACAAGTTCTGTTAGATTTAAAACGAAAACTTATAAAACTATTTTATGTTAGTATTGTGATGAGTAAATATTTGTAAATAAACCTACCCGCCCTCCGGGCAGGAATTAATTGGGGGGGGGGGGGTATAATTAACTAATATATTTGTAACACTAACAGTAACTCTGATGGGCACGTAATCGCCTAAAAAAAAAAAAAGTGGACCCCTGCCCCACGAAAAAAAAAAAACATAACGCACAGAATAACGTACAATTTAGGTTAAATATATATGAAACTGATCCATCACTCTAAATTCTAAAATGTTTTCCTTCTTTCCATTTCACACGTAATCACCTAAAAAGCAGAATATATTTATTGAGGGAGTGTTGATCTGCAAATTTATCCATATTTTATTTTTTAAATCTTATATATTTTTTAACTGTACGCCCCTTTTTTATTTTAATTTAAACAATTGAGTTTAGTGATGTTATTTTTTTGCGTGAAAATTAAATAAATAGCTTTAAAATTATCTAAATAATTAAATACCTTATTTTTCATGTATAAATAAATAAAAAAATATTAAAAGTTTTGATATTATTGTAGATGAACAGCCTCTTCCCCCCCCCCCCCCCCTCCAAAAATATGATTCTACTTTTTTAGGCGATTACGTGTGGATACCCAGAAAATCCTGGTGGCAGTAGAAAACAACAAAAAAAACATTTTAGAATGTAGAGTTAGGCATCAGTGTTGCATATAAATTTAACTTAAAATGATCCTCTATATCCGGTCCGTTCTAGTGTTTTATGACAGTTAACTTTTCTTTCTTTTTTTTTTTTTTTTTTTTTTTTTGCTATTGGAGATAAATTTTGTGTTATGGGGGGGGGGTGCAAGGGGTCCACTCTTTTCGGCGATTACGTGTGGTTTTACGACCTTGCCAGTCGGACTTAGGATTAGCGTTAAAAATATATCAGTTATCTGTCCTAATAAGTTAGAATGACGCTAAAAAGTAGAATCACATTGTTTAAACTTAGCTGAGGGTGTTAATCTACAAATTTATGAAAGTTTGTTAAAATTATGGAAGTCTCCGAGTAAAAACATTGTTGGTCCCCCGATTTAAAAAAATTGGGAAACCTATGTTTTGAGGCATTTTTGTCCGTGTGTGTGTCCGGATTTTTCTCCGCAACCATCCATTAAATTTCTCTGGAATTTTGCATGAAGTTGTAACTTTGGTTAGGTTAGAAAGTGACATTCTCCGATTTTTGAAAGAAAATCTGTTTAGCCCCCCAGGGGGTCAAAAGGCCCCGAAATGGACAAATATTACATTTTTTGCCCAATAACTTTTCATCCATCCATTCAATTTCTCTGAAACTTGGCCAAAATGTGGAGGCAATTGTTCCTAATAGAAAATAAGTATTGCTGACCTTGGAAAAATTCTGGTTCGCGCCCCCAAGGGGTCAAAAGCCCCCAAAATGGCAAAAAAATTACCCTTTTCTCCCATAACGTTTGATCCATCCATTCAATTTTTCTTAAACTTGGCCAAAATGTAGAGGCAATTGTTCTGGATATAACATGAGCATCCTTGACCTCAGAAAAATTCTGCTTCGTGCCCCAGGGGGTCAAGGGGGGGGGGGGGTCAAAAATGCTCCAAATTTATTGCATTTTACACTCGCCACATTGAGTCACATACAGAGGTGGACCACGCATGTGCGGCTTGTTTTAATTATACCCATCCCCAATTGGTGTTTTGATGTAAATATAGTTTGAATAAATGGGAAAAAAACTTTTACATTTATTCATTTAGAAGACATAAAAAAAATTAAGTTTAAGAAAAATATGAATCTATTTTTTTTATTTATTTAAAAAGCTGAGAGGGGGTGAGGAAGTTTTTTTTTTTTTTTTCTTTATTAAAGCAAATATAATCATGTTTTCGGTGACGACTATTGAGTCGTCATCGAAAATAACAAATTTAGTTTTTTAAGATAAAGTATATATCTAAAGAAAAACTTTGTTGGTTATTGCGTTCAATGCGGTGTGTAATTTTAAAAAATAAATTATTCCAGGTAATCTAAGTTGTTGATTTGTGTAAACACACGCATACTTAAACTTGACTGGAAGTTATTCGAATTTCAAAATAACGATTTCGAACGTTAAATGTTTTTAATAAATTCGTTGGAATTAATATTATTACTACTAATAATAACATTTATATTAACAAAACTTTTGAATATATATAAGAAAACCGTAAAACGAAAACAGTTATGACTTGTTCAGAATATTACTTTATTAGAGGGTGTTTATAAAATTATTATGCTAATGAAGCATCAGGATGAATGTGTTTATGCGGTGTTCTTTTGGCTATATATAATGTGTTAGAAAATAGTTAAATATATAATTGAATTGAATAAATGTGTCGTGTTTTGATATAAACATAGTTTGGATAAATATAAAAATATTTCACATTCATTTAGATTTTAAATTCTGGTTTATTTCTTAGTAATAGTGTCTCTAAGTAAAATTCAACGTAAGTTCTATTTTCAGCCATTTTTTTTCTATGTGTATAAGTCTGTAATCTAATCTCGGTTATTGCTGTAAAGATTTTTTTGCCAATAAAAATGTCCAGATAAGTAAACTTATTAAAATTAATCATGAACGTTTAGAACGAATCACAATTTCTAATAAACAAAAATGCTGAAACATTGAATATTGTTTGAATTAAAATTGTAAATATTCGCACTTGGATGGATTATATGAATAGAAGTCATAGTTTGGATAAATATAAAAATATTTCACATTCATTTAGATTTTAAATTCTGGTTTATTTCTTAGTAATAGTGTCTCTAAGTAAAATTCAACGTAAGTTCTATTTTCAGCCATTTTTTTTCTATGTGTATAAGTCTGTAATCTAATCTCGGTTATTGCTGTAAAGATTTTTTTGCCAATAAAAATGTCCAGATAAGTAAACTTATTAAAATTCATCATGAACGTTTAGAACGAATCACAATTTCTAATAAACAAAAATGCTGAAACATTGAATATTGTTTGAATTAAAATTGTAAATATTCGCACTTGGATGGATTATATGAATAGAAGTCATAGTTTGGATAAATATAAAAATATTTCACATTCATTTAGATTTTAAATTCTGGTTTATTTCTTAGTAATAGTGTCTCTAAGTAAAATTCAACGTAAGTTCTATTTTCAGCCATTTTTTTTCTATGTGTATAAGTCTGTAATCTAATCTCGGTTATTGCTGTAAAGATTTTTTTGCCAATAAAAATGTCCAGATAAGTAAACTTATTAAAATTCATCATGAACGTTTAGAACGAATCACAATTTCTAATAAACAAAAATGCTGAAACATTGAATATTGTTTGAATTAAAATTGTAAATATTCGCACTTGGATGGATTATATGAATAGAAGTCATCAGTATTTAGATCAGGGGCGGGCAACCTCCAGCCCGTAGGCCAAATCCGGCCCGCCACCCTGCTATGCTTTATTATTGCAATCCGGCCCGCGGACCTCCCAGTAAAACTCATATCATTTTGTGACAGACGTAAAAGTAGGTTTCGATTAAGATTTACAGTGCGATAAAAATGTATAAATATCAGCGAGCGATGATGCATGTATACTTAATTTGTCTTTAACTATTAAGAGATAAAAATAGAAAAAGAGAAAGAGAGAGACGAGGAAAGGGCATAAAGAGGAAACGAGAGACGAGGAAAGGGCATAAAACAGAACTTATGGGAGGTGTGTCAAAACGAATGCTGGATCAACTTGCTACTTCCCCCATCACTTTTTTTATGATTCCAAAATGGCTCTTCGTCGGCGCCTTTTATAACATCATATACAGAAGTCTCTTGAGAAAAAATATCAGATTTGTAGAGTGTTCAATGCAATTTTTGTACAATTTATTCATGTAAACAAAATATAGTAATTCTGAGATTTCGTTTTTCACTCCGGCCCGCGATCTCCTTCCAAAAGTCTCATCTGGCCCTCACTCTGATTTAGATCCATATTGTTTTTTGTACTTTTTATTTCCTAAAATGTCAGTCAATTACAAATTTAATATTAATTTATTCTGCAATTTAAAAATCATTTGAGTATTCAAATTGATTTTTTTTTTTTTTTTTCCAGAAATCACCACATTATGCTGCATTTTTAGACAAGTTATTCACAGATCTTGTAATAAATGGTGAGAATTTGTGTTTTTCTATAATTTATCTTTTTCACCTTCACCTACCCCATAGTATGTTCGGTCAAAAAGCAGCACAGGTGACCTCGTAACCCACTCTGCCTTGCACTCGGCGTCACTCCCATACTTGCGCCCGGCGTCACTCCCATACTTGCGCCCGGCGTCACTCCCATACTTGCGCCCGGCGTCACTCCCATACTTGCGCCCGGCGTCACTCCCATACTTGCGCCCGGCGTCACTCCCATACTTGCGCCCGGCGTCACTCCCATACTTGCGCCCGGCGTCACTCCCATACTTGCGCCCGGCGTCACTCCCATACTTGCGCCCGGCGTCACTCCCATACTTGCGCCCGGCGTCACTCCCATACTTGCGCCCGGCGTCACTCCCATACTTGCGCCCGGCGTCACTCCCATACTTGCGCCCGGCGTCACTCCCATACTTGCGCCCGGCGTCACTCCTTTACCTGCGCCCGGCGTCACTCCCTTACCTGCGCCCGGCGTCACTCCCTTACCTGTGCCTGGCGTCATTTAACTTAAGATCTGTCCATTTTAGTATGTTTTCCTTCCATTTCTTTTGTGTTTCACTCCTAACACTGTATCTTGCAGGATTGTTTTGGCATGATTGTGATGTGACCATACAACTGAAGTATTTTTACTGTGGTCAAAAAATTTGGCTTCATCTTGTCCCTGCATTGAAATGATTTTTGCGGTAAATGCTGGAGAACTTAGGATGCAATGCATTTGTTTCTCGCTCTTCTGCCAGGTTTAATGATTCACGTGTACAAGAAATATGAAGATGTGTCGAAGTGAAATTTGCCAAGTGAGAGTTGAGGACATGCGTTGTATGGAGAAAAATTATGTGAGAATGATACAATGAATGTGTAATGTGAGTGTTAAAAACAGGCTTAGAGCTGATGACCTCAGAGGAAGATTAAATCTGGCAGTATAGAGAGATGTGTGCAGAACAGGAGACTTTGATGGTATGACCACGTTGAAAGTAGGGTTAGTAGATGTAAAAAGTTTAGGTAGCAGGATCAGTTGACATGGGAAGAAGTGATAAGAATGGACTTTAGAGAAAGAGGGATAAATAAAGACCTAGCCAGAGATAAGCTAGTTAAGTCAATTTCTTAAAGCTGTCCAGCACATGCCAGCATGTAAAACAGGTTAAATCGAATATGATAATGATTCTTGCCTTTATGCGTCCATATTGAACCCTTATTCACACCCCCGCAATTCTTGTGGGCCGTTCATACATTCTGATTGACCATTGAATTTTTTAAAAGATCTGTGTATTCCCCATATTTCATCATTAGTAATTTCCGTAGCCCAACATGCCGGTTTCTCCCACCCTTTTTGAAACCGCCGGTATCAATTACTAATCAAAGTTTCTTTTGAAACCGCCGGTATCAATTACTAATCAAAGTTTCTTTTGAAACCGCCGGTATCAATTACTAATCAAAGTTTCTTTTGAAACCGCCAGTATCAATTACTAATCAAAGTTTCTTTTGAAACCGCCGGTATCAATTACTAATCAAAGTTTCTTTTGAAACCGCCGGTATCAATTACTAATCAAAGTTTCTTTTGAAACCGCCGGTATCAATTACTAATCAAAGTTTCTTTTGAAACCGCCGGTATCAATTACTAATCAAAGTTTCTTTTGAAACCGCCGGTATCAATTACTAATCAAAGTTTCTTTTGAAACCGCCGGTATCAATTACTAATCAAAGTTTCTTTTGAAACCGCCGGTATCAATTACTAATCAAAGTTTCTTTTGAAACCGCCGGTATCAATTACTAATCAAAGTTTCTTTTGAAACCGCCGGTATCAATTACTAATCAAAGTTTCTTTTGAAACCGCCGGTATCAATTACTAATCAAAGTTTCTTTTGAAACCGCCGGTATCAATTACTAATCAAAGTTTCTTTTGAAACCGCCGGTATCAATTACTAATCAAAGTTTCTTTTGAAACCGCCGGTATCAATTACTAATCAAAGTTTCTTTTGAAACCGCCGGTATCAATTACTAATCAAAGTTTCTTTTGAAACCGCCGGTATCAATTACTAATCAAAGTTTCTTTTGAAACCGCCGGTATCAATTACTAATCAAAGTTTCTTTTGAAACCGCCGGTATCAATTACTAATCAAAGTTTCTTTTGAAACCGCCGGTATCAATTACTAATCAAAGTTTCTTTTGAAACCGCCGGTATCAATTACTAATCAAAGTTTCTTTTGAAACCGCCGGTATCAATTACTAATCAAAGTTTCTTTTGAAACCGCCGGTATCAATTACTAATCAAAGTTTCTTTTGAAACCGCCGGTATCAATTACTAATCAAAGTTTCTTTTGAAACCGCCGGTATCAATTACTAATCAAAGTTTCTTTTGAAACCGCCGGTATCAATTACTAATCAAAGTTTCTTTTGAAACCGCCGGTATCAATTACTAATCAAAGTTTCTTTTGAAACCGCCGGTATCAATTACTAATCAATGTCTGTATTTTCTTTTACATCTTCATTTGTACGTATTTATGATTCATTTTTCGTATGCTGTGCCAGTCATAAGAAAGAAGTGTCGTGGGGATACCTTTGACGGTAGAGTCCTCGGTTCTACCCTGTTGCGACACACTTCCATATGCTGCAGATTATCCAGCAGATGCGGTGATAAAAGTCCAAAAGTAACCCCCAATTTCTGATTAAGACGCATTCTTTCCTGCTTGAGCAGAAGGTGCCACCATGGTGTGCGACCTGTCAAGTGCCATACACAGTGAAACACTTTATGTTAGAATGTGTTGATTTTGCTCCCATGCGACGAAAATACTACAGTGAAGGAACTAATTAAAGACATCAGAGTGGAAAGCGTAATCTCCTTTCTGAAAATGGTGGGTTTATACCCCAAAAATTTAATATCTATAACTTCAATAAACCAAACTTTCTTAAGGAAAAAAAATCAATTGCAGACTGTTTACTCAAGAAATGTGCACTTATACAAGCAATTCATCCAAATCTGTTAAACATTAAAAAATATTATAAACCTCGAGCATAAAATCCTTTTACCAAATATAAATGGATTCGGCATTAAATGACCGAAAAGGGTTGATATGCCGTAAAACAAACCTTTTTGGAATTTTTTACCAGGTTCCTCTGCCGAGGCATCTGTTTGTTTATGATCGTCAAAGGAACTAAAATTAATTGTGAAGGATATTTTTTCTCAAAGTTTGACTCCTCTAGATCAGCCGTGTTCTGTCTATGCCCAAGCGCATTAAGTGTTACTTCATGGAGAGTGTGACTCTTTGCCACGCACGGACAGTCACTATAGAGAGGCTAATTAGAGACTAGCTGCACAAGAATGCTTTGAGGCGCATCATATAGTTCTGGGTGAATGGAGATCAGTCAAGGGAAGCACATAAGGCCATCTTGGAAAGGTATTACCCCTTAGCATGGATCCCCCCTTATTATTCCCTGTGCATCTGCTGTGATGATTCAGGATTTAGTGTGGGCCAGGGAAGAAGCCGGCTCAACCTGACTATGGTGAACGCTGTTGCAACAACATTTACCATAAATATTTGCTTTTAATTTTATTAATAGGATAAGCAAATCCTTCATCCATTTTAGTTTTTATTTCGTCCATTTCAAACTGGTTAAATTTTTAATTTTTATTTCATCCATTTAAATTTTTATATATTTCATCCATTTAAATTTTTATATATTTCATCCATTTAAATTTTTATATATTTCATCCATTTAAATTTTTATATATTTCATCCATTTAAATTTTTATATATTTCATCCATTTAAATTTTTATATATTTCATCCATTTAAATTTTTATATATTTCATCCATTTTAATTTTTATATATTTCATCCATTTTAATTTTTATATATTTCATCCATTTAAATTTTTATATATTTCATCCATTTAAATTTTTATATATTTCATCCATTTAAATTTTTATATATTTCATCCATTTTAAATTTTTATATATTTCATCCATTTTAAATTTTTATATATTTCATCCATTTTAAATTTTTATATATTTCATCCATTTTAAATTTTTATATATTTCATCCATTTTAAATTTTTATATATTTCATCCATTTTAATTTTTTATATATTTCATCCATTTTAATTTAACTTTCATTTTGTACTTTACTCTCTCAGTGGAATCCGAAGAAGTTAGAAAACTTAGTGCAACACTCAACAGTATGTATCATGAAAAGCTCCGACAGCAAAAGGTAAGATTGAATTTATTTTAATGGAATGATCGCTCTCCCCTTATTTTTATACTCTTTTATTTTTTTTGCCTTATTTTTGTAGTAATTCTATTTTTCTGTTAGATTTTTTTATAGTGTTAGATTTTTTTTGCCTTATTTTTATACTGTTAGATTTTTTTGTCTTATTTTTGTAGTAATTCTATTTTTTGTGGTCTTTTAAAAAAATTTTATAGTCGGTTAGATTTTTTTTTGCTTTATTTTTTATACTGTTAGATTTTTTTTTGCCTTATTTTTGTAGTAATTCTATTTTTCTGTGGTCTGTTTTTTTTTTTTTTTTTTAGTCTGTTAGATTTGTTTTTAGTTTTAATTGGCTGTTTTTATTTTAATTTCTTTCTTTCTGTTTCCAGGAAGGTGAAAAGAAGAAGAAAAAGAAAAACAAAGCATCTCTAAAAGTGACCCGTAACAATGACTTAACTGATGATTTAGGCTATGATGACTTTGCTGAAGACTTTATGTAATTTACAATATTTGGAAATATCTGCAATCAGACTCAAATCTACTGACTTCTACAAATATAAACTCCTCTGCCCTTTTGTCTCTGAAGGCCAGAATGAGGTGACTGGTTGGCTAATGGTGACTGCTCTTTTTCTTCTCGTGCAGGTTTTCTGTATGTGGAGAAATCAAATTGTGCTTCTCGGTTTGAAGGAAAGATCCCTACGGCCCTTCTCTATTCAGTCTCACCTCTCCCTTTCTCTGCTGGTGTTTGAGCCTTTTCTGTTGAAAGTCCGACTATAAAACGGCAATTATTAATGGTTTACTTGTTAACAGTCCGTGAATACGAATGTTGGAAATCTTAAGCAAAAAAATGAGAGGAAGATGTGAAGGTTTGCGTGAGTGTGCGACCCATTGGCCTGCTAATAACTTTTGAGTTGCTCTTTTTTCTACCTCGGACCTCTCTCTCTCTCTCTCTCCCCCCCCCCCTCTCTCTCCCCCCCCTCTCTCTCTCCCCCCCCCTCTCTCTCCCCCTCTCTCTCTCTCTCTGACCCTCCACCATCACCATTTAATAGAATATTTGTAATTTAGTTCCGTTAAGATTACGCCATTCGTTTTAGAAAAAAAATCCTCCCCTTTTTCTAATTTTTCTTTATCAAATTTAGATGGTTACCCTTCTACTCAGATTCCACCTTTTAAGTTTCCCTAGTCATGAGTGAAGTTCTTTATATCCAAGAACGAGCATACGTAGATGGAAATCAGTGTAGATCCAGTAATCAATCATTCCGTTTTTGGATTGAAATCTCATGCTAATCGGATTTGATTAGATTTTTGATAGACTTGTATTAATGAAATGTATGAGAAACGGACACTTTTGATTTGATCGCTATATATTTCTTTTTCTCGCTCTCTCTCTCTCTCTTTCTCTATATATATCTCTCTCTTTCTCTATATATATCTCTCTCTTTCTCTATATATATCTCTCTCTCTATATATATCTCTCTCTCTATATATATATATATATCTCTCTCTCTATATATATATCTCTCTCTCTATATATATATCTCTATATATATATCTCTATCTATATATCTCTCTCTATATATATATATCTCTCTATATATATGTATATCTCTCTCTCTCTCTCTCTATATATATATATATATATATATATATATATATATATATATCTCTGTTTAGAACTACAAATGCCTTCATGTGTGACTACTACTTTTGTGATGAGTAAGTAGTTGATGATTTGGATCACTTAAAGGAACTAATTCAACAGAAGATTGCATTTCTAATTGGATATTCATAAAGTATGCCTAACACTTCATCCATTTAATTTATTAAATCATCTTATATTTAAATCAAATATCTTCATATATTGACTTGGCTCGGAGCAAAGTGCTGTATCTGTTCTGATACTACGCTACTTCATCGTTTCTGGCCTCGTTCAGTGGATGAGATCCTTCTAGACTAAGACAATTTTTTTTTTTTTTTAGTTTTGTCCCAATACAGAGTGCCCCCCTTTTTTTTGGGGGGGGAGGGGGGGCTTAATTTTTCCCACATTAAACACCGAACTTGGTGTCTTACTCTTCCCTCGGGATTTGCTAAAATTAATTTAGATTTGTTATTGTTTCTAGTTTTTGATTACTGGTTAAAATTTTAGATTGCGTCTGCATTCATTTTTTGCTTTTTTTTAGATAATTTCTTGGTTGGAGGAGGAGGAAGATGGGGATATCATTGAAAATAAAATTTGAACTAATTCATAATGGCGTATAATAATAATAATAATACTGGTTAATTCTCAATCGTTTGCGATGGCGTTTATTTTTCTCTCCAAGTACCCAAAGGAACATGTTGCTCTTTCTCGTCACTTTTAACCGGCAAATTCAAAACGGGCAGAACTCTATACTGATATTTTTTTCCTGTGGGGATGGCTAACACTCTTTATTCAATTTCTTTCGCTTCCCAATATTAAAATATTGTTCTTTTGTATTCTTTGGACTGTTCGGCCTACTGTTCTCGTCTTAGATGTTATTCTGACAACGTTTCTGCCGATATAACCTCCGACCTTCTTCAGATGCTTCTTGTCAAACTATGGAATCTGTGCGGAATTTCGAACCAAATCATTTATTTAATCAACAGGGGTAGATTGTTCTTGTCCCGTCAGCCATGACCGGGTAGAAGTCAAGTAATTCTTAATTATATTGTTAGTATCACCGGTACTGAGAATTCAAAATTGCAGACGACTATCACTTAGAACTAAATATTACTTAGCACTTTTATCCGTTGCGCCGCAGATTCATGTGGAGGCTACATTGGCCGAAACGTTGCGAGAATAAGATTCAATATAAGAACAGTAATCTGAATATTCCTAATGATACAAATTATCAATCGTCATCTCTGAAATTCCGAAACATAAGATTCCTCTTTTGTTTTGTTTTTGTTTTCTCTTCTGGCGGCCTGCTTCTATGGGGAGATATCTTCAGCTCTTCCTGATAATTTATTCTGGGGTTTCTACCATTGTGGCCGCCTTTCTTTCTGTCCTTCCACGGAGCAGTTATACAAGCCACCCTCTCACCTAAACAAGAAACAATGACGTTCCGAATATCTTGATCGGACTTTCACTAATTTCCTTATTTTCTCCCAACTTTGTTCGAGGGGATTTAAAAAAAAAAAAAAAAAAAAAAAAATCAAACGCATGCATATGTATGCACATTAAACGTATAAAAACAACCACAAACAGTTGATCATCAGAATGGTAGCTGAAAGAATTGGATAAGCAGGGTGGTGGGGGGGTATTTTATTAGGGACAAAATAAATAAAAAATGCTTTTAAAAAAAAAAAAAAAAATAGAAGCAAAAGATACCGTTTTATTTTGGGCTGTGGGCAAAATTCTATTTACCTCAGTTCAAAATCTTTCTTGATAAAAAAAAAAATAACCCCAAAAAAAACTCTTGGCATATTTTCTTTCCATGTCGTTATTTTGTTAGCAGGTTCATATATATATATATATATATATATATATATATAATATATAACCTGTTGCTATCCAAAGAGAGAAAAATATTCTACTTAAAAACCTGCTCCACTCTTTTGACAATTGACTTGCATTGTAGCTATGGTGTAAAAAAAAAAAAAAAAAAAGAAGAAAATGTCAGAGAAACCAACATGAAAATGTCTGCGATTTTTGGTCTTATTCAGGAACGATTGATTAAAAAGGGTTGAAAACCATTTTGTCTTTCTTTTTTTTTTTTCTATCTCCTATTAGCAGGTGAGAAAAATCAGTGAAAACAACAAAAAAAAAAATCACCCCCTGATCTTCTCTTTTTCTCTCTTAAAAAATTTTTTTTACCCTCTCTACAGTGAAAAAGTATTTATAACACCTGTATTAACTTCTCGGGCAAGGTATGAAGGGGATTCTTAACATCACCCATTTTATCGTCTTATTTCCATTTGTCAAGAGGGTCGTCCAACTTCACCTCAATGCAAGATCGGCAGTCAAGTGGATGTGCCTACTCCAGTCACCCTTTACACTTGGGATGTGGTACCATGTGACTGATGTTTTCTGACAGCCTGCGATCCGGGTTCAATCTGGGTGGTCTTGCGGATTAATCCTGTTCAAATTTAACTGCCTAAGATCCATGTAGATGGTTTGCATCCAAGTTTTGTTGGGTCGTCCGACTTTCCTCCAGCCTTCCGCGTCAAGATCTCTGCATTTTTTTTATCCAAGAGCGGCTCTTAGCATGACCAAACCAATGCAGCCGACTGATCGTCATTTCATCGAGCTTTGATATATTCAGCCTCACCAACAGAATATCACAGCTGATATGCCGGGTCTGATCCAACTCGACGGAGTCCACTACTTCGAGAGGGTCGTCGTCCAACTTCACCTCAATGCAAGATCGGCAGTCAAGTGGATGTGCCTACTCCAGTCACCCTTTACACTTGGGATGTGGTACCAGCTTTCCCGACAAGCCACTACCCTTAGTTGGGATGTGGTACCAGCTTTCCCGACAAGCTACTACCCTTAGTTGGGATGTGGTACCAGCTTTCCCGACAAGCAACTACCCTTAGTTGGGATGTGGTACCAGCTTTCCCGACAAGCAACTACCCTTAGTTGGGATGTGGTACCAGCTTTCCCGACAAGCAACTACCCTTAGTTGGGATGTGGTACCAGCTTTCCCGACAAGCCACTACCCTTAGTTGGGATGTGGTACCAGCTTTCCCGACAAGCCACTACCCTTAGTTGGGATGTGGTACCAGCTTTCCCGACAAGCCACTACCATTTTTTTTTTTTGTGAACCCATATTGCACGTAGATTGCATTGTATAACATTGGATCCCACTTCTTTCCTGCAGATAGGACATGGATGTTGACCGGAATCTTTCAGCCATTGATCATCACTTTCTTCTTTGACATATTCATTCTCAGTCCCCTTCGGCTTCCGTGCCACTTTTCCACATTCTCAATTTCTCTAGTTATTGGTCCATTGTATCTGCCATGAGTACCAAGTCGCTCGCATACAACAACTCCCATGGATATCCTGTACAGAACATTCTGGAAAAGTCTTCAAGAACCATGTCGAATAGGTGGGGGCTGAGGACGAAGCCTCGATGGGCACTAACTTTTACGCTTTGTAGTATTTGACGAGCTTTTGTTAATTACATGTTTCTCACTTTGCCTCGTGTTTATTGTAATCTTTTTCACGTTTCGGTCGTTCGACTCTGTGGCCTTCTTCAGGCCCCTTTAGACAAAAAAAAACCCATCTGAAACAAGTGTCAGCAAAAGTTTATATCCAAGAACTACACGTCTGTGGAACACAATACCACAGGGCTGCTTCCCAGCTGGTCGTTTATAGTCCAATGTTAACAAATTCTTGTTAAATGATCTTCAAGGTGTTGTTTCACCGTCCACCTGACAAACTCATTAACCTTTATCCTTGAGTGGCTTTTCGGCCTTGATAAAGGCTGACTCGTTAATTAGTACAAAAAAAAAATGAGAAAATTCTTTTTGGTAGTATCGAAAATTATTTTCTACAATTAAAGAAAAAAATTTGTTAAATGGTTCAAGAAAGTCTATCGTCTATATCTGTGTTTCCCATTTTTTTTTTCCCCGGCTGGCACTCTCAAAAAGTGAAGAAAAAAAACCCCAAAACATTAAACACCAAATATGTATTTAAAAAATGATTTGCTAAACTATTTCATTTGGTCTTCACAATTACCGCCGTGCAAACACTTTCTGATTTTGTTTCAAATAGAAAAACTTATTGAATGCAAAATGTGTATTGAAAAATGCTAATTAATTTAATAAACCATTTTATTTTTTTATGGAAAATCGCTCCAGACATGGCATGAAGCCACTTGATGTAAGAAGCTTAAAAAATACTACTCCAAGGTAAAAAAAACTAGCCAACTATAAGTGTTTGATGGACAGGTTCCGACTCAGAAAACAGCAGTTCTTCCCCCTTTGTCAGAAACATCACTCGTGGAATGTGAGGACTAGAGAACAAAATAAGGATTAGTTTTCACAAGTACTTCTAATGGGATGGATATACATGCGGAGAAACTAATATCCGTACACCATCTGACTTGATCGCATTTAGAAGATTTCATATTCGGTAATTTTTGTGAAAGAAGCCGACCAACTGTCCTGTTCTACCAAATATGATGTTGAAAAAGGAATGAAATATATCTTCATCTTGTTCCATAATACTTGATAGAAGTCAGGTTTTTTTTTTTTTGTAATTTTGTGTATCTTCCTTGAACATTGGCCAAAGCTCAATGTCGTTACATATCGAAACTAATTCTTCATCAATGTTAACATCTATCAACGCTGCAAAGAACTCTGTTTTTCTTCCTCTGTGTATTTAAAATCAAGCGAAACTTCCATGAACAGTTTCTTTCCAAGAATTCACCACCTATGATACAAGTTACCGCGGGAATGTTTCTCTACAAACTACAACGTGGTCGTTTTCAAGTCTAACGCCAACAAATATTTGTCGAGTCGTCCTGTGACTTAATCATAGTTCTCAATCCTTTCATAGAACTGTTCCATCATCCAATTGAAAATTTCATTAACCGTTATCTTCTAGTGACTTTTGGCCTTGATAAGTATTTAAGGGATGTTTAGCCTGGTCAGTACTAAAATGGGCGACAATTTGTGAATACCAAATGCTGTATGTGCTCTTACTTATCTCACCATTGTTTCCAGACGTCTTGGATTTCTCCTTGCCACTAGAATCAGGCAGTACCAACTCAGGAGAGGTGAGGTTGGGATTGCGCAGCCACCCTTACAGGGGGGTTATCCATTGTCTCTCGAGACTGATGGAGGCCATGTCCAAGTAGTCAACCATTAGTATTTACAAAAAAAATCGATTGATTACCTAGTCCGGTATTTTTATCAATAAAAGATCCTGAAATATTCCAGATATGTCTCTTTGCAACTTTTCATCTCATATCCTCTTTTCTTTATCCGTTTCAAAGAAATTTGAAAACTCTTTAAAGTTTCTGACTAAATTTCGTTTGAATAACACAGGAAAGTGAAGATGTTAGATTTGACTTTTATATGATTGGCATAATTTCCTTGCAACTGCGAACTAATTTCATTGAAATTTGTTTATTTGTCCGCTATATTCCCAAAGTCATCCTTGATGTTTTTAAGATCATCACAGAAACAAGAATTAGAATCCTGAAAAAAAAAATTTTACAATTGTATCAAACAAAGGAATGTTTCAAGCCGTTTTTCTCTAACTTCTGTGTGTAGCAATAGACGTTCCAACTTTTCATCATTATCAAGCTGTCGAAAAAGTCTGGAAGTGAGAGAATGTTTCTTGAAATAAATAAATTACCAGTGTCGTCAGAGTATTCATTGATCTATGAACTCGAGCACTTGTGTTTTTTTTGCTGCTTGTACGTTACAAAGTGCACTAAGCAGATAGTTACAATTTTTTGTCTTTTTTTTTTTTTCTCCCCAAGAAATTGATAAGCACCTCATTAATTGTCGTCCATCTGTTACACAAACAAGGATGCTAGAAAGTTTGAACGTTTCTCTTAAAAAAAAAAAAAAAAAAATTCTTAACGTTACCGATTCTCGTTGAGTATCTGTTTCAAGTTGTCATGCAAAGAACAACTCCAGAAGCAACTTTTCATCGTTGATCGAAAGAACATAAGCAAAAAGCAACGATTCATGTCCTTGTAGTGGAGTCGTCTAAATTATGTCGCTCACTGTTTTTTAGCGATTTCATCTTTGAACTGAGCTATCGCTGAGAGGGATAGCTTTTCTAATTTGATCACGTGACTTATGTACAACTGAGCATAACCTCGATTATTGCAGGCAGAATAACTTCCTGCTCAATCGGTTGAGGCTTATCAAATCTGGCAAGCGGCAATATGTTGTATAAAGCGCGTAAACCGTTAGTGGATTGGTGTGAAGTGCTAGCAAACATATTCCCAATAGATTCTTAGTTTCAGTTACTTCTAGAAACAATGTTATATCTTTGTCTGCATTTTTGTCAAATGTTCCAAAAAATCTGGATTTGATGGCTTCGTTTGAAAACACTTTTTCACGCGGCAGACATAGGTTGCTGTATGCTGCCTCCAAAAATCCCTATTTCAGATACTCCCACACTATACTGCCTCCTACACTGCCTTTTTGCTTTCTGTGGTGTTGCCATTCTTTATTCTGAACAAAAATAACGTTTAATATATATTATATAATAAAAATGTATGTCCGGTTCTTCAATAATCATGTATGCAAATTAAATTTTTATGGGCAAAGAGGAGGCTTCATCTTGATAATCTCTGATATAAACTTGACAAATATGCACAAAGTTGATATTTTCAAAATCGTTCATTTTTTTGAAGGTATAACGTGCAAAAATTGGGGGGAAGGGGGGCATCCATTCCTTCACGTAGAACCGACAAAAAATCTGCTGGGGGGTGGGGGTCGAATTGCTTTGTTTTTTTCGTCACCTGTACGTTTTGCACATGCACGACTTGCAAAAAGAACACTAATTCTAAAAGCGTTCAAGTGACCTAGTTTTCGTTAGATTTTATACTGTTTCTTCGGTGCAACGGTTAATGATAGAGAACGAAGGCCGAGAAAGAGGGTTTTTTTTTTTAACAATGACTTAAATATACATCAGGGGCTGCGAAGACAGAGATAGTACTTTTAATAGAAATATGTTACACTTTTGCAACGGGGAAGAGAGAGATTGTTACACTTCCCCTGCCAGGAAAAAATTTGTTTCACTTTTAATAGATACAAAATAAATATTGCCTCGTTCTTCATATTTTTGTGACTAAAATAGGAATTAATCTATGGTCACACAAATGATTTATTTACAGAATTAGGAGAGCAAGTTTACTAAGTAAAAGTTATCTTGCATATTTTTAATTTTTTTTATTTTATTTTACGTTTTACCTCGATTAGTTGTTAGAGGTTTTACAGTAATATTTACCTTGTGTGTGACGAGTAGGAAACCAATTGTTAATGATAAAAATAAATCGAAAATGTCAACGGTGGTTTGCAAAATTTTCTGTCAGATCGGCGACGTTCGAGAAGGCCAAAATCAATTGATAAAGATTGACTGTTTGCACATCTTTGCTTTCCAGGAATCATCGAGAACCATTTTTGCAAAGAATTGCGACTGGAAATGAAACATGGGTTCTTTACAAGAATACCCAATGCAAAAGACAATGGTTAGACCGAAACCAAAGTCCACAGCCTGTTCCAAAACAAGGACTACACCCAAAGAAGGTTATGCTCTCTTTATGGTGGGACATGAGAGGACTGATTCATTATGAGTTACTAGAGCCTAATCAAAAAATCACAGCAGTAAAATATTGTTCATAGTTGGATGATCTATCAAAAAACGACCAGCATTACTCAATAGGAAGGGTGTAGTGCTTCAGCATGATAACGCGAAACCTCACACAGCAAAACTCACTCCGGAAAAGGTAATCAGTTTCAATTGCGAAGTTTCGCCTCATCCGCCTTATTCACCTGACATTGCTCCATCCGACTACCATCTTTTCTGGTCGTTGCAGCATCACTTAATAAAATTTATGAAAATGACCTAAATTTGTTTTTCTCTAAAAAAAAAAAAATCAGAGAAATTCTTTTTGAAGAAGAAGCGCGTTGATCGTTGGACAGAAGTCATAGAAAATGAGGAAAATTATTGTAAAGATTAAAAAATGCCCTAATGTGAATTCTTCAGATGAAATAAATGTGTTGGACAAAAACGACATTACTTTCTTTCCAACCTGATAATATAAAAAAAATTTTTTATCAATATGCAACATATAAAGATAAAGCTTTTGTGTCTGTTTATGAAATACAGGGTGTCTCAAAAAAATGTACTCACTCGTAGAATGGCGAGAAAACTTTTATTTATGAACATAGAGTGAAATGAAATAGCATCGAATACATGAGACAGATGTAATTGAAGAATCATGTTCGCAAATGTTCAAACTGATGACCATTATTGTTCAAACAAAGCTGATAACGCGCACCAAGGGATTCGCAAACGTCGCGAAACATGTCATTAGGAGTCATTTTTTTGAGACACCCTGTAGTATAAACATAAGTTCACAAGTCAGTGTTTTTTTAAACCAGTTTTCTAAAAAAGAAAAAAGTCAAGTATACAGAAATAATAAATTTTGAGCAATACGTATATTCTTTGCCATGTCCTTATGATAGCAAGAGTGACAGTTTCAAAATCATTGCCGTAACACTGAGTAAAGTACATACTGAAAGTCGGACACTTTTAAACCCTTAGGCGTTCCTTACAATAGATTCATATTCCGTCACGTTTTTAGTATATTGGAAAAGTTCTGAACATTCTAAAATTAAAGTTTAGTGTTTACAAACCTGAAACAAACTTTGTATCATGTAGCATAGTTGGTTAGTGAGACTTATCTGGCTGGACGCCAAGGTGATGCATTTCTAATTTACATAGGTAAGTCTTAACGTTTGCTTGATGCCTATACAAAACACAGTTACCAAGTATGGTAACTGTGTTTTGTATAGGCATCAAGCAAACGTTAAGACTTGCCTACGTAAATTAGAAATGCATTCGTTTTTGAATTCTGTCACTTGTATCCATAAATTGATTAAGTTCTACCTAATTGGATGAGTCAGACATTTTTTGCCATTCAGAAGATAGTTATTTATTATTTAAATGCTCTCAATATTATACTGTCCTGGGGAGGCGTAGTACTCACTTTGGGAAGCAATGGTCTGTCTATATATATATATATATAAAGTATAGCCAGAATAAAGATTATATATATATATATATATATATATTTATTTTGGTACAGAAAAATTAGTATAACATTCGTACCGTCGGTTTCAAGCTCGGAAAGTCTTATCCATCCGGCTCTCTTCAGCTTCTGTTGTCATCTGTTTCGGAAATTTTTCTGTACCAAAATAAATGAATATTATGCTCTTAAGTTTTAACTTTAATTCCTAATTAATCGAGCACTCTGCTGGGATTTTTCCTACTATATTACAAAGAAGTTATATATATATATATATATATTATACATAGATTTTTTGTTTTTACCGATAGCAACCGACCGGTTTTCTTTTACTGTGCGTTTTTATTTTTCGCTACCTTGAGCGTTTTGTTTTTATTATTTTTTAAGAATATGTAAATGGGCGCATTTTTCCTTTCTTTTAATCGGACATCATCAATTGTATGTATAGATTTTTTTTAAATTAATTTATAGGTCATTCTAGTCTAGTGGTTAGAACGCTAGTCTACGAATATTAACATCGAAGGTTCGAGTCCTGCCCGGTGAGGCATGCTGATGACGGCTTATAGCTAGAAACGCGCATCCATGTCTAACTTTTGTGCACGCAAAAAATTAATTTGTAAATTAATTATAAAAATCTGTATACAATAAATTGGTTTAGAAATTAATTTAATATATATATATATATATATATATATATATATATATATATATATATATATATGACTAAAAGTATACTTTTAGAGAATTGAACCTATAGTGAAATGGTTTAAGCTCAATATACCAGATAGAACAATTGTAAAGATAAATGAAGGAAGAGGGATAAAGATGTGCGGATTACAAATCTATTTCATCTTTTGTCAATGGACAGACTATATTTTTATACACAAACTCTTATTTCTATTACTTTATATTGTTTCTTAAATATTTTGAATTTTGGCTATTCCCCTGCCAACTTATCCATCTATGTAATTCCTCCGATGATAAGATTTTAATCTTTGAAAAGCCTGGCTTAAGGAAAGAAAAATGAACATGTTTTGATTGAGTACAGCTTGCATTGAACGATCCGCACATCTTTATCTCTCTTCCTTCATTTATCTTATATAATATATATATATAAATTTTATTACTTGTATTTTGTAGTAAATAAGGGTAGATCAGGGTACTGTGTACTGACCCTAATGGGATCTACAGAACGCCAAAGGTCGACTAGCCTTTGATGGACCAATACCTACAAGTCTTCAGCAAACATCGCTTATTGCAATGAGGGGACGATCTTACAATGGTAATTGATTAGAACTGATTGACAGGTCAGTCATCAAACTGACTGAATCGGCGAAATACGCCTGCTTTTATCAAGCCCCAAAATGTCAGTGATTGGTCAACAGAAATCAACCAATCGTGTTTAATCATTGCATAACCAGACGCGTCTCACTTTGTTGTCCCGGATGTCTATCTACAACTACTTGTTTTGGTACAGCCACTGTCTCCTTTTTTACCACAAACACAGCACCTTTTTAATTTAAAAAAAAAATGGATTTTAATACTTATTTCTATTACCGACACAAAATGTGGAAATTAGTCGAACAATTAATTTTGCTTTACCTACTCATTTGTGACCTATTTGCGTAAAAAGAAATTAATATTTAATATAAGTTTTAAAGTTCCGTAAATATCAGATCTGAGCAAAGTAGCCATTTTTGTTTTCGTTATTAACTTGTTAAAAAAATGGTTATTTTACTCATTTTCTAAAAAAAAAAATTTGTATATATATTTCCCTCCCACAGCAGGTCGGAAGGTGGGATTGGAAAGCCAGCGCTGAGAATATGAGCACTCTGGCCTACAAAAAATGCCTGGGCAGCCCCGAAAGCATTCCCCGGTAGGGGTGCCTCAGGCGATTAGCAATAAACTAACCCCTTCTCAAATGGTGAGAAGGCAACGGAACTGCACAGGACAATACCCCAGATCGACGGAATCAAGGCCAAGACGATACCGATCTATAGGGTGTAGTATCCATCGGAACAGATACTACACTTTGATCCCAGCCAAAAGGCCGAGAACAAAGATTTTTGTTTTATGTACTAACGAGTCACCTCTTATTCTTGAGTGGCCTATAGGCCTTGATATGGGGTAACGAGTTTGACAGGAGATCAGCGAAAGAACAACAACGTGGTAACAATGGTTGAGACTGGCCAGGAATAAGATTATTTAAGAGGACGGCTCAACAAGAATTTAGCATCGGACTTGAAAACGGCCATGCTGTAGTCAGCTGGGAAGCAGCCCGTAGTATTGTGTTCCACAGACGAATAGTTGTCGGAAAGACACTTTGCTCATAGAGGTTTTGTTAAGTTTCAGGTACACCGAAAGAGAAAGGAAAAATTATTTACAGTGGTTGTAGCTCGACGAGTTCTTGTTGTAAATGTTTTGCAGGGGGGATCAGAGATTGGAGCTCAGTTGAGCAACTACCATGAAAATAACGATAGAGCAGAGAACGATTAGCGACATTTCTTCTGTGAGAAAGTGTCGAGAGAAGAGGACATTCCCCACAAGATTTTGAAGTCGGTTTTGTACTCTGAGCGGCACCTCCCCAGATGTGGCAACTACTCCATTTTAGAACATATTTGACTCTTGTACAGATAGAGGATTGTGTCAGGCGCGATATACCTTCCGGTAGAATGATCCAAACATTTTTCCATCGACCGTAGCAACGGATTTGATGTAAGTCTTCCATTTCAAGTACGAAGTGGAGGTCAGTCCCAGTAGCTTATCAAAGCAGAGGGCTTCATCGAGAGAAGAGCCATTCATTTCAATTGGGTGAAAGTGAGGATCCGAGCGTTGGCGATGAAAGGAGAGAAGCTTGGTTTTAGACTCATTAAAAGTAACCAGCCACATTTTTTTTTTCATTGCACCACGTGCTCAGGATCGGAAGATAGAGAATCAGATAGATCTTGATCATTAGTGCTCTTCAAAGTGTTGCCATAGATGGCTTTGTCGTCTGCACAGATATTGACAAATGATCTTAGAGTGTGTTTAGGGAGATCATTGAAGAAGAATATCAGGAAGAGGGTTGAGCCCAGAATGAATCCCTGAGGCATGCTGGCATTGATACTATGTCCTTCAAACTTCTGCCTTTCAAGAACTACTTTTAAAAACCTGTCAGAGAGAAAGGATTTGCTAGTTGAGAGGACATTTCCAGATATTCCATATCTAGAAATCTTGTGAAGTAGACCTTTATGGCAAACGCTATCAAAGGCCTTTGATATGTCGAAAGCTATTGCTGTAGAAACAAAGCCCTCGTCAATAGATTCACTGATCCTGTGTGATGTTACACTCAGCACATCCACTGTTGCTCTTGCAGGACGAAATCCATATTGCTTGTCACTGAATAGGCTTTTTTGCCCACCAAGGACTACTTTGATAAACCTATCAGAGAGAAAAGATTTGATAGTTGTGAGGACATTTCCAGATATTTCATAGCTAGAAATCTTGTAATGCAGACCTTTGTGCCAGACTCTATCAAATGTCTTATTTACAAACTATTATTTCTTCGCAGCAAAACACAACCCTCTATTTCATTGGAGTTTAATTAACAAAAATGTGGTGAAAAAAACAAACGTTTGAGGGGAAATTCTCACATAAAGTTTCTTTTCAGAAGTAATCTAAAATCAGAGATACATATTTTGTGCAATTCGATTGATCCAAAATCCAAAATTAGTCTCTGTGTTAAACAATTGTACCACTCTTCCTTCACTGTCTCTCTGCATAAATATAGGAAGAAGGGGGAGGAGGGTTAAAGGAAACAGGCATGATGGGAAATTGATTACCTTAAAAAAAAAACGGAAACTTAAAGTAATAGACAAGAGATGGAGTGATTGGTGAGTTAATTGCAAATTACAGCTTAAAACAATTAAAAGGGAAGATTTTTTTTGTGTTTTTTAAATAGTTTGATTTCAATTACAAATGTATAGGTCAACAGTTGCTTAACTCAGCTTTAGTATAATATATATATATATATATATATATATATATATATATATATATATATAATATATATATATATAATATATATATATATATAATATATATATATATATATAATATATATATATATATAATATATATATATATATAATATATATATATATATAATATATATATATATATAATATATATATATATATATATATATATATATATATATATAATAGTAACTCTGTGTATGTGTCCGCCTGATCTTTGTGTCTTATGTTCACCCAAACCTCTGGACAGAATTGCTTGAAAATTGGCATGTGGACTACTGACCTCTCAGTGAAGGTCATAGGCTATGTAAGAAATATATCACTTCAACGCTGGCGCTGGCGGTCCCCAGCCACCCCCACTGAAAACTGTTTTCCTGTTGATTCAAATGAAATTTAAACCATAGGTAAATGACCAAAAATGATGTCTATTCCCAAAATTTCAGCAAATTTTGATAATATTAAGAGGGTCCCGGGGGCACAAGCCCCCCCCCCCCCCCCACCTCCACACACACACACACATACATACACTGAAATTTAAACCATACGTCCACCGAAAATTCAAATAGGTCCAATTTCAATGAAATGTATACTTTATTTAATACATATTAAATAAGGATGATTTACATATATATATATATATATATATATATATATATATATATATATATAAATGTGAAGCGAGATATATATATATTAATATTGGAAATCTAATTTCCAACAGTATACAATATTTTATGTATTAAGATGTGTCTTTATTTTTCTTACCTCAATTTACTTCAAACAAGGCACACTGCCACTGAAACATAAGGGGGTTACTGTGAATTAGGATGCTGCTATAAATATGGTCTCTAAGTGGGGAGTAGTGCAGGGAGTGAATTCCAAAGGCAAGTGGTTAAAGGAAAGAAGCTATTAGAGTAGAAGGCTTTCCGGCATCTGGGGATCTCTACAGTGAAGGGGTGTGATTTTGCTGCTTGTTTGATTATCAATCCATTTGCTAGAAGAGTTGGCCTTTGTGTGGATCTGTGTAAAGGGATCAACTCAAATGATTCCTTTAACACCGGCAATCAGGACAACGAGAGGTCGTTGAAGCAATGTACAGAAATGCTCAAAGTCGTGGTAGAATTAATAGCACATTTAATGAGAGCTTTAATGTTGAAGTAAGAGTACATGATGGTTCTCTAACGAGTCTGTTGTTGTTTTCATTTGTATCATAGAAGCGTTTTCCGGAAGATATGTATGCTGATGATTTAGTACTTGACTGTGAAACAATGAATGGCCTTCTTGTGCAATTAAAAACTTGTAAGAAATGCTATGAAAAGTAAATGTGTGAGAGTGAATGTTACCAAGACCAAAGTGATGATCAGTGGTTGCATAAAAATGCAGTAGGCTGCATTTTCTTTAGTGATGTATATGACTGGCGGATGTTGCAAATGTCAGATGCTCGACCAGGGGAAGGCACAAAATAAAGTAAAAATATCTTTAATTTTATTTGGGCTACCCCAGAAGTTTGTTTTCCTTTGAGATGAATTAAGTACCTCGTAAAAGGCGGGATCCATGCTGGGATGTTCACGGATTTTCCATGATAATTCTCTGTATTACATTTATCTCTGGGGATCTATCAAATGGTCAGTCCATGGGGGGTTTATGACCAGTGAGAAAGACCCGGCCAGGAAAAAAGAGATGGGAAATCTGGCCCATTGAGCATGACAGGAAGTTGGTTTTTTTGGGAGAGCTGGCGATCAGTTGAAGCAAGATGGCCCATCTGGGTCTCTTAGCTAAAGGGTTGTGCTGGACATATATTTTATTTCACCGGGATAAGGTATCATTTCTCTCCATGCAACGCATGTCCTCAACCTTCACTGGTCAGGTTTCACTTCTACATATCACACTGCATACACATGTTTGATAGACTATATATATATATATATATATATATATATATATATATATAGAGAGAGAGAGAGAGAGAGAGAGAGGGGAGTATTAGAAGGCTATCACAATGCAAGAAATGGAAATATGTCGGCGTTGAGAAGTAAGACAAAAACAAGTGATTTTAATTTATATATTTATTCAAAAACTTTTTTTAATATTTTTTTCCTATATAGCAAATCTTACTTGATTAGGCAAGACTTCAACACTGTGATGTAATCTGTGTGACTGTGTTCCATAATATATTTCGAGAAAATATATATATATATATATATATATATATATATATATATTTTTTTATTTTATTATTTTGCTCTGAATTTTCATTGAGCACTCTCATAAACCCGGTTTCAACTTCCTTCGGATTCATACCCCCTGGATATTTGTAACAAGTTAATTATATATATATATATATATATATATATATATATATATATATATATATATATATATATATATTATTTTTATTTATACAGACATTTACATAATCCGCAATACTGGCATATCGATGTTATCGATCAACAGCTGTTAGAAACTGAGATCTCATCAAGCGGAAAGAAAATCTGACCCTTCCCTAAGATCATATTTGGAAAGAATGTAGTGGAAAAATGAAGAAAAAAAGAAATGAAATTCAAAATTTAAGATTGGAAGGTCACGTGGAAACAATCGAAAACTTGAAATGTTAAAGATAAAAAGAGTCAATTTCACGTGGCACATTTTCAAGGCTTTTCTTATGTCTAGATAATATCCGGCAAGCGGTCGATATGTATTAAGAGTCATTTTGACGACGTCAATTTTATGCGAGATGTAGGAGGGGAAGACGAACAACTGTCTTCTGTCTGGCTTTATTCAAGGTGAAGAGTGGGTGAGGGTTGACAGGCATAAACAGAGGCTGAAGAGCGTCCGATAAAAAAAAGCCTTTATATGTCCTCTTTGTTAGGATTTGAAACCGACGGTACCAATGTTGTTCTGATCTTCTGTAATACAAGCATTAATAAATAATACGCTCTTATTTTTTAATTTTTCTAATCGAGCATTTTGCTGGGGTTCTCTCCCACTAACTTTACATAGAAATATATATATATATATATATATATATATATATATATATATAATAAATGTTTTGAGGTACAAAACTTATAAATACATTTAAAAAGAATGCGCGGAAATCTCTCAAAAGCCCTTTCGACTATCATCTCGTCAGGAGAAAATCGATAGTTTTAATTAATAATAACGTTGAAAAAAAGAGCAAAACGGGGAATTGAGTTTGCCAAAATTAACGATAAAGCGATTAAAATTCAATTCAATGATTTCGTTAAAAGTCGATTAAAAGGAACTACGTTAGGGGGGAAAAATTGGGAGGGAGTTCAAAGTCCCCGAAAGAGATTAAGCGATCTTACAAATTCCTTCTGCCGACACAAGGAAGGTTTTCGTATAGCGATAGAGACAGATTCCAATATTTTCAAATGGTTCTTGGAATCTGCTCTATGCAAGACCTCAAAACGGTCTACTTTATAGCTACTGGCACAGCTTGGGTTTTCAACCAAATGCTGGCCAATAGCAGAGTCTAAAGAATTAGAGGAGGGGTAACACAAGGACCCTACCCTTCTCTGACATATTTCTGATGGAATGTGCTGGTTTATGCGAGTCTGCAAATGCAAGGAAGTGCGCCTTATATAGCCAGCATCACACACACACACACATATATATATATATATATATATATATATATATATATATATATATATATATAATAAAAACAATCATTATATATATATATATATATTGATTGTTTTTATTATATATATATATATATAATGATTGTTTTTATTATATATATATATATATATATATATAATGATTGTTTTTATTATATATATATATATATATATATAAAATGATTGTTTTTATTATATATATATATATATATATATATATAATGATTGTTTTTATTATTATATATATAATGATTGTTTTTATTATATATATATATATATATATATATATATATATATATATATATATATATATATATATATATATATGATTGTTTTTATTGAAACAGACATGTATAAAATCTGCGACACTGGCACGTCGATGTTATCGATCTACAGCAGTTAAAAACTGAGATCTCATCAGGTAGAATTAGAATTTGATCCTTCACTCAGATGGTATTTGGGAATACACACGCCTACAAAACAAAATCTATAAACCAATCGTATGCAAAACATATGTAGGGTTTCGGGCATAAAATGACTCAACGACGGCTGACATTCCGTAACACGCACTAACTAATCAAACTACCAGTTCAAGCGGACGGAATTTAAGTTTAATAGAGTTATCTTTTCTTGAAAATAGGAGAGTTATCTCCCCTGATTTTCCAGTCTAGAAAAGAAAAGAAAACATGTCGATTATCACGCACCTTGTTCGAACAGTCCTTAGCCGACCAGCCGTAAGTATATTTATACAAACAAATGGTATGATTGGAGCTGATTCTAAAGAATAATATATATCATTTTCTTTTTATATTTGGATGATAAACGGCTTAAGTGTCACTATTACAAAAATAAAGCTCTATAATTTGTGTTGAGTATTTTTCTTGGAGGTGACCGCACAACGTGCGAATAAAAATTAAGTTCTTACGTAAGTAAACAAAAACTTTAATGTTATTAAAATTATTACGTTTTCCGGGAATCTTTTTACTTTCATTAAAAATTTCATTTTATTTACCAAATTATTATTATTTTTTTCAAATATGCTTTTGAAAGTAAAATTTAATTATTACGGCACGCCGGTATAGTTGTCTATTGAGCAGTTTAAATTCTATTGTTTCCGAAATTTTTAGATAAGGATTTATAATTTGTATTTCCATTATTCTGACGACTGTTCGCATCGTCAACAAGGATCCGTGGCGCAACGGATAAAAGTGCTAAGTTATAACCAGTTTTAGGTGACAGTCTTCTGGAGGTTGAATGTCCAATACGAGCAACACTAAGAAGACAATTACGAATTACTTAAGACTTCTACCCGGTCATGGCGGACGAAAAGAGAGCAAGTTACAAAGGGTTCCGTTCGAAATTCTGTACAGATTCCCAACTTCGACAAGATACACCTGAAGAAGGTCGGAGGTTACATCGGCCGAAATGTTGTGAGAATAACGTCCAAACAGTAGTCAAAATATTCGGAACAATACAGTTTAAATGCTTCAAAATTCTTTTTAAATTTCTCAGGGTCACGAAGTAATTTTTTTTTTTTTTCAATTATAAACAAAATATTATAATGGCTGACTTGTTTTATGAAGAAATCAAAATGATGATGGCAGATTTAATTTTGTGATCAAATTATGTTTTTAAAAAAGTTAATTTGGGTGCTTCTTTAGTTTCGCTACGAAATTAAAATATTTAAAGAAATGTATAAACTTTATGTACTTGCGTGTTAGCTGAAAATAAGATTGTACGGAAAAAATGACGCAAATTCATCCAGTATTTATTAAATTACAAGAAAAAGAATAAAATAACAATGATCGTACGTATCGGTAGACATTTCAGCTTACTGATTAGGCAAGGGAGAAAACAATTTTTATTTCGGAAAAACTAAAAAAAAAATGGCAACCGATAGATAAAATCGTTTTTTGTTTTTAATTTAATAAATACTGGATGAATTTGCGTAATTTTTGGTGTACTCTTTTCAGCTACCACGTAAGTACATAACAAAGTTTATACATTTCTTTAGCTATTTTTTTTTAAGAGAGACCTAACATGTCGTAGCGAAACTAAAGAAGCACCTTAATTTACGCTATTGCCCGTTTGATTTCAATAAATAATCGATTAACAATAAATAAGAATATTAATTATATGTAAGTCACGTAGAGGCGATGTGCACACTAGAAGTCGTCTCATAATTTTATTAATATGGCGATCAAGATTAAGTCGTGACAAGTTGGAATTAAAGACAGCCGAGAAAGAAAAAGTCGTTATAAAATATATTCAAATAAATAGGTAAAACTTGTTACCCCCCCCCCCCCAAAAAAAAAACGTGTGGTCGCTCTCCGATCAAGTTTTTTAGCATATGGACTGTTTGCCTTTGTAATTCTCTTCCTCCTGTTTGTTTTACCGATCCTACAGAAATTTAAATGTAATGGGAACAAACATTTTGCTGCCAAACTCCCCACTTAGGTTGCCCCCCCCCCCACACACACACACAACCACCCTTAAATATGTCCCCTATCACAGTAGGGGCTATTGTGATAGGGGACATGGCAATATGCTTTGTTTGGAGCGAATAAAAGTTTTTTTTTTTTTAAATGTTGGTTATGGCTATGTTTGAATAATAGAATAGTCTCTCTCTTTCCCCTCGGCTCTCTCTCTCTCTCTCTCTTTCCCCCTCGGCTCTCTCTCTTTCCCCCTCGGCTCTCTCTCTCTTTCCCCCTCGGCTCTCTCTCTCTCTTTCCCCCTCGGCTCTCTCTCTTTCCCCCTCGGCTCTCTCTCTCTCTTTCCCTCTCGGCTCTCTCTCTTTCCCCCCGGCTCTCTCTTCCCCCCCGGCTCTCTCCCCCCCCCCCCCGGCTCTCTCTCTTTCCTCCCGGCTCTCTCTCCCCCCCCCCCGCCCCCGGCTCCCCCCCCGGCTCTCCCCCCCCCCGACTCTCCCCCCCCCCCCCGACTCTCCCCCCCCCCCCGACTCTCTATCTCTATCGTTTCTCTGCCGGCTCCCTCTCTTTTCCTCGTTTCCTCCCCCCCCCACCGATTCTATCTTAGCCCTTTTATTTACATTATTCACCCTTTCCCTAATCCCCCACTATCAAAAACTTTCATGTACAGATGAAAAGTCTGTACTATAACAAGTAAGATAACATCGTTAGAGGTTTCCGTCGTATATAGATTAAAATAATACTGTTACTAAATCATGAAAAAGTTACAAATCTCAACCTTAATTACAAACAAGTTAATTATGGTTTAAAAAAACTTTAAATCTTAGATGAGTCACGTCTAATTATGTCGGATTCGAAGAGATTGGCTGTATAATTATTGATATTATATATGAGGGGGGGGGGGTATGTGAGGCTCCGTGATTTTAACGAGAACATATGTGACAGATCTAAAAGTGTGTATGCTCGTAAAATATCAACTCGGGTCGACATGAAGTAAATTATTATATTTTTTCCTGTTTTTTGTATTTTGCAGTTTCTACTTTCAAAACAGACATTCCACACAAGTTGCATTCCGAAGAAGGTTTGTCGTCTTTTTCTTTTCTGACCCTTAAATGTTTTTTGTTTAAAATATGACGCATTCCAACAAAATGCCTATTTAATATAATATAATCAACAAAAATGTGTCAAACTGCAACTTGTTTCACATCTGCAACGACCCCGTTGGCAAGTGTGAGTAGGTATCAGTATGATGTTGCATCAGTATACCTGATAAATAGGTAATCAGTATCTTCGATGATAACATTTTTTGGCACTTCTGCAGTCTTTATGAAGCAGCAGATTTTCTGTCCTTCTACTGAAAATAAAGGGAAGTAATTCAACCGGAAGTGACTTATTTACAACCTAAAAAAAAAATGCAAGACTGGTTTGTTTTTGGGTAACAATTAACAATTTCTTTTTTTTATTATATGAAGTAAAAAGATTTTAAATAAAAAACCCTAACCCTAACCCTAACATTAAGAAATCAGGCGGTGTGCCTGTAAAAAATCTATTGTTTTTTGCGTCTGGTTCATTAAATTACCAATGTCGCGAAGATTCAACTCATTTAACTCCATTTTCTAAAAACTAAATTCTACTTCAACTCCTGGTAAATTCAACTTCCGGTGAATTCTGAATGAATGGTACTTTGAGAAAAAAAAACGGAACTCTTCAATTTCGATTTCTTAATCGGCAGCTGCTTCATAAAGACTGCAGAAGTGCCCATTTTTTTCCCAAACACACATAAAAAATAAAGCATTTAATGGTTAAGTTTACATTTGTTAGAATTCAGATTACATTTGTTGCCGAGAACAAAGATGGCTTCCTTCTGAAAAAATATTCCGAGTAGGATAAGGTATTTTTTACAAAGATAGTTTACATTTAGTAAAAACTAGTAAAAACTCAGTCCAAAGAGCGGCTTTTTAGTCTGGCTTCTGTTTTGGGGTGGTTTTTATTTTTATTTTTTATTTTACACGTCATAATTAGTTTTATTTACTCCTCTCCAGGAGTTAGGCACAAGGCCAGTTTTATCTTACTCCCACAAGTAAGATGTGACCCAAGATCGGGTCGAGAAAGTGGGGTTTGAAAAGCCAGCGCTCGAGAGGTGAGCACTCTGGCCATTTAAAAAATTGCCTGGGCAGCCCCGTCGGCATTCCCCGGTAGGGGCGCCTCAGACAGTAAGCAATAAACTTACTCCTCCCCAAAGAGGGGAGGCAAAGCCTGGGAGGGTGGACCTCCTAGAACTGCACAGGACAGGCGTGCAGTATCCATCTGAACAGATACTACACTTTGATCTTAGCCAAAAGGCCTCCATTGAAACAGATACTACACTTTGATCTTAGCCAAAAGGCCTCCATTGAAACAGATACTACACTTTGATCTTAGCCAAAAGGCCAAGAACCGTCATAATTAGTATTCTTGATGTGTTTACATTCGTTAATAATAATAGTTCTAGCTATTGACTAGTTGAGAGTTTTTGTTTGTTTTTCTGCAGCTGTTGGTGATGATAATGATTGGATCTCACCTTGTATGACAAAGTATTTACCGTTGCTGTTTGTTTTTGTTTGTGTATTAATCAAGTCGGACTTCTGCATAGAGCTCACGAAGATCGTGCCTCAGGGTTGTCTGGTTTGCATGAAGTCCGCTGATTGGTCGCAGCTGTTCGGTAACCTGCAAGATTGCAGGTATTTACCCTCACCACCAAGGGCAGTAAAGCGCAGCAGTTGCATACGAAGTCGAGGAAAGTTTGGCGCAGAACACACAAAGGAATTGTGCAGAAGCAACGCTACCACTTTCATTCCATTAATTTGCAGTTCTATACCTGTTTCTTGGCCTTTTTGCCAAGATCAAAGTGTAGTATCTGTTCCGATGGATACTGCACGCCTGTCCTGTGCAGTTCTAGGAGGTCCACCCTCCCAGGCTTTGCCTCCCCTCTTTGGGGAGGAGTAAGTTTATTGCTTACTGTCTGAGGCGCCCCTACCGGGGAATGCCAACAGGGCTGCCCAGGCAATTTTTAAATGGCCAGAGTGCTCACCTCTCGAGCGCTGGCTGATCTAATCCAACTTTCCCGACCTTGTGTCACATCTTACCTTGTGGGGGGGGGGGGGGGTAGATAAATAACTTGCAGTTCTATACTTGTATACCTGACACGTCTTTGCTTACCCCACACAGAGGTAGAGACGACAAGAGGATGACGGATCCCGATGGTGACTCCTTGTGGATTTTTACCAGAGCCCTATTAACCGGGTAGCTTTGACGCTATCACCTTACCACCATACTGGTTGCTGTAGGCAAGTACACGCTTTCATGTGGATTGCTTTTTATCGAAATGACAATGAAGTGTTAGAAATAAATGAACAGGACAAAAAAAATGGTTGGTTGGAAACGCTATTATGAAAGATGGTTGAATACTGAGTTTTCATGGAACCAAGAAAATCTGGACTTTGCAGAAGCAGATTCTGGTCCAGCTATAATAATTGAGAAAGAAATGGTATGAGAAGCTGTGAGTAAGATGCAGGACCCTCAGGCGTTGTTGCAGAAGTATTGATAGTTGCGGGTGAAACAGGCATCGAGATGATCAGATTTGACAAATCAGATCATAAAAGAAGAGGTTATTCTGAAAGACTAGGATCTTAGTACAATTGTGGACTGACACAACTTTAAAGGAAAAGCTCGATCTACAGGTAATGACAGAGGCTTAAAGTTGATGGATCAAGTTGATGGATCAAGTCCTAAAAGTGGTTGAGATAATAATTGAGCAGCAAATACGAAGTCAGATAAGCATAGATGAAATGCAATTTGGTTTTATCCCTGGGCATATTAATCCTGGTACTATATTTATCCCGAGACAAATGCAAGAGAAGTTCCTTGGTAAAAAGAAGAACCTATATTTTGCTTTTGTGGATCTGGAGAAACCTTTGTACAGAGTGCCAAGAGATGTTGTCTGGTTAGAATTAACAGGACATTTAGTGACAGTTTTAATGTTAAAGTAGAAGTACATCAGGGTTCTGGTGCCGAGTTTGTTACTTTTTCATTTCAAATTAGTCTGTTTTTGCTTATTTCGTTTTTGTTACCTATGCATATATTTTTTTTTTGTTACCTATGCATATATTTTTTTTTTGTTACCTATGCATATATTTTTTTTTGTTACCTATGCATATATTTTTTTTTTGTTACCTATGCATATATTTTTTTTTGTTACCTATGCATATATTTTTTTTTTGTTACCTATGCATATATTTTTTTTTGTTACCTATGTATATATTTTTTTTTGTTACCTATGCATATATTTTTTTTGTTACCTATGCATATATTTTTTTTGTTACCTATGCATATATTTTTTTTGTTACCTATGCATATATTTTGTTTTGTTACCTATGCATATATTTTGTTTTGTTACCTATGCATATATTTTTTTTGTTACCTATGCATATATTTTTTTTTGTTACCTATGCATATATTTTTTTTTGTTACCTATGTATATATTTTTTTTTTGTTACCTATGCATATATTTTTTTTTTTGTTACCTATGCATATATCTATCTATCTCTCTCTCTCTATATATATATTGGTGTATAACTATGCCAGCCACTCTATGATCGCCATCTCCCACTCCAAAAAAAAACACATGTGTGCCGTGGCTCTTCTTCTTCTCCAACTTATACTGGCCGTGTTGATTCTAGCACAGGCGACTGCTGAGAGCGCAAGTACTAGTTTAGTTGAAGTTGTATTCAAAGCTAGTAACAACACAAACACTTACATTGTGTAAGGGGGACTTGTTGAACATGGGCATGTGTGTGTGTCATTGGGCCCCGTTGTTAACACCTGCATCTGAGTTAAGCCTCCCATCTTTTAGGTCCATGATATCAGCTAAAATCTAACTGAGATCATCTGCCTGTCATTGTCGTCTGCTCAAAGTCATCTACTCATCTGCGTTTAACTCGTCTTCCTGTCTCATCGTCTGCTTGAACTGATCTACTATCTCGATCTTTCTGTGTCCCTCAAATATATTTACCCTTGACCAGAAATCCTAGATGTCCGGTCTTTATCTCAGCCTACCACTGGCACTGGCCACATCGCTTTTTTTTCTCAGCTACTCTCAGCCTACGACTGGCACTGGCCACATCCACTTTTTTCTCAGCTACTCTCAGCCTACCACGGGAACTGGCCACATCCGCTTTTTTCTCAGCTACTCTCAGCCTACCACTGGAACTGGCCACATCCGCTTTTTTTCTCAGCTACTCTCAGCCTACCACTGGAACTGGCCACATCCACTTTTTTTCTCAGCTACTCTCAGCTGACCACCGGAACTAACTACATCTGCCTGTTCCCAGCTCATCATTATCCGGCCATCCAGAAGCTAACAACTAATTGCCATGGCGTCATTCGTCTGGGGAGTTCAAATGGATCGGCTGGTCTTTGTATTGTCGTTCGCTTATCTACTTCCTCATCATTTTTGTATTGTCAGTTATTTTCGAACTTAACATTTTCTGGCGGTTTCGTAGTATCACATTAGAACAATTGTCTTTTGTTTTATGATATGCAAAAATCTTTTCTTTTTCTTTTTTCCATTCTTTCTTTTTTTCGGCACTTGTTCGTAATACTCCACCACCCGTTTTTCTCTGACCAAATTTTTTTCTTTTTTCGGTATACAATTAGCTATCATGTCGCTTAACTCAGATGCGGGTACTAACGACAAGGCCCTAATGACACACACCCATGCCCGTAAAAAAGGTGAAAATAATTGGTGAACTAACAACGAACAAAACAACGAACATGCAACATGGGCAAAAAGTTGGTGATCAGTTTATGTTAAATTTATATAGGAACTGATCCCCCTTCTAAAATCTAAAATATTTGAAAAAAAATTTTTAAAACACAGAATTCTCTAGCGACATGATAGGTAATCATACACCGAAAAAAAATTTAAAATTTGGTCAGTAAAAAAGTTTAGAAAAACGGCTGGTAGAGTATTACGAACAAGCGCCAACTTTTCTAAAAAATATATTGGAATGAAGTTAATCTTTGGGGGTGGTTGTGTATGATTAAATTTCATCCAATGAAGTTTCCAAATTAATAAGTTTTCATAAAGCTGCAAATTTATCGTCCATTTCCTCAAGATTATTCTTGTCCTGATTGGTGGAATTGTCTTGTGATCATTTTCTGATATTTTGCTGTCGTCAAGTATTGGATTTTATGTATCCGCCTTTTTATATGTTCTCATGTTTACACGCAGGAATGGCAGATTGGGAAACTCAGTCATGTGGCCATCGCAGTTGCTGATCTCGATAAATCCGTGGCGTTGTACAGGGATGGATTTGGTGCCAAAGTCAGTGAAAAATTGGTAAGAAATATGGTTAACCATTTATTTTCTTTTTTTTTTTTATTATCCACCCATCGCCTTCCCACTACCCACCATAATACTCTCTGCTACCTTGCATTTTGGATTTCATACTCCCACCATGGTGCCAGTGTATAAATATTGACTCTGTTAATTCATTATGCTATTCTTGATAATGGCCGGACTTATGGGAAAAATATTGGATAAAATCATGACTCTGTGTTAATCTCTTTTTGTTTGAATTAGTCTCTCTCTGCTTATTTCATTATTTCCATGTTTGTTACCTATACATTCTGTTGGATTATAAATAATATACTTTACACTTATATCATCGTCACTACGTGTCAGCCATTTTATTTTTCATCGTAACTGCACCGATCAAAATTTTGATTATTCTAATTGACTTTTTTTCATGTCATGATGAAAAAAAGTAATTAGAAATCTATAGAAAATTCATGACTTTTAATATAATCATGTTCGGTTTAATGTTTGTTTTACATGCTGGCATGTGTTGGACGGCTTTTAGAAATTAACTTCCAAACTAATCTACTACTGGCCAGGTCTTTATTTATCCCCCTTTCTATAAAATCCATCCTTATTACTTCCTTCTATGTTTTAGTTGGCTTTGCTCTGCTAACTGACCCTTCTACCTCAACTGTTCTACATCTACCAACCTAAGCACTCTCAGCCATTCTTTCAACGTGACGATATGGTCAGTCTCGTGTTCTGCACACAACTCCTATAATCTCCAGATTTAATCTTCCTCTGAGGTCATCAGATCTAAACCTGTCTTTAAGACTCACATTACACATCCATTGTATCATTCTCTCCATGCAATGCACGTCCTCAAGCCTCACTGGCCAGGTTTCACTTCCATACAGCATCACATTGCGTACACATGCCTGATAGACTCTTCCTTTAGTTGACAATGGTAACGCTCTGTTGGTTAGTAATGACAGAAGTTTCCTGAACTTACTCCATCTACTCCTAACTATTGCAATCACACTAACACCTGCTCCTCCCAGTACTCCAATGATATCACCAAGCGATCAAGACTTGATCAGACAGGATTTGATTATTAAAAAAAAGAACAGTAATTTATAGACATATGTTGACCTATAATTTCGATTATAATTAAAAATGAATTGGCAATTAGAATTGGATGAACACGATTTTAATACTAAATACACACAAAGAAAATAAAATGGATTTCAGAGAATGTAAGTGACATTTTTAACAAATTCCTCCGTTAATCAAAATGGTCTAAAAATTAGTTTTCCGACTTCTCACGGTGCTGTCCTATTCATGACTAACAAAAGAAAACAACTAATTTCAGGATTTTCTCCCTATTTTTAATGACATGCTACCAAAAACGGATTAAATATATAAAAAATATACACAAAACACGTTTTTTTATTTTACTAAAACTTTTAGTTTCTCATATTTGTTTTGTTCTCTTTCAGGATCTGCCCGAACATGGAGTAACAACGGTTTTTGTTAACTTGGGTGGTGCAAAAATTGAGGTGAGATTCTGCTTTTTTTGGCCACTGCACATGAAGCATTTTAGTTTTGGTTAAATTTCTTCCTCTTCTTTTTTTATCACCCCCCCCCCTTCTCTCTTCCTCCTTCTTCTCTTCCTCCTTCTTCTCCTCCTTATTCTTCTTCTTATTAATCTTCTTTTTCTTATTAATCTTCTTTTTCTTATTCTTCTCCTTCTTCTTCTCCTTCTTTTTCTTCTCCTTCTTTTTCTTATTCTTCTTTTTCTTCTTCTTCTTCTTCCTTGTCTAATTTTTTGTGCAAGATGCATTGCATGTAATTTACAAATCTTGGTGTTGTCATTATTCCGCTGATAAATGTTTAAGAGGAGGAGAGGAGGAGGATAAAAAGAAGGAAGAGAAGGAGAGGAGGAGGATAAAAAGAAGGAAGAGAAGGAGAGGAGGAGGATAAAAAGAAGGAAGAGAAGGAGAGGAGGAGGATAAAAAGAAGGAAGAGAAGGAGAGGAGGAGGATAAAAAGAAGGAAGAGAAGGAGAGGAGGAGGATAAAAAGAAGGAAGAGAAGGAGAGGAGGAGGATAAAAAGAAGGAAGAGAAGGAGAGGAGGAGGATAAAGAGAAGGAAGAGAAGGAGAGGAGGAGGATAAAGAGAAGGAGAGGAGGAGGATAAAAAGAGGAGGAGGTTGTTTTGCAGTGACGTAATTCTGAAAATTGTTTTCAACGTATTCCTCAATCCACATACCCCAAAATACAAACAATAGAATGTTTATATTTTAATTTTAGTTTTTGTTAAATTTTACAGTAATTTTCTGCTGTGATCGTGCCGTGTTCTGCCGTGGCCGTCGTAATAGTAGGCCTAGCCACTGAGTCGAGATGTTTGGTGATGTCATTAGTCGTGGTTCTTAGATCCACGATCAATCAGGACCGGAAGTTTGCCGTGCAGTAATGCACATGCGTGCACCCGTCTTTAATCAAGATTCATATACAGCATAGATTATTCATTCACTTGGAAATCATATTTAAATTGTTCCTGCTATTGTGACGTTATTCACTTCCAAGAACACGGCTACCCTCCTAAGGATTATTCATTCACTTGGAAATCATTACCGTGTTCATTTTTTTTCAAACATATTTCCTTTTTTAAGCGAAAGACAATTTATTTTAATCCATCATGGCGTTCAAAGATAATATTATCTTATGACGGCCGTGATTGAATTTCGAATTTCAAGTTTTAAAAAAAAACTTAGAATTTTATTTCGAGATAAAATATACAAATTTAGACTAATTAATAAGTTTTTTTTATAGGTTGTAATTTTAAATTAATTAAATGTTGGCATTCTTTTGGTGCACTCCTGCCTGACAGATGCAGTCAACTTCTCAGCCCTAGCTGGAGGGAGCAAAAGGTGGAACGTCCACTTCGATCACCAATCTCACTCTCTTTTTTTTCCCCCGATTCTATTTCGATCAGTGACGTAATTTAACAATTGTTTTTAACACATTCTTCAATCGACATACCTTTAAAATAAAAACAAGAGATTGTTTATATTTTCATTTTCGTCTCAACCTTAAAATCATCAAAACAATCACAGTCGCATTCCAAATGTGACGTCCATCCACACCCTTGACCTACACCTCGTTACCATGTAGATTATAATTCTTATTTACTGCTTTTTTGATCAACTCAGCAAAATCTTGTTAAAATTGCTTTTACGTTTGTAAAAACTTATTTCATCGAAATTACAATAAGATTTATATTATTCTCTTTAGACTTTTGATATCATGTTTACTGCAAAGCAACCTTCTCCTTTTTTTCTTTTCCTCTTCCTCCTCCTTTTTTTCTCTTCTTCCTCCTTTTTTTCTCTTCCTCCTCCTTTTTCTCTTCCTCCTCCTTTTTTCTTTTTTCCTTTTCCTATTTTTCTTTTCCTCCTCCTTTTTTTTCTTCCTCCTTTTTTTTTTCCTTTTCCTCCTATTTTTTCTCTTCCTTTTTTCTTTTCCTCCTTTTTCTCTTTTCCTCCTTTTTCTCTTTTCCTCCTTTTTCTCTTTCTCCTCCTTTTTCTCTTCCTCCTCTTTTTTCTCTTCCTCCTCTTTTTTCTTTTTCCTTTTTTTCTTTTTCCTTTTTTTCTTCTTTTTCCTTTTTTTCTTCTTTTTCCTTTTTTTCTTTTCCTCCTTTTTTTCTTCTTTTTTTCTTTTCCTTTTCCTCCTTTTTTCTTTTCCTTTTCCTCCTTTTTTTCTCTTCCTCCTCCTTTTTTCTTTTCCTCCTTTTTCTCTTCCTTCTCCTTTTTCTCTTCCTCCTCCTTTTTCTCTTCCTCCTCCTTTTTCTCTTCCTCCTCCTTTTTTTCCGCCTTTTTTTCCGCCTTTTTTTTCTTTTCCTCCTCCTTTTTTTCTTCTCTTTCTTCTTTTCCTTTTATTTTTTTCTTCCCCCTCTTTTTTTCTCATCCTCCTCCTCATCCATTTTCTTCTCTTCCTCCTCCCTCTCCAGTTTTTTTTATGCAAGATGCATTACATGTAATTTACCACTGGTAGTCTTGTCACTCTTCTGATGAACACTTAAAACCAGATCTTTTTTTTTTTTAATATTAATGTACTATCACTTATCAAGACCAAAAGCCACTCGAGGATAAAGGTCAATAAGATTGTCAGTTGGATGATGAACAAACAATACTATGAAACGATTGAAAACGATGAAGGAAAGCGACAAAATTTGATTACTTAAGAGAACAACTCAACAGGTATTTGTTGACATTGGACCTTAAGACGACCACATTGTAGTCTGCAGGGAAGCAGCCCTGTGGTAATGTGTTCATGGAAATTTCGTTTGGTTTTAGGTACACAGAGGAAGAAAGAAACGTTCTTTGCACTGGTGGTAGGAAGAAGAGTACTTGCTGTGAATATTTTACAGTCGAGCACCTTCCATAAGATAGAGTAGAGAAAGACTAGCAATGTCAAAAAGTGTCTGTAGGGAAGAGAAGAGATAATTCCCCACTAGATTGTGAAGTTGATTTTGTACTTTGTCAAGAAAGATTTCTCTGAGTGATACCTCTTCAAATGAGGCAGCAGAACTCCATCTAGGACATACCTGACTCGTAAACAGGTAGAAGATTGCATCTTTTATTAACCTGAGTGGATTATGTTTTTTTTTTGTTTTTTTTGTTGTTGATGCTAATGTTTGTGTAGGTAATATCATTAAATAAACGATTGATTTAATCCACGGGGTTGGAAATAAACAAAACAAAATGAGACCCATACAAGCTTCAAATCTATCCCTCAGAAGAGGGACCACCTAACGCGAGTGTCGTTTTAGACCACTTGACTAACAAGTTAGACGGTTAGAGAAAGCTGACATTGTACAAATAACTCATTCTCCAATCTTTGTTTATGCTTTTACTAGCAATGTAACCATGATCTCTAGTATCAAACAAGCGAATACAGTGAACTTATTATATATTTAATACTGGAATTGATTTCTGACAGTTTATTATATATTCCACTGCTTTTTTTTTGTTTTGTTGATGCTAATGTTTGTGTGAGTAATATCATTAAATAAATAATTAATTTGGTCCACAGGGCTGGTAATAAACAAAGAAAACCACAAATTTAATAATGAGACTTGTATATAATTCAAACCTGTGCCCTAGAAGAGGGATCACCTAACGCGGATGTCATCTAAGACTGTTTGACTAACAAGACAAACAGTTAAAGAAAGCTGAAATTGTACAAATACGACAACAGACGGTAGTTTTTACACAAGTTTGAATCCTGTATGAGTGTCATTTTTCACTTTGTGATTTTCTTTGTTTATTCCCAGCCCTGTGGACTAAATTAATAATTTATTTAAAGAGATTACCCACACAAATATTAGCATTAAAAATAAAAGCAGCATAGTATATAACATACAGCCAGAAATAAATTCCAATATTAAATATATAAACTGAGCGTGCTTCCCTTTCACTGTGGTCTAAATTTGTGTACGTTTATGAATGAACCAACCAATATAACGAGAATTCGCACGTTTTAAGAACAGAGTTGACCCTATTTCTGATGAAGGGATTTTTCCCCGAAATATTATGTTATACGGACTCCACCATCGAGTGACACTGAAAGCAAGTAAGATCTATAAAAAATAATAATTATAATAAGAGAAAAACAGAAAAACTTATTTTCAGTTGTGCATCTGTCTCGTCTTGCTGTCATTCCCGCTTATATCTGATACATCCCCACATTGTAACAGGCTTTTATACATCCCCACATTGTAACAGGCTTCTTATATCTGATACATCCTCACATTGTAACAGGCTTCTACAAATTATCTTGCAGCTGCTCTACCCGCTTGGCGAAAAGAGTCCCATCAAGAATTTCTTAGAGAAGAATAAAAATGGTGGAATACACCATATTTGTATAGAGGTAAGTAAAAGAGAATAAGTTATTGTCATTTTTATTCAGTTTTAATTCTTGTGCTTTCTCTTTTATGTAATACTAGTTAACCCTACCCGACATTGTCCGGGGTGTTTTTACTCTAATAATGTTTTTCTTTTTCTTTTTTGTATTTAAACTGCTGTGAATTTTTTTTTATTTTAATTCTTGCAATCAGACTAGCACCTGCTCCTCTCTGTTCTCTAATTGCATCACCAAGATAACAAAACATCTAAAATATATAATACTAGCTGACCCTACCCGACGTTGCCTGGGAGTGTTTTTACTTTAATTTTGTTTTCCTTTGTTTTTGTGTATCTAAACTAAGCCTTAATTTTCAGTATTTTAAAGCTAGTCAAAATTTACTTTTTATTTAACAGTTTTAATATTTCCAAATTGCTGTAAATTTTCGAAGGGTAACAAATTTCTTTTTGTCAACTAATTACACAATATTGAAGAAATGGAAATGCATTGGTTTAAGAAGTTTATGCTATTGCATATTATGTATTAATAGAAATCAAATAGATTTCCCGGGGGGAGGGGAAGGAATAAAAAACAGATTCTGAGATCGAAAATGGGACCTTAAGATCTTAAGTCTGATGCTCTACCATATGGCAGGATGGATATTTTTTTTTTAATCTAATTATAACAAAGTTATCTTGTCAGATTTTCAAAGTCAAACCCAAATAGCATTTAAGCTGGTAAATCAAACTTTGTTTTTGATTAGCCAATTCTTATTTGTTATTGTTGTACAGTGTTATTGGTAATATAACAATATAATAACAAACTTTGCTACAATTTATTATGAAAATTACTTAGTATGGACTGTTAATATTATTTTTAAAATGATCACCTAAAAATGACTCTTGAGGGGGATAACCCATATTTTAACTTGAAGAATCAATAAATAATAATTGTGATGGCCACGCTTGCTACTGCTGCTTTTATTGCTATTTGGCTCATTTCCAAGGCAGAAATTATGTTTTTGGTCGAGTTTGTTTGTGCACAGCCTAGCGTCCACATCTATTGACCAATCATCATCAAACTTGGCCAAAATATCGGTCATGGTCTAATTTAGAACTGATTTAATTTTGGGATATCTAGGTCAAAGGTCAAGGAAAAGGTGAGTCACACTTTTGATGATAACTTTCTATTCATTGTAGAGACTCACTACTTGGCCCATGTTGTAGCTAATGAAGTTCTGCATCTTATATGACTTTTACCTTTGATCTTGAAAAGTTTGGTCATTGTCGAAATTTTGACGGAATTTCAACTTCAAATTTTTCCAAATATGACGTATGAATCCGATCCTCTTTGATAACAGTTACCACCGTACAAAATTTCCGCCTGATCAGATAAATAGTATAATTTTTGAGTTATCAACGCTTTCATGGCATAATTTCAGGAATACTTCATACAATATGGAGAAGTAAGGCCCAGGTAAGACTTTGGCCCAGATAAAACTTTGACCCAGAAAAGACTTTGGCCCATCCTTACGTTATCAGGCGAAGATATCAAGTCTCCCCGATTGACTATTTCGAGAAGGATAAACTTTTGTTTGAAATAAATCAAACCGGTTAATTATTTAACTCGGTGCCTAAGGTACGTTGACAAAACTTTTGTGACATTCTCCTCACATATGGAAGCTTTGACTTTTCCATAAAGGCTTAATTAAAAAAAGATTCACTTCAGGAAGCTTTAAGGTTCACTATAGAAGTTGTAAAGGGAGAAGTACCTTCCCCTTTTAAATGTTTTTACTGAGAGGTCTGTGCAGGGTTTCTTGCAAACCTCTATTCGCAGATCTTTATCTGAATTGATGCTGTTTCGCACCTAAGGCGGCAAAGTTAGGTCTAATTTACACCTTAGTTCACTGATTTGTTCTTAAACGGATTTCATTCGGAATTGGACAAAATAAGGGAAGTTCTTATTAGCAATGGTTATCTGAATTATTTAATTTCGTACCGCATCAACAAAAAAGTTGCAGACCCGATCTTCCCCCCCCTTCAAGATGTCCAGTTTCTCTGAAATTACCGTGGATGGGTGGCATTAGTTGGGAGCAAATCACTAAAAGTGTAACTGATTGTTTCTTTTCTGTTGCCTTATGTTTGTTTTTTGGCACGAGGTCTGCTTTGCCATCTTTCTTCAAAGACAGTTTGCCTCATATAAAACACAATAATATCATGTACCAATTTAATTGCCAGCGCAATGCTAGTTATATTGGGTGAACTACTCTACACTTGGAGACCCAGATCACTCAGCTTGCCCCATCCAAGGTTCGACAGGGTAGACCTGGTTCCGTGTGCCAACACACTCTTGTTCGGCTATGGAATCTTCTATTGGCCAACACCTAGATGGTAATGCTTGCTGTGCCAGTAAATATAAAATAGAGCGGTTCAAGATCTTGCATAAGGCATCTCATCTGAAAATTTTGAAATCAGTTGTTATCACCTTACACAAAACTTCCTTGTGCAAACAGAAAGATTTTAAGTAGATTGTTGATTCTTTTTTGGGAAAGTTAGTACCTTTTTTTTCCTCTATTTTCCTTTATATATATATATATATATATGTTCCCTATAGAAAGAATTGTTAGAGAATCTACATAACAACTAAAAGTCTATTTATATCTAAAAAAAATTCTGGGTAAGATAATTAAAGTGTTCCCAAATCTCTGAGGCAGCTATGGGGGCAGAACCCCTCTTAAACCTTCAAATGTATCCTGTTTTAATGAAATTTAAATCATGTGTATAAAATTCTCTGAGGAAGACAATGGAAGTGGTCCCGAATATCTACATGCTCCTCAATGTGCCAAATCTCTATGTGCCCTCTCTAAGGAAGCTCGGGGGGGGGGGGGGGGGAAACCATCCTTAAAACTAAAAATAAGTATATCCGATTTTAATGAAATGTAAACCATATTTTTAAGACAGTAAGTCAGAGTTTTTGAAATATCAGTTTCTTCCGACTATTTGGGAGTGGGGGACAGTAAAAAAAAAAAAGAAAAAAAAAAGAAAAAAAGTAATATATGCATTGTGAAAAATGACATAGTGTCTCATTAAATCCCGAGCAACGTCGAGTCTTCCTGCTAGTTGTATATACTTTCTTACTAATGATTGTCTCCTGTAAGTAAAAAGAGCTCTAAAAGGCAATTTTCCATTCTTTTTATTTAAAAGTAAAGTTTTGTACCTCAAAACATATTTGTTACACACACACACACACACAAAATTATTTTATATAAGTTATCCTTCTTTTTTCCTTTCATTTCACGTAGGTTGATGATATCGAAAAAGCAATAAAGGATCTTCGTGCCAAGAAAATTCGACTTCTGAGCGAGACGTCCAAAATCGGTGCGCATGGAAAGCCCATTATCTTTGCCCACCCGAAGGATTGTGATGGGGTCCTTGTTGAGTTCGAACAAGTATAAAATAAAAATTTTAAAAAAATTATATAAATATATTGTGTATTTTAGCCAGCAATAATTAATTTCAACAGGTAGCATAAAAACTGAGTTTTCACTTTTTTAATAAATGTTTTTCAGATGATGTATCCACAAATTAGAAATTATTAGAAATTGTCTGAAATTCCGCATCAAGAACGAATTAAAATAGTTAAAATCTGAATGTAGCAAGATAAGAGGCAGGTGTTAGGGTTAGGGTTAGTATGGGTAGATTAAAAATTAGGTAGAGTGGAATTTTCCATTTAAGATTAGAAATTTTTATATAAAAGAAGACAGAAACATGTCCGCCGTTCATACAAAGAAGACGTAGGTTCCGAATTCATTTTTATATTTGTTTTTGTAGCAAGTTAAGAGGCATGAGTGTAAAAAAAAAAAATAGGATTAGTATGGTAAATTTCCACATCAAGTTAAAAATTAGGTAGAGTGGAATTTTCCAATTAGAAGTGTATGTATATATATATATATAAATGAATAAATGCAAAAGCTTTTTTTATTTATCATTCCTATATTACCATCAAAACAGATTAATTATTTAAATCAATAATACAACATAATATTTTGTAATACTCTGATTAACGATCCAAAGACAATCATTAAAATGCCTAATTAGCATAACTATTTTTTAAACAGTTCATGATAAATTAATGTTTGTTGTTATACATTTGTAATTTTTTGTCCTATCTTGTCTATATATATATGCAATAGTTTCATTGATATTAACAGTAATTAATTAAAATGGTTTTAATTAAAAAAATGGATAATTTTTTTTAATTAATTTTTTTTTAACATAGTTCACCCCAAACAGGGCAGGCCGCCACTGTAGATGTAAGGGGCTACTGAGAGATAGGGTGTAAGTTATGGGGGTCATCCTAAGTTGGGAGCTGTGCAGCGAGATGTCTGTTTACATTAGTTTTAAATTTCTGCATGTCAGTACAGTCAGGGAGCAGGGATAGAGTTACAGAGGTCGGTCGTACGAGGAAAAAAGCTTTTGGAGTAGAAAGCTCTTCGGCATCTGGGAACCTCCACAGTGAATGGATGGGATTTAGACGATTGTCGGGTTGGTCTAGTGCATTTATGTCGAAGGGGCACTAGAGCAGCAATTCATCAGAGCACAACCATTGTAAAACAAGTACAAGGATGCAACATTGCGGCGATGGGACAGGAGCTGGAGCTTAGTGGATAGTGAGGGACCTATTAAGTTGACGTCTCTTTTTTTTTTCTTTTTTCTTTTTTTGGACCCTGCCTAAGAGGGAGAGACTAGTGGTTGGTGCACCAGCCCAGATGGGGCAACAATACTCCATGCAACTTACTAAAAAAACATCATTCCCTAGAATTCTCACTGACAGGCAAAAGCGAGAAAAGGGAAGGGAGCGGGTAGCTGGCTTTCTTACTCGCTTTCTCTCTCCCCTCCCTTCCTCTCTCCTGTTTACAACGCTGTATTTTTCTCAATTTCATTAGGGACTTATTTAAAATATAAATAAATTTATATCAAGATTATTAAGATGTTAATGTTCATCTGTTTATACGAATTTTATACGAATAAATGCAAAAGTTTTAAACTTATGAATTAAATGTTTATTATTTAAAATTTTAGTTTCAAGTAGCAAACCTTGCGGAGCGATAGTGAGCTGGCAAAACCAGCTAGTATATATATATATATATATATATATATATATATAATATATATATATATAAACACACGTAGGCTTTGCTAAAAAAAATTTTTTTTTCCTTTCTGTGTAAAGTTTTTTTTTTTATTTTTTTTTTTTTAGTACAAACAGTTTCTGCTAGCGTCGGCAATCGTCTAAATAGCAGTTTGTCTTCAATAAATTGTTTACACTAGATCTTGTTTTAGCATTAACTGACACACACAAGTGTTGATATGCCATTAAACACGAACATGCATCCATTTAATCTACAAATTTTAAGGGTGAAAATGTTATTTTAGATATATAAACTAAACATTGCTGGCCAAATACACACGCACACACATGTGTGTGTGTTATTGGTTATAAGAAAAAAATGTATGTTTTTGATGTTTTTTTTGAACTGTTATAAAAGTTGTTTGTTGATTTTAAAATATTTTTTTTAATCATTTGTTAGCTGTATGCGAAAAAGAATCTGAGTCTTTCCGAATCTTTTGATGAATCTCTGTGTTTGATACTTTATTTTTTCTTATCAACGTAATCTTTTTCTTTTTTTTAATTCAATTAGTAAAATATGTGAATGCTGTAATATATATATATATATATATATATATATTAGTTTTTTGTTATTGTTGTTACTGGCGATAGAAACGTAGCTTTTTTCTTAGTATTTTTCCACTTCCTAAGCGGTAAAGAACATTGCATTAAGTCGCCTTTTGTAATAGGACGTGTCATTATTTTTTATTTCATATATATATTAATTAATTTTTTTTTATATGCACGTAAAAATTAATTCATATATATATATATATATATATATATATTCAAAATTAATAATACAATGCAAACAAAACACAATTTATATAGACCGTCCACAAGAAACGCCATCAACAAAAAGCAGACCCCACTGCTAACAATACAAAAGCATTCTCTCTTCCATATTCTTATTGACGACAGTACTATCCTAATTGTAATATACGGCCTCCAAGGGATTTCAATCCTAGGGATACTAACTAAATCTGCATATTGCAGACTTAGAAATTGTATGAGCCGACTTAGTTTTGTTTTTTTAACTGTAATAACTGTAAACCTACTTTTGGGCCACCCTGTATATATATACATATGAAGCAATCCAACAAAAAATATAAGCGTCAACTAATATCTTATAATTAGTGAAACATCCGGATAAAAACTGAAGCTCAATATACGTGATAGAGCATATATATTATAATATAAAATGAAGTAATAAAATAAGGTGTCAATCAAATTTTATTAGAATTCAAAGTTCAAGCAATGTATCTTAAAGTCCTTAGCTCATGAGTTTTCAAAGATAATTCTTCTCTTCAGAGGACCATTACCGCAATTATAACACTACTGGTAATAAAATTAAACTTTGCTTGAACTTTGAATTCTAATAAAATTTGATTGACACCTTATTTTATTACTTCATTTTATATTATAATTATATATATATATATATATATATATATATATATATATATAGTAATACTAAGATTTTGAAGAAAAAATGACCAGAGTGTTCAACTACATTTATAAGAACATAGTATATTTATTATATGATTGCGATACAATAAATGATTTGAATAAGCATAAATACCAGTGATTTTATGAAGTCAAATGAAACTTCGTCCGTAGAGCTGAAAACATGTCTATGCTTGCCAGTTTATGCATTGAATCTCATAATGTATGTTTATTCAAATCCTTGTATAGTAATTAATACTAGCGTGGAAATTCCACGGTGTTTTCTACATCAATCTGTAGAATTTATTGTTAATGATAATATTCCGTTTTAAATGGTAAATGGCTGTCAGTGTCAATACTAATTAAGAAGAAATGCCTCTTTTTTTCTTCTTCTATAAAACTAACTATCATTGTCAGGAAAGTATTCTTTAAATAAATAAAACGAATATGTCTCTTTATTTATTTTAAACTCGTAGCGATTTAATTCTTTTTAAAACAATAAATATTCTTTGTCTTCTTACCGTAAAAATAATCGTCAGCTAAATATTCTTCAAATCGATAAAACGAATGTCACTTTTTGAAATATATTTATTTTTAAATTGTACTGTTTTAGTCGACGGAACTGATTTTGAAAAATATTAAATGAGTGACGAAACCAACACATTACTGAAGATCCACCTCAAAGCATCTACAAGATATATTTTTTTTAATCAATATTTGCATATAATATAAGGCACTGTTGAATCATTGATACGATTCAATTCTCGCAAACCGGTTAATAAGATTACAAAGACTTACTATGGATTAGGCGCTGACAGACTGCATGCCTGTCTACTTTTGTTGACATTGGCACTAAAAGAGTTAAAATATCAAAATTGCATTTTTTTTTTGTTTACCCCCCCCCCCTTCCTTTTTTCAGCTGTTTAATTTTTTTGTAGCAATCACATTGATGAAACTATTGGCATATATATAAGAATAATTTCCAAAAAGCAAAATAAATTGAGGTAACCTTTAGTATTGAATGCATCTGCACGCACACACATGTTCCCATTTACGTGCCTCCCCCCCCACGAGGGCAGAATTAGACACAAGTTCGGTTTTTAAAGTGGGGGAAAAATCCAGCACCCCAAAAAAGGGGCACTCTGGATTAGAAGGAAAAAAAAATGTTAATTGCCTCAGTCTAGAAGGATTTCTCCTTCACTGACCGAGGACAGAAAAGATGATGAATTGTAGTAGCATCAGAACAGATACTACACTTTGCTCGTAGCCAAAAGACTCATGCATGGCGATGATTTGTAAAAGTGATTTTTGTTAAAGGTGAACTAACCGGTGACAGGACTTGAACGTCAAACAGTTTGCTTTTTTGCTGCAGACATTTACCAGTGATCATTTTTATATAATTGAAAAAAGAAAAAAAAATTATTAAAAAAAATAAAATAAATAAATAAATAAAGAAATAAAGAAATGAGGTTTGAATTGATATTACGTGTCATCGTTGTTTCTTTGTGCGAGCAACAGATTTTTAATTGTGTTTGTATTAGTGTTAGGACGATTCATCGGAATCGAGAATCGGAAAAATCAGAACTTTTCGGGGAATCGGAATAAGTATCGGAATCGGAAAAAATTTTAGCCTAATTTCAAATTCCAAAGACAATTTTTTAAATTTTTTTTTTTTTTTTTTTAAATTTTTTTTTAAACTTAATTTTTCGTTGCTGGTACCAATGATAAATATTTATAGATTTTAAACTACCAATAAAACTAAACCCTAGAGATCATAACAAATTTAGATAAAAATGGCACGAGTGAATAAATAGGAAAAAATGGCACAAGTGAAAAATATGGATGAAAATCTCATAATGAGTTTATCAAAATCTTAGATACAATATATAAAGGGAAAACTTTAAGAAGTTTGTCAAATTAAAAAGAAAATTATATCTACATTTAATAGTTAATTAGGACTTTTCACTAAATCTCCTCACCTAAAAAAATAAAAAAATCTACTTTTTAGGTGATTTTAGAATTTGAATCAGTATTTTTATCAGAATCGGAAGGAAAAAATATTAGAATCGTCCCATCACTAGTTTGTATATTTCCTTTCTTCGTCTCTCGTTTGTTTAACAGGATTATCTAAAAACTAGAAGAATACCCGTCCCAGGATGGGTAAAATTATTTACTCAAACAGAACAGTTTGGCTCCACTTTTATGTCTCCTTACGAATATTAAAAATCAAGATATAATACTACTAAACCTTATGTCTAGAATCCTTATTCCAATTTTGATCAAAATCCATTACATGATTTTGATTCTAGAAAATGTCTATAATTTACGATTTAAGCTTACAGTGTCTTAAGAATAAATTGAAGTTCAGTGAATCTTGCTTAATTGATGTCTAATGATCATGGATCAAATTTAATGCAAATCTGAAATATTTTAATTTTTTAAATTAGAGGTTGTGCCCATATTATGCCCCTAAAAAACCATTAAAAGAAACTGAAATTCGGTAAATATTTATTAATTGATGTCTAATAATATACCTATTGTTGAAATTTCACAAAAATTGGAAGTATCACGAATTTTAAACTCCTTTGCATAAAACTAAATGAAACTAAATATAGCCCACATTTGAACCCTTTACTCCTAGTAGCCGTGTTTCAAAATTCATAATGTTCAGTTAATTAGTTTAGAAGTTAATCCTGTACATAGAGATATATAAACATACCTAACTTTATATAGATACAGAGTACTCGACTGATTTTCATTTTTTTTTTTTTTTACCAAAATGTTTTTCGAAATATTGTTCTTTGATCATGGAAGAAAATAAATCTGAATGAGTTCTGGTGTGGATCTAGATACAAGAATTTTTAATACATTTATTTTAATTTTTGCAAAAGTTGACAAAAAAAAAAAAATCTTTTTGAAAAAAAATTTTTAACCTCAAAATGTAATTTTTTGGATTATTCAGACTACTATTCTCATCTTGTAAGGTCGAAAATTGGTGAAGGCATCCTGATTTCAACGAGACCGCAAATAGGACCCACAAAAAAAAAAAAAAAGTAAAGAGCGCCTTAAAACTATAAAATAAAGATCTTTTAAAGTTTCGTCAAAATATTGAGAGGAAAAATCTTGACTTGTAGAAAAACAGACTCTCCCAGCTGACAGCAGACACAAATAGCAGAAACAATGTTTTTTTTAAACCATAAAAACACTTGCTTTCTAACTTTTTCTTTTGTCTTAACAGCATCAAATCAAGTAAAATATTAATCCAAATGATCCATTGTTCCTCTTTTGATTGAACTAAAAAGAAAATAACTCATTCAATTAACTATTTTTTTGCTCGTGAAAAAAAAAAAAAAAATTTCTTTATATATTTAGAGGCATTAAAACTAAAAAAAAAAAAAACAATTTTTTATTAGGCGTCTGTTTTATTTGCCTGATTACCTCCCCTTGACTTAAAATGCTGAAATAAAGATATGAGACGGCGGCTGGTTTTACTTGTTTTTAAATATTAAATTCCTGTCAACCATATATGTGTTGGAAATCACTGGACTACACAAAGACCTATCTAACAATACCTATCTTCTCTGTTTCTGTAAATACTAGAGTACGCGTGACCCACTACCATTATTTGTTCCACTTTGATTTCATTCGAAAATTCATAAACTGAAATATCTGTTAAGAAATTCCTCTTCTCGGCCTTTTGATTTACGCCTGTCTATGGGTCTGTCCTGTGCAGTTCTAGGAAGTCCACCCTCCCAGGCTTTGCTTCCCCTCTTTGGGGTGGAGTAAGTTTATTGCTTACTGCCTGAGGCGCCCCTACCGGGGAATGCCGACAGGGCTGCCCAGGCATTTTTTGTAGGCCAGAGTGCTCACCTTCTCGGGCGCTGGCTTTTCAAATCCCACTTTCCCGACCTTGCGTCACATATTACCGCTGTGGGAGGAAGATAAATAGGAAGTCTCTATACTTTTATAGTATACATAAGGATAATATAGAAGTGAAGCGACTTATTATTTTGCAATCTAATTTACATGTGTGTTTATGGCGCATATTAACACACTATGTAAATTAGCTTAAAAGAGAAGGTCACTCTTTCTCTAAATGTATCTAGAAGAGTAGAAAGTGGACCTTGGGTTTACTTTCGGCAGCCTCGTAACTTTTCTTATTCTTTTTAGTCTTCACATTCCATGAGCGATGTTTCTGACAAAGGGGAAGAATTGCTGTTTTCTGGGTCGGAATCTATCCATCTAGCACTTACGTAGGATATTTTTGACATTGAAGTAGTATTTATTTCATTAGCCCCTTACATCAAGTGGCATCATGCCTTGTCTGGGGCGATTTCCATAAAGAAAGAAAGAAAAAGAAGAAAAAATGCTCACAGTGACATTAAAAAAACAATTAAAGAGTGATTCAATCAATACACACCGAGAGAAACACATAGATGGCTAAGTGAGAGATGGGTGGCTTGTTCAGTTAATTACAAATTACGGATAATTAGAAGAATTAAAATGGAATTTTTTAAAACATAACTCAATCCCAGAACCAATGAATATTTCAGCATGTATTTTGTGTCATTTAAAGTATATAAGAAAAAAGACTTTGGAAACAAACATTGATGAACTCCGCTTTAGTATATAAAGGAAAGTTGTGTGTATGGATCAATTAGGTTTCAAGGACCCCAAGATATAAGCCAATTGGACACATTCGGATCTACACCGGTTGACCTTCGCACATGCACGTGACATCCGTAAACAAACCTATAATAATCCTGAGTTGTTTGGTTTTTCGTTTTAATATTGTGTCCCAATCAATTGGCTTATATCTTGGGGTTCTTGAAACCTAATTGATTTGTGTGTATCTAGCTAAAAGTCAAAAACTAGACAAGACACACTCACAAAGCAGATATATATGATTTTTCAGTATTGTCTTGGACAAAATATAAGTATATTTTTTTTTAATAATCATTCTCTTGGGGGCACCAGGAACAGAAGTCAGGGAGGAAGATTGACATTTAGAGCGATGTAAAACAAAAAAATTTTTATTAGTATTATCGTGTAGTAATTCGTCAGCAATTTTTTTCTCCAGTTGCCAGTGAAAGCAAGAGAGGGGAGGATATATATATATATATATATAAAATATGAAACTAAAAGTATACTTTTAGTAGATAGAACCTATAGTGAAATGGTTTGAGCTCAATATACGAGATAGAGCAATTATAAAGATAGATGAAAGAAGAGGGATAAACATGTACGAATGACAAATCTATTTCACTCTCACTCTCCATTACTTAATATTTTTTCAAATTTTGAATTTTGGCTTTTCCAACTTATCTATCTATGTAATTCCTCTGATGATAAGATTTTCATCTTCGAAAAGCCTTGGCTTAAGGAAAGAATACTAAACATGTTTTTACCGAGTACACCTTACATTGAACAATCGAAGTTGAAATAGATTTGTCATTCGTACATGCTTATCCCTCTTCTTTCATTTATCTTTATTTATATATATATATATATATATATATATATATAAAGATGTTACACACATTTTAACTCTTCTATTTTGTTATCCGTGCTCCCGGGCAACGCCAAGTAACCATGCTAGTAATAGATAAAAGATCCTAGGTTTTAATTCAATGGTCTTATCTTAGTACATATACATTTACTTGGATTATTTTATTGTATTCATCACTGTATTCTATTTTATGTATTTTTTATATTCACCCCAAACAAGGCACCTTGCCACTGAGACGTAAATTAGGGGCCAGATTTATAGGGGCATCCTAAGTGGGGAGCTGTGCAGCGAGATGCTTATTCGCATTGCATTACATTTAAATTTCTGCATGTTGATACAGTCGGGGAAACAAGGAGCAGGGAGAGAATTCCAAAAGCAAGCAGTTCGAGGTGTTACAAACGAAGGGAGATCGATCAAAATTAAAAGTAAGAAACCACGGAAAGCATCGATAGGATATATATATGTTCAAGCAGGGTTCATTTTTCATCACTTGTGTATACATTTCCTTTGTTCGAGGGGCGATGTCATCATTTCCATTCTGGGACTAGCAACAGGGCCCAGTGTGATCATATCTATTTTTAGCCGACATGACCAAGGAGAAGAAGAAGAGGGAGTTAGCCGCCCGCGAGGAAGGGGAGAATAACGAGCGTTGAGTCACGACAGGACAGTCAAGGGAGTAGTGCGCCCGACCACGACTCCGAGAGAGGCAGTGACTTTTTGAAATGCTACTATAACCTCGCGCGAGGCACCCGAAGGCCGGGAGATACGCTTCTCCCGAGATACTCTCAAATATCCACACGAACGAAATGGACATCCGAATGCAGAATGAACGACCTGGAATTGTTTTCCTGAGAAAAATGTGTACGAATCTCAGTGAGAGACAAAACCCCCTCCTTGAGAAATCCCCCAAATACCTGTTCACGAAATGAAAACTACATGACGCAGAGATGCGTGCCTACTGTGAATTGCCAAGAACACTGACCCCCAAATAGAACGTTTGACTTGCTTAATCTCGCTCGAGATACCCACCCGTAAGTTGACAACCCTCTCTTGATGATTATTTTCTCCTCGGACATTTGCCCCAGGGCTATATATATTCCATGATAAATGCCAGTATATTGAAATCATATGCCCTTAATAGGGTTAAGATGAAAATTCATATACACTAAATGTACAAAAGCAAGGAAATTCCCAAATTTTTACACTTTTATTGTCATTAATTAAGGGTATGACTACATATCAACCAAACCATTTCATTATCACATCACTACAGTATAAATCTCTATGCATGAGTGGATGAAGTGTGTGAGGTGCGCTGAAGAAAAATTCCTACCAGTAAAATACATAGCCCTGTTGTGCTCACATACCCTTAATGACAATAAAAGTGTAAAAATTTGGGAATTTCCTTGCTTTTGTACATTTAGTGTATATGAATTTTCATCTTAACCCTATTAAGGGCACATGATTTCAATATACTGGCATTTATCATGGAATGTCACTACTTTTGTAAAGGCCATGCCTCAATACAATGGTCATTTTTAAGGTTTTTTGGAATTTTCTGCAAAGCTAAGGTATATGGTAAACTGAAATTAAAATGCCATCAACTAGACCCTAGAACCTCTATCTCTGCCAAAAATCAGCTGAATCCATCAAATAGTTGATGAGATACAGGGTGGCACACACGTACGTACGTACACACAGATAACATGATTTCATGGTTGAACTTTCTGGATCTCTGGGTTGCCTTGACTAATGATGCTTAAATTCTACACACTTATAGAACCTATCAAATAAACATTTTGTGCAAAGTTTTAACTAATTTGGTTTATTGGTTTTTGAGTTATGATTGATCAAAGAAATGAGATTTCCAGCATTGGCCATTCGTGTAGTCTATTAAGGGATAGAGCGCTCTCGCGCCTCCCTTGATATATATTTGTGTGGAAATGAATCCTGATGCCATAAGATTACGATAGACAATTCTCCCCCCTCCTTTTTATAATAGACTTTTGTTTTCATGTTAATATTTTATTTTTGTTTTTATTAAATATTCGTCCCCTTTCTAGTATCCTATAAATAAATATTGTTTACATTTTGTCTTGGCGTTCGTGTTGTTGTTTTTGTGCATGCTCCGCTTTCTTTCTAATCTATGCGCCGGTCTTAACCAGGAGAAATACCCACCCCCGCGTTCTGTCATTGATTATAGAACCTGGGATCATCATACAAGCCAAATTTTAATTTTACTTTTAATTATCTTTGTCACGTGCGCGTTTCCGTCGTTTCCCAACGGAGAGCCCGTCGTGACAGACGAAAGAAGCTATTAGAGTAGAAAGCTTACCAGCATTTGGGGACTTCCACAGTGAAGGAGTGGGGTTAGTCGGGGGTATTTACATTGAGAGGTTACAAGTGCAGCAAGTTCGTCAACGCACATTCCATTGAAGTACTTGTAAAACAAGCACAGGGATACAACATTGTGGCGATGGGACAGGGGCTGGACCTTGGTAGACAGTCTGGGACCTATTAGATTAGAGGATCTTCTATGGACCCTGTCTAAGAGGGACAGACTAGTGGTTGGTGCACCAGCCCAGATGTGGCAACAATATTCCATGCATGGGCGAATTGTGGTTTCGTAGAGTTATAGGATACGGGCAGGTGTAAGAAGTTTTCTAGCCCGGTAAAGGGAGCCTACCTTCTTTGCAGCAGACTTGGCAGTATCTTCTATGCATTTTTTCCAATTCATGTTACCTGTGAATGTTGGGTTGAGGAGTTTGAATATCGAACTCTCAGGTGCTATGAGCCATGGCAATCTGTGTTTGGAAAGGTTTCTTATCACTAAACAAATTTAAAACTACACTCAACCAGGATTTATTGGTTTGAAGGAGTTGTCCACAACTGTATGCAAAGGACCTTGGAACAGTTTTAGACACCTCTTTCAAACCAACACGCAACTGTATCGAGATGGCGGGTTCTCTACCTGATCCGGGGATTCTTTCTAAGCGTAACAGCAGACGCTTTCCATCCTCTATACATAACTGGAATACTGTAGCAGTTGTATGAGAGAACTATTTTGTATCGGTCTACGTGATCGGTGGTGAGATTGTGATTCGACTTGAAGATTATGTAACCATTGCCTCTTCACCACATGAACAAACTACATGTCTACGTGCAACAAGATTCATACGCGATGAATCGTTTTAGCGTGAGAACCAAATCACTGATGAACAGGACGATTCAGTTCCAGCCGAACTCTCAAATAGACAATATGTATATCCTGCGCTCTCTACCTTGGCCAGCGGTAGATGAGTCGAGGAGCTCCAGGATAATGTTATTTCATCTTGTCAACATGAATCTTTAGTTCGCAGTTTCTCTTCAAGCTGACAAGACAAGCTTTTTCGCGTTTTCACTCTGCCTCAACCGTTAGCGGATGAGGTATCAAACTCCGGGGTATTATTTCGTCTAACTGACATGAATCAACCCATTGTACTACCTTGATTTTGTTCCTGTGTTCCCACACATAGAACTGCATCTCTATTTATTTTGTGGAAGAATGGTGATTTTTTTTTGCTTATGTAACATTTCTATTTCAGTCAGATTCGGCCAGACGTATTACTCTTCCAAGTAAGTTTGTCATTTTGATTTTCTTCCCGATTTAAACCTCAAACTCTAAAAGGTTTCAACATCCACAATTGACCCCCCAACTAAAATGCCATCCAAGCAACAAATCCTTATCTTCAAAAACATATACACCTGGAGCATGGTCAATGGTCAATGGTCAATGGTTGGCAATCACGATGGTGACGGTATTTTCAACGCTTGCCTACAACTAGAACAGCTTCAAAGACTAAATCTGTTTTCACGTGAGCAGCAAAAGAATACGAGGAGACCTGATTCTGGTATACATAATCATCAACAGGAATTTAAACCTGCTTTTAGAGGAGTTTTCCACCCCAACACCTAGTCGCGATCTCTGTGGTCACCCGCAGAAGATGTACCATAATCGTTTTCATCTCAACAGAAGAAAGGCAGCATTCTCTGTCCACGTTTCTGCTCCCTGGAACAGCCTGCCAGAGGAGGTTGTGATAATGCCTACCATATCCAGGTTTAAAGCCGCCTTTGACAAACATTCAGACGGTATATAGATGCAATATCTTCGGTCTTTTTACATGGCTTGTTGCACTTTGCTAATTTTTGTCAATGAAATTGACTGATTTTTTTTTGTGTAGGTTTTGTTACAAGTTTAATAGCACCATAAAGTCTCTGTCCATTTCCCTGTCTGGTGATGCAATTAAAAAAAGAGCCCTATACCAAGATCAAACCTATCCATCAAGAGTAAAGATTAATTTTTTCGTTATCTATTACTGGATCATAGTTAGCAAAATCGAAAAGTTGAAAACTGGTACATCTTTCTTTTAAAACTATACCTCTCCCTCTATCCCCCTCTCTTCTCACCTCCCCATCCTCAGTCAAGAAGGATTTCCCCTCCTCTGACCGAGGACAGAACAGATATTACACTTTGATCCTAGCCCGAATGCCAAGAAAGTGTATTTTATTTCGAATTTCACACCGATGCTCATTGGAAAAAAAAATCGCTCTAAATGTTGACCCCCCCCCCCCGGACTTATTTTGTTCCTGGTGACCCCTAAAAAAAATAAAAATTATATGTTCCTGGTGACCTGCCCAAAAGAATGAATATTACAAAATAATGTGTCCATATTCTGTCAGAGGCAAAGCTGTAACAGAATATATGAATTGTGGGTGTGTCTTGTGTAGTTTCTGACTTTTAGCTGGACACACACACACAACTGCCCTTTATATAATAGATTATACTAAATGTGTCTTGATCAAAGTTTGTTTCCTTAAGATGTTTTTTCCTATATACTTTAATGACACAAATATATGCTAAAATATATACCGTAATTCTGGGATTGAGTTATGTTTGAAAACAATTCTCTGTTAATTGTTCTAATAAACCATGTATTTCTCGCACCCCCCTCTTACGTTTGCATTGTGCTCCGTTCGTTTAATTGTCTATTGCTGATCGAACCTCCATTGAATGTTTCCCCCGTTTGTTTTCTCTTGGTGTCAGCTGGTCAAAATTCAGGGGCAGATAACTCTGCTTCCAAATGCTTTTTTGGGGCAAGGAAGATAACTTCTGGTTCCAAAGTTATTTTCCCTTGAAATATAAAAAATATTTAAAAGTGTTATTATTAGGTGGTATGTAACCACCTAACACCTCCCCTTTGAACTTTGTCCTATTAAGGTTTTTGCCGTGTACTGACCTGCATTAGATTTGCATGGTTTGGGATGTGAATTGACCTCCAAGGTAAAATCTTTAATTGAGCTTTCCATCTGCATGATTGGAGTGCTTTGTTGAGGTAACTCAAATGTGTCCAATAGTATCTCCAGTGGTAAAGTATCATTTTGCATGTTGGTTTCTGTGAGATATTTGGGTCGTAACTGATTTGCATGTTGAACCCAAACAAAAGACTTGTGTTAACTATGTACCCAAAAGTTATCTCCCTTGTCCCAAAATGCATTTGGAAGCAGTTATCTGCCCCTGCATTTTAACCAGCCGATAACAAGGGAAAATTCAAATGGAGATGTTGCTGACATTGGCTCAGCAAATCTCCTCATTTTCAAAGTAATTCCTTTTAGTTGTAAATTGTATAATAAATAAATTATCATTGTTGATCCACATAGAATCGTTTTCATCCATTTTATTTCTTCATATTTGTGTCTTAACACTTCATAACCCACTTCATAACAGATCCCAAAATGTGAAAGCCGCCTTTTTCTTCAACAAAAATCAAGAGTCGTAAAGTTTTTTCATAGCTTATGCTTTATTGTGGTAGAATGTCAACATTCTCGTAACACATTCAGCTTTACATATACAGTCAACTCTTTATCTCCCATTGGAGGAAGCAAAAAGTGGAACATCCACTTACTTTGACCTCAGGTTTGGCTCTGTCATTTTTCTTCCTGATTCTTTCTCGATCTGTGACTGCAATGCTGAAAATTGTTTTCCTTCACACATACCTCAATCCACATGCGTCAAAATACAAACAATAAGTGTTTATTAGTGTTGAGATGATTAATCGGAATCGGAAAAATCTTAACCTTTTTGGAGTATCGGAATCAGTATCGGAATCAGTATCGGGATCAGAAAAATGTCTGCCTATTTTCTGATGCCAAAAACGATTCTTTTAATTGTTTTTTTTTGTTTGTTTTTGTTTAAAAACTTAATTTACCATTGCTGGTACTAATGATAAAATGATACATGTTTATTAGTTTTTAACTACTAATAAAACTAAAATCTATAGCCCCCCCCCCAAGTGTATTTTTATGTTTGCGAATATATATGCACACATACGATACGATAATCCGAAAATTAAAAAAAACCCCACCTCTATAGCTAAATATTTAAAGATTTTAAAAGAATCGAAATAGGTAATTGTATCGGAATCGGGAATTTAAAACAGAATCGGTAATTGTATCCGAATTGTCTCATCACTAGTGTTTATATTTAATTTTCTTTTAGTCTTGAAAATTCAAAAAACACATCTTACTGCTGACCTAATTATCATTACTATCTAGATTGTAATTCCTATTTACTAATCGACTAATTCCATAATTAATCAATTAATATTTGCACCAACAAATTCCTCATTGTGTCACAATTCTTTAGTTACTCTCCGCTTTGTCCAAGAATTCCTTGATCAGTGCATTGACCACATCGGGCTGGTCTTGATGCATGTAATGTGTACCACCCTTCACAGTTTTGAAGACGCCATTGGGGCAACATTTTTCAAATTGATTAACAATCGATTTTGTTATCCACTTATCTTCGGGCCCGTAAAGGTGTAGTATTTTCCAATTGAAAATATCGGTCTTACGTAATGAGCTTTCATATCTTGTAAGATTCCGATAACCGTCACAAACAGCGTATACGGAACCTGCAAATATTAAATGGTAGAGCAACAGCATGAGTCGTGAAAGGATAAGAATCATACCATAATCGGGATTTTTAAAAATCTATATATAAAATTGAAATGTATGGAATTTAAACCTGGCCAGTGAGGGTTGAGGATATGTGTTGCATGAAGAGAAGTGATATGAGATGATACAATGGATGTGTAATGTGAGTCTTAAAGTGAGGCTTAGATCTGATGACTTCCAAAGAAGAGTAAACTTGGTGAGTATAGGGAGATGAGTGCAGAGCAGGAGACTTTGTTGGTTTGGCCACAGTGAAAGAATGGATGAGAGGTAACAGGGTCAGTTGGCAGGGGAACGCCAAGAAGAACATGGGATGAAGTATAAGGATGTAATTGAGAGAAATAAGGATAAATAAAGACGTGGCCAGAGATAGGTTAGTTTGGAAGTCAATTTCTAAAATCTGTCCAACTCATACCAGTATGTAAACAGTTAAACTGCTGCTGCTGCTGATGATGATGATGATGATGACGATCATCATCATCATCATCATCATCATCATCATCAGCAGCAGCAGCAGCAGCAGTAGCAACAGCAGCAGCATAAAAACTATGAAAGTATAGCAGTTGCATGAGCGAACTATTTTGTATCGGTCTACGTGACGGGCAGTGAGTTATGATTCGGCTTGGCGATTATGTAACCATCGCCTGTTCATCGCATGAACAAGCAACTCACCTAAGCTCAATGAGATTCATACGCAATGAATCATCTTGGCGCGAAAACCAAACCACGTGATGAACAAAACAATTTCAGTTCTAGTCTTACTTTCAAATAGACAAGATGTGATCCTGTGTTCTCTACTGAACCAACAGATAGAGGAATCGAGGGACTCCAGGATAACGTCTTGTCTGCATTAACCAACCCATTGTACAACCATCATTTTGTTCCTGTGTTCCTGCAAATAAAACTCCATATCTATTTAGTTGTGGAGCCGTTATTATTTCGTGGAAGAATGGTGATCCCTTGTTGCTTATGTTACATTTCTATTTCAGTCAGATTCGGCCAGACGTATTACTGTTCCAAGTAAGTTCGTCATTCTGATTTTCTTCCCGCTTTAAACCCCAAACTAACATTGGCTCTCTATCTCGTATAGACTCCAAAAGTATCCGACAGAACTGCATTTTTGCTGCTTTTTATACATTTAAATTTTCTTACATTAAATAAAAATCTTTTAAATAACTTTAATATCATTTTAAAATCTAATCATTTTTTTAACAATATTTTTACTAACACTAAACATACACATTATTGAATGTGATAAAATTTAGTCAAATATAAAACAATATTTTTGTTTTTTTATACATTTAAATTTCAAAATTTTATTACATTAAATAAAATTCTTTTAATATACTCACATTTTCTCTCCTTTCATTCTGCATACATTGTCTCCCTCTCTTCCCTGTGCCCCGCCCACGTGTATTTCTTTTTCCTTTCTTTTTCTCGACTTCGTTCTTATTTTTTTTTACCTCATTCGTTTTGATCATATGTTTGCTCCAATAACATCTTGTCTTTGTTACAACTCATGAGCACAACAGAGCCATAAAATTAGGCGACACTAAAAATTTGATCAGTTTTATAACAAACATAAACAAATTTTCAGAAACAAATTTCAATTCATATTCGATTTTTAATAACAACAAGCCGCGCGTGTGTGGTCCCCCTCTGTATGTGACTCGATGTACCGAGTGTAAAATGCAATGAATTTGGGCAATTTGGGGCATTTTTGACCCCCCTTTGACCCCCTGGGGGCGCGAACCAGAATTTTTCTGAGGTCAAGGATGCTCATTTTATGTCCAGAACAATTGCCTCTACATTTTGGCCAAGTTTCAGAAAAATTGAATAGATGGATCAAACGTTATGGGAGAAAAGGGTCATTCTTTTGCCATTTTGGGGGCTTTTGACCCCCTGGGGCGCGAACCAGATTTTTTCCAAGGTCAGTGATACTTATTTTCTATTAGGAACAATTGCCTCCACATTTTGGCCAAGTTTCAGAGAAATTGAATAGATGGATGAAAAGTTATGGGGCAAAAAATGTCATTATTTGCCATTTCGGGGC
>OY744541.1:26603547-26606047 GCA_963556195.1 Sepiola atlantica | reverse complement strand
CTTAGAAATTTTTGTAAGTAGTGTCCTCCTTATTTTGCCATAACATTCTGGTTATCGTAACTCATTGCTGTGAACCCTGTCCATTTTATAGGATAACCTATAGATGTTTAATTAAACCTTCTATTTAATCTATGGGCATTGTATTATCACATTTCATCTTCCATTTCAGTAAATCTGTTTATTTTTTCTCATTCCATCTTCCATTTTCAGTGAATTTGTTTGCTTAAATTAATCGACTACGAGACCACACTAGAGATTTGGATGCTGAAATTTTAGTTTAAACTTTATTTTTGAATTATTTTATGATGTGAAATGAAGACTATAGCCAAAATGTTGTGTTTGAAACAATCAAAATGAGGACAGTTTAAGTTTTTGGTTAGTAAAACACATATCACATTTGAACAAACTGTTTCTCTGCTTGATATCATCAACTGGTGCGGATCCTTTTTTTCTTTTTAACCACAATATACAAGTAATGATCTTTTTACATAAGTACAAATTCTCAAAAAAGACTCCAACATTGAAATAAAAATTCTTCATTGAAATATGCATTTGCCTTTGTTTATTAAAAATTACCTGTCTCTTCATTTATAGGAATTTGTCAATAATTGTAAAATTTATCAATTAGCTCATTGTGGTTCTTATTATTTGGTATGTAAAACACATAAAAACATCAAACTAATCTCACAGAGGAATTTTACCTTTGTTTGCAACTTCTATATCGAATATTTAAGAAAATTCACATGGCCCCCAGTAAAAGACCCCAGTTGCACGATTGCCTGGCCTGTAGTAGGGATGGCCATGATTCCAACCAATAAAACTGCAATTCTTCCCCCTTTATCAGAAACATCGCTCATGGAATGTGAGGACTAAAAGACAAAATAATGGAAGCGAGAGTTATGAGGCTGCCGAAAGTAAACCCGATGTCCACTTTATACTCTCCTTTTTTTCCGTTTGACAACCAGACAAATCACCCACATTCTCAAGATTTCCAAAGTGAGCGTGGAAATTGAATTGCATAAACTCGGTTACGTTTCTAAACTTGATGTTTGGGTTCCTCCTTCCTAAAAAAAAAAAACGAACGAATCTTTTGGCCAACCCAATACTTTCTCCACATTTGAGTGTTTGGTGAATCTTTCTAATAACGACGGTTGCAAAATTTATTAAATAATTACAGCATATGATTCATTTGCGGTTTAACAATGCTCTCAGGCTTTTCTATACGGCATACATACATAATATCCCAACCCATCCCCCCATAGAGGAATGAGAGCAGCTCTTCCAAAGCACGACCATTCTCTCCAATGCTTTTATGAAAAGAGAAAGAGCTCATCAGCTTATCCGATACATGCTATTAGCCAATGGAATGTGAAGACTAAAGGACAAAATAAGGGAAGCTAGAGTTACGAGGCTGATGAATTATACGAATTGAACAGAATCTCCAATTACTTGAATAAACATCTTGGAATATGCCACACCCAATGAGAATTGCGATGATTTGGATAAGCTTAAAATTCCTCGTCTTCATTTGGATTTTTTTTTTTCTATTTATTTACTTTCGTTTTTTGTTTTTACTTTTACTTTCTGTTAGTTTCCCGCTTTTAGAAGCACGACCATTCTCTCCAATGCTTTTATGAAAAGAGAAAGAGCTCATCAGCTTATCCGATACATGCTATTAGCCAATTCTAATTCACGCTTTTATCAAAGGTTAATCAATACACAATGTATATAAGTAAATAGTTACTTACACAATAAACTTCACATCTGATAATTTTTCACCCATTTGACTGCCAAAGATCGGATCAGTCACAAAGTTGAATACAATCAGTTTGGAGACTTTCTCTGGGTAGTGCAGGGCTGTTGTCATGGCTACCTTAGCACCCAACTCGTAGCCAACCAATATACAATCATTGTAACCTGAATAAAACAAGCAATTTTTTTTTTTTTTACAAAGATTACGATAAAGAATTCACGATTTCTCTTAACCGTAGTAAGACCATGTGCCGTCCCTCGACAATCGTCGACCCCAATGCTGTGTGCTGTGTTTTTTTTTCCTGTTCGACTTCATCTTTATCTTTTGTTCTTGTTCTCGCCATGTCGTCTCCCCCATTGACGATCGCCGAGGGCACTAGCACTGGTTGACAAGTATACAAAAACAAAACAACGCAAACTCACAAGAGAGAACACAAACTCCGATACATTGCTCTGAGTGTGCGTGATATCGTCATTGTAGAAAAGGACCCCTAAACGTTGTCTGTTGGTAGCTGTCTGTTGAGGCATGATCGTCGTCGCTCGCCAGCTCATCTCATCACTTGCTTGGCCTGACCTGCTCCGATCGTATTGCCTCCTCTTCGAGTCGCAAACTGCCACAAAACTAACGTAGACTCGTCAACTGCCGTAAACTGTCATAAACTCCCAAATATATTTAGTTCAGACCGGCAATCATAAGTCCGTTTTTTTGTCATAGTATCCGTCCCTCTGAACAATAGAAACTGACTAC